>BSBK01008535.1:267500-552500 GCA_027943335.1 Chamaecyparis obtusa
CATCCCTAGATCTAACTGATATCTCTCGGCTCAGGGTGTGATTTTACAAGCATAGTAGCTTTCTACCTCCCTTGCCTCTTTCCAACCTTCTAGGACTATATTAGTGTGATTTTATAACCTAGTGTAGTTTAGCACCATGTTTATACATCCCCAGATCTAACTGATATCTCTCAGCTCAAGGTGTGATTCTACAAGCATAGTACCTTTCTACCTCCCTAGCCTCTTTCCAACCTTATAGGACTATATTAGTGTGATTTAATAACCTGATGTAGTGTCATAAATTGTATCTTCTTATAATTCTATTTTCACTGGGGATTCACTTTAGTCATTTGTTTCGATGCCCCTAGATATAACTAATATTTCTCAACTCAAGGTATGATTTTACAAGAATAGTACCTTTTTAGATCTATAATGAAATTAAAGGTGTGATTGTTAGAAAGTAAAGTCCACCAAGATAACTGAGAGGGGGGGGGGTGAATCAGTTATCAGATAATTATAAATTTTATCATCTTCAACAACATTAAACCATATAAGCAATATAATTACCAACCATAGAAAGATATTCATACACAATAACACAATGACACAAGATATGTTGACTAGGGAACCTCTTGATCAAAGAGTAAACCCCGGTGGGAATGATGCCCACAAAAGATGCACTAATATGAATATTCCTTGTGAGAGGATGGAATATGTTAGGAGTCTTATGAAATACATTCAGTACATATGAATCCATGTTAGGAGATTTTGAATCCTTGTTAAAAGATTCTAACCTAGTTAAGAGTTATGGAAGACAGAAGGACCCACTGCCCAAACAACTTCAGGGTAAGATCACTGAACAGACTGTCCAAATAATCTTTGCATTAATCAATAGAATAATATGTTACCTCTTCTCTGACTATGCCAAACCACACTCATTGTTACATCAGATCTCAACTTTAGATCTCTATACTTCGCATGTCTTCCTTCACAAATTCACTTTCATACTTAGCTCTTTTCTTCACTTCATTCATACAGCATCACACACAATCGCTACTTCCACATCACAAATACATGCTACTTCATACCAACTACATTAAAAAAAGGAAATACATTCCTTCCTTTATACCACACTCAAATAATTACAAATGAGTCGGCATACAATTAAAAAATAAAAGTTTCCACACACTACATCAAAATTACACAAAACTATCAGCTTCCAAATACAATAAATCTTCACTCCTGTGACCTCAAAGTCTGTGCTATCATCCACATCACTATCAATGTGTCTTCAACTTCCCTTTAATTGCACAAAACTAGATTCCATCCTGATTAGGAGATATCATCTAATTTCCACAAATCGCTACTCAGGAGCACTGCCTGAATACTGCTTCCACCAAAATGATCATAACTTCCATGAATGAATGAATTACTATCTGTTCTCTTAACCATAGACATATGACATATCAAAGAGGATAACCTCAATATCACATAGCTCCGACTACAATAACCCACATGCGCTAATCCAAACTCTGTCTGCTTCTCTACAAGTCTTCGGTAAATCACTGTGTTGACATCAATGACAATCATAGTCATGAATGCAACAACAACTGCTACAAAATGGCTGCCAAAAACTTTAGCATTCATTCCTAAAAATCTCCCCCATTGGCATTGATGACAACATAGATGACAAACATCCAATGTTCCAAAAATCACATACTGCAACACTGCTTCTTCAAATCCTCTTCATTAATCAAATCTTGCTTCGTTATCCTATTCAGTTCTCTCCAACAGATGTCTCAGATTGTTTTTTGGTGCAGGAGCACCTCTCCAAACACTTAAGTCCACCTTGGAACCGAATGGAGGTAGTGGATCTAAAGAATTTCTTAAAGTAAATTGGGATATATTGAGGCCAATAATGGCAATATCTAATAAACAATTTAATTTAAATATTATAAGTCCTAGAAGTCCTGGCAAAGGACTTAGGACCAAAACAATGTAAGGGTGGCAAATAGTGCCAAATGGGATCTAAAGTTGTTTAGGGGAGTCAATTAGGTCCTAGAAGAAATAATAAATTAATTGGGATAGAAGTTAATAGGTTTTTAATATTAATATGCAATCAAATGTAAGTTGGAAATTCAAATATTTGAATTCCAACGGTTATGAGCATTTAGGAGGGAAAATGGTGTTTTAATATTTTTAGACTTAACTAAGCCTTCCAACCAACCCAGATTGGTTGAGGAAGTTGATAGGAAGTTTATTTAATGCTTGGAAGAGAGAATGGTACAGACTGGAGATGAAATGTACAAATTTCTACTCAAAATAGCAATAAAATTCAGAATTTCATAACTTTCCATTGCATGTTTTGATCTCTATTTCATTCCATTCATTTTGTTGATTCTTGGAAGATATATTAGGGTTGTATAAGACATTTTTTGATGCTTTGAAGTATTATTGTTTCCATTTCAATCAATTTGGATTGACTGTACTCACTAAATCTCTATTTTTCTTAAGTAGTTTTGATAAATTCTTCAATGTGAAAGAATCATTACATGAATGTGATTGTTTTTTCTCATGGAATGATGCATATTTAACATCTACAACATTGTATTAACATTATATGTTGCAGAAGAGTTGATTTGATACGGTGATCACCAAGAATAGTGAAGAAAACCTCATGAAATTTCTTGCTAAAGTGTAGCAGCAAGAGATCCGACTTAAGGAGGGCATGTTTTTGTTTGAGATAGAATAATTATATGTCAAATAAGTTTTGAATCCTAAAGGAGGGGTTCTGGAAGTGAGTTTTGGGTTGTTTTCTAGAAGGCCCTAGTTTTTGGAGCCATTTGGTGAGGGATTTTGAGTTTGACCATATGGGAAGTTGCTGGGTGAAAACCAATACCATAATCCTTTGTATTGGAGTATAAATAGGGACTTATAAAATTTATAGTGTCTAGGGATAAGCATTTTTGGTAGTTCCTTTGTAAAGTGGCCCAATTAGGCCTAGTGGCAATACTGGACTCAATAATTTTATGCACAGTTGGTCTGAAAGAGTAATACTCCATTTTAACATATGTTGTGTAACTTCCAAATGGGTATCTGAATCCATAATTTAATTTTCAATTTTTTTGTGAAGTCTGGTCCAAAAGTCCAAAAATCAGGAAACACAGGGCTACTAGGCAGGATTGCTTGGGGTTAGTAACTCATTTTGAGATATCTGATCAAGTGGCTTAAAGGGAACTTGTAACCAGTCAAGACAAGTTTTTTGGGGTTTTTTGGGACCCTAAGAAGTGTTTTGGTTGGCCTTGTGTCATTTGGAATTCATTTGACCTCTTGGAGCAAGTGGATTCTCTTGGGTACACGGTGAGACCTTGGGATTGTTTTACAAGGTGTAGAGTCTTGCTGTCCAAGTGTGGAGTT
Organism: Chamaecyparis obtusa; assembly: GCA_027943335.1. Classification (NCBI taxonomy): domain Eukaryota; kingdom Viridiplantae; phylum Streptophyta; class Pinopsida; order Cupressales; family Cupressaceae; genus Chamaecyparis; species Chamaecyparis obtusa. The sequence continues at coordinate 270,897 of BSBK01008535.1, forward strand.
CTTCAGGCTTCTACATCAATTGGTATCAGAGCCTAGGAGCATCCTAGGTGAAAGTTTGAGGAGTTTCTTTTGAGATCTTTGTTTCAGATATGTCAGGAGGAGAAGAAGAGGAGATCCCACAGAGGGTCACTAATGTTGAACTTGCTAAGTTGGTAAGAGAGAAGATGGCCAACAATAGAATGTGAAGAGAAGAATTCAAGAGTTTGATAGACCTTGTGGACAAACAAGGAAATGAAGAAGACCATGAAGATGAGGAAAGATTTGCAGCAGCAAGAGATGAACTTGTTGATCCCGAGGATGCAAGATTGGAAAGAATCTTGAAAGCAGTAAAGCTTGGAGAATCAAAGGTAAAAGTTGAACTTCCTATGTATGATGGAAGGATGGATGATGAACTTTTATTGGATTGGTTCAGTGCTCTTGAAAATTGCTTTGATTGTGATGATGTTGAAGATAGAATGAAAGTTAAGATTGCTAAGTCTAGAATGAAAGGACATGCGTTATTATGGTGGGATAACTTGCAGGCTGATAGGATGAAGAAGGGTTGGTCTAAGATCTCATCATGGCCAATAATGATGGAGAAGATGAAGGGAAAGTTCCTTCTTTAAGACTACAAAGTTTAGTTATATAAGAGGATGCAAGGAATGAGACAAAAAGACATGGAGGTCTCAAAGTATACAGAGAAATTCCACAAGCTTGACATCAAGGCATCTCATGATGAAGATGTGGAAGAGAAGGTGGCTAGATATCTTGGAGGATTAAAATACAATATCCAAGATGAGATGAGCATGGCTACACCTAGAACCTTGGAGGAGTGCTTCAAATTGGCTATGAAAGCTGAGGATAAGCTTAGGATAAGGTAAGAGAGGCAAGGTAATCCAAGAGGACAAACAAGTAATGGCAAGGGAGTGAATCCAAGCCAAGGGTAGAATGAGAAAGAAAAAGAGAAAATCTCAGATCAGAGAGGACAACAAAAGGATGGTAGAGGAAAGAATTTTCCTGGGAAGTGCTACAAGTGTGGTGAACAAGGTCATCCATTCTACAAATGTCCTGAAAGAGAGGCTAGGAAGAATGAAAGGAGAGTCAATATAGCTCAAGAAGAGGAAGATACAAAATACAAAGAAGAAAATGTTATTCTAGAACCTTATACAGAGGGAGATTTTCTCATGGTGAGGAAGGGACCATACATGCAACAGCAAAAGAAATCAGAGGTATCAATTTTTAGAAACAATTGCCAAAGTTATGGTAAGATTTGCAAGATGATAGTTGATTCTCATTCTTTTGATAATTTTGTGTCTTATGAGATGGTGAATAAACTGAATTTGCACACATTTCCAATTGATAGACCATATAGAGCATCATGGGTCAGTAATGATCAAAACATAGTCATAAAGGAACAAGCATATGTTGATTTCTCTATTGGGATATATAATGATAGGGTCTTGTGTGATGTGGTCCCTATGACTTGCTGTCATGTCATTTTGGGAAGACCATGGCAAGCCTCAAGGTAGACCATTCATTATGGATTGGAAAATGTTTATGTTGTGCACAAGGATGGAAAGACTTATACTCTCACACCCCTACCCAACCATGTTGCTAATGAAAGTAGGAACATAATTGTGTTTGGTTCTAAGACTTATGTTGATTTGCAGAGGAAAGAAGTGCAGGGATCTATAGCATCATATCATAAGACAAGGACCACTTTGCTTGTCATGAAATCAGAAATTTGTGACAGTCACAATGCATTGACTGTTAAGCAGAAAACAAAGAAGAATAAAGGAGTTATGATGGGGACTATATGGTGTCCTATGGTATCACCAAGGAAGGGTGATAGTGCCATTACCATTGAGAACAATAGCAAGGGTCTAATTGATCCTAAGATAAAGATGAAGGGGTAGTTTGTGCAGCCACAAGTTGACTATCCTCAATCAGCAATAAATAAAGTTGCCTTGGGTGGTGACAAGAACAAGGATTTTTATTTTGTTTCTAATGCATTGAATGTAGGTACTACTCATATGAAGGGTGCTAGGTTGCAAATGAAGAGTTTCAGACATCCATTTAGGAGAATGGGTGGCAAAAAGACATCTTTCCTTCACTCTTGGGACAAGAGTCATTTTGGAGGTGGGGTGTATGGTGCAGGAGAACCTCTCCAAACAACTAAGTCCACCTTGGAACCAAATGGAGGTAGTAGATCTAAAGAACTCCTAAAAGTAAATTGGGATATATTAAGGCCAAAAATGGCAATATCTAATAAATAATTTAATTTAAATATTATAAGTCCTAGAAGTCCTGGCAAAGGACTTAGGACCAAAACAATGTAAGGGTGGAAAATAGTGCCAAATGGGATATAAAGTTGTTTAGGGGAGTCAATTAGGCCCTAGAAGAAATAATAAATTAATTGGGATAGAAGTTAATAGGTTTTTAATATTAATATGCAATCAAATGTAAGTTGGAAATTCAAATATTTGAATTCCAACGGTTATGAGCATTTAGGAAGGAAAATGGAGTTTTAACATTTTTAGACTTAACTAAGCCTTCTAACCAACCCAGATTGGTTGAGGAAGTTGATCAGAAGTTTATTTAATGCTTGGAAGAGAGAATGGTACAGACTGGAGATGCAATGTACAGATTTCTACTCAAAATGGCAATAAAATTCAGAATTTCATAACTTTCCATTGCATGTTTTGATCTCTATTTCATTCCATTCATTTTGTTGATTCTTGGAAGATATATTAGGGTTGTATAAGACATGTGTTGATGCTTTGAAGTATTATTGTTTCCATTTCAATCAATTTGGATTGACTGTACTCACTAAATCTCTATTTTTCTTAAGTAGTTTTGATAAATTCTTTAATGTGAAAGCATCATTCCATGAATGTGATTGTTTTTTATCATGGAATGATGCATATTTAACATGTAAAACATTTTATTAACATTATATGTTTCAGAAGAGTTGATTTGATATGATCACCAAGAATAGTGAAGAAAACTTCATGAAATTGCTTGCTAGAGTGTAGCAGCAAGAGATCCGACTTAAGGAGGGCATGTTTTTGTTTGGGATAGAAAAATTATATGTCAAATAAGTGGTGAATCCTAAAGGAAGGGTTCTAGAAGTGATTTTTGGGTCATTTTCTAGAAGGCCCTAGTTTTTGGAGCCATTTGGTGAGGGATTTTGAGTTTGACCATATGGGAAGTTGATAGGTGAAAAAAAATACCATAATCCTTTTTTTTGGGGTATAAATAGGGACTACTAAAAGTTATAGTTTCTGGGGATAAGCATTTTTGGTAGTTCCTTTGTAAAGTGGCCCAATTAGGCCTAGTGGCAATACTAGAGTCAGCAATTTTATGTACAGTTGGTCCAAAAGAGTAATACTCCATTTTAACATAAGTTGTGTAACTTCCAAATGGGTATCTGAATCCATAATTTAATTTTCAAGTGTTTTGTGAAGTCTGGTCCAATAGTCCAAAAATTAGGAAACATAGGGCTACTAGGCAGGATTGCTTGGGGTTAGTAACTCATTTTGAGATATCTGATCAAGTGGCTTAAAGGGAACTTGTAACCAGTCAAGAAAAGTTTTTTTGGGTTTTTTGGGACCCTAGGAAGTCTTGTGGTTGGCCTTGTGTCATTTGGAAGTCATTTGACCTCTTGGAGCAAGTGGATTCCCTTGGGTACACGGTGAGACCTTGGGATTCTTTTACAAGGTGTAGAGTCTTGTTGTCCAAGTGTGGAGTTCTTCAAGCCTCTGCATCATTTTTCATGCTCACTTCTCTCCCATTGACATCAATGATAGAAATTCCATCACCATGTCAACAACAACTCAATGTCAAAAGACACTTTTCAGAAAATACATTTACTAGAGTCCTCATGACTCAGCTCAGATACACATACTCCCCCATAGAGGAAGTACCAACATCCAATCTAGAAGAAAGATAAGGCTCATATACCACTGGATGGATGCAACCAACTGCATCACTTCCCAAAAGCAGGCTGGGGCATAACCCCAACCATACCTCTCAGATACTCAAATGTATCCTTAGGCAAAGGCTTTGTGAATATATCTACTATCTACTCCTTTGTACTTATGTACTCAAGTCTTAATTATTTCTTAGCAACTTTCTATCTTATAACATGATACTTAATCTCTATATGATTTGTCTTAGAATGTAATACAGGATTCTTAGACATACTAACTGTACTGGTGTTGTCACAATGTATGACGATAGGCTCAACAAATTTTATACCAATATGCTTCAACATTTTCTTCATCCAAATTATCTAGTTAAAACTATTTTCTACTGCTACATATTGTCCTTTTGCTATGCTTTGTGAGATATAATTATGCTTCTTCCTTAGCCAAGAAACTAATCTTCCTCCAAGGAAAAATGCTCCACCATTGGTGCTTTTCTTATCATCAACACTGCCTCACTAATCAGCATCTGTATATGCACATAGGGTAAAATCATCAGATTTTTCATACCATAGTCCATAGTCCATTATGCCTCTTAAATATCTCAGTATCCTCTTTACTGCTGTATAATGTGATTCTCTAGGTTCAGCTTGAAATCTTGCTACAATTCAAACTAAATGTACTATATCAGGTCTTGTATGAGTCAAATACTGCAATCCTCCAATCATAGATCTATATTTCTTCTATTCTACTGCAGGAGTCTTATCTGTGCTAGATAGCTTATGTCTGGTCACCATAGGTGTTCCAACTGGTTTACAATCCTCCATTCCAAATCTTTTCAACAAGTCATTCAAGTACTTTGTCTGCATTACAAAGATACCATCATTATTTTGTGTTATCTGTAATCCCAAAAAGTATTTCATCTCACCAATCATACTCATTTAAAATTCAATCTTCATTTCATCAGCAAATTTGTCACTAGCTTCATCTTCTCCTCCAAAGATAATGTCATCAACAAAAATAACTATAACTAACAAACCATTTTCAATTTCTTTTGTGTATAGATTTCTATTAGCTGTTCCTTTTGTAAATCCCAACTTTAATAAATACTTATACAGTCTTGCATACCAAGTTCTAGGTGCTTGTTTAAGTCCATATAAAGCTTTCTTCAATTTACATACCATGTCTCCTTCTTGAGTTAAAGGAAAACCTTTAGGCTGCTCAATGTAGACTTCTTCCAATTCTCCATTCAGAAATGCTGACTTCACTCCATCTGATACACTTTGAATTTCTTGTAAGCTGCATATGCCAAAAACATTCTTACTACTTCAATTCTTGCAATAGGTGCAAAGGTTTCTTCATAGTCAATTCCTTCTTGTTGTGAGTAACCCTTACATACCAGTCTTGCTTTGTTTCTTACTACTTCTCCTTGTTCGTTCATCTTTTTTCTGAATACCCATTGACTTCCAATAACATTCTTGTCTTTAGGTCTAGGGACCATTTCCCATGTCTTGTTCTTTTCAATCTGATCTAGTTCTTCTTTCATAGTATTAGTCCAACTTTCATCTTCACAAGCTTCATTAGTAGTCTTAGGTTCAATTTGAGAAATAAAACATAACTATTCTTGTGCCTTATTTCGAATTAGAACTCCTCTTTTGATGCTCCCAATAATCTGTTCAAAAGGATGATTCCTTAACAAACTCTTACTAGTTGTCACTATCTCAGATCTCTCTTTAGATGTAGGTTCTTCAATAACTTCACTATGGCTTTCATTCAACAAATCATTGTCAATTTCATAAAACAATTCAGTAGATCCAGTGTTAGGTTTAGGATGAGCTTCTTCATCAGATTCATAATCAAGCATTCTTTTCTGAATTTTGAACTTTTCATCAACTTTAACATTTGTGCTTTCAACAACAGTCTTAGTTCTTTTATTGAAACATCTATATGCTTTTCTTTTCAAAGAATATCCAAGAAATATACCTTCATCACTTCTAGGATCAAACTTTCCAATATCATCATCTTTCTTTATATAACATTTGCTTCCAAAAATTCTAAAATACTTAACTGAGGGTGCATGTCCAAATCATAATTCATAAGGTGTCTTGTCTGTGTCTACTCTGATTTGTACTCTATTCATTGTATACACTATTGTGTTCACCGCTTCTCTCCAAAATATCTTCGCCAAATCATTTTCAAACAACATAGCTCTTGCTACTTCAGTCAGTGATCTGTTCCTTCTTTCTACAATGTCATTTTGTTCAGGTGTTCTAGGGGCTGAATACTGTCTTTTAATGCCATTTTCTTCACAGAAGTTGTTAAACTCTCTAGAAGTAAATTCTCCACCTCTATCAGATCTTAAACATTTAATCTTCATTCCAAATTCATTCTCAACTTTATTATTAACAATCTTAAACTTATCAAATGCTTCAGATTTTTCTTTAAGAAATGCAATCCACATCATTCTTGTAAAATCATCAACAAGAATCATAAAATACCTTTCTCCATAGAATCCTCTAGTCCTGGTAGGACCACCCAAATCTATATGAACAATCTCCAGCTTCTCTGTATATGTAAACTTCTTACTAGGAAAAGAACTTCTCTTCTATTTAGCCATTACACATTCTTTGCAAATCATGTTAGTAGGCTTCATAATTTTTGGTAAATATCTTACTGCAAGTGTAGTACTTCCTTTCACAATGTTATCAAAGTTTATATGACAAAACCTTCTATGCCATAACCAACTATCATCAATCTTAGTAATCAAACATGTCATCTCAGTAGGATTCAACTGAAATACATTACCTCTTGTTCTAGATCCAGTTCCAATCAGATTTCCATCTTTATCCTTTATCACACAAGTTTTCTCAGTAAACCAAACATGATATCCCTTATCAACTAACTGTCCAACACTCAAAAGATTACATTTCAATCTATCCACAAAATGAACATCATAAATATTAGTCTTTCCATCAAGAGTAATAGATCCTATACCTTTAATCAAACGGTGCATTGTTTCCAACTCTAACAACTCCTCCATCATATTCATCCAACTTTATGAAATTTTTCATGTCTCTAGTCATATGATGTGAACAACCACTATCTATAATCCAATGAACTTTCTTTTCAACTTGAGAAACTAAGGATTTTTCTTCCTTAACATCAGTTTCAGGATTTTCGTCTTTAATTGCTACAAATCCTATGTCATCATTATTTTCAGTATCACTTTAACTTAAAGTTCTTTCTATACTAGCTTCAAGATCTTCATCATTAGCATAATAACATTCCTTAGATCTTCTAGGTTTGAAATTACTTTTGTACTTTTTAACTCTCTTAGGACATTTAGATGCAAAATGACCATATTCTTGACAAGTCCAACATTTAAATATTTTCTTACCATTCGGTTCTCTTTTCACAAGAAAGGCAATACCTTCTTCAATCTTCTTGTCTTCTTCATTTCTAGATCTGTTGCTGCTAGCATAATCTCCACTCACACTGACGCTTCTTGACAAAGTAGGGTGAACACTAAGAGCACTGAATGTTGTCTCCATTCTAGGTAAGTCTCCTGATAATCTCAGGTTCATTTCTACTGTTTCCAATCTTCCAAGAAGAGTTTCTCTTGTAAAGTTTGTTGTACAAGGTATCACTTGTTCAATCATATGTGTTGTCTACTTAAATACAGGAGTCAATGTCCTTAAAATTTTCCATATCACTTCATTATATGTCTTTGTTCCTCCACAAGATTTTATAACTGTAATGATTTCTAACATTCTACCAATATAACTTCTAATAGATTCATCTTCCAACATTCTTATATCTTCAAATGCACATATCCAATTATGTAATCTAACTCTTTTTGCATGTTCATCACCTTCAAAAGTAGAGTGTAAAGCATTCCAAATTTCATGAGATTTTTTCAAATATTTTACTTGACTATACTCAATCTCTGGAAGTGCTGTCAAAAGTGCTTCTCTTGCAAGTATGTTACACATGAATAGATCTCTCTCTTCTATAGTACATGTTTCAAGATTGTCCTCTTCAATGATAGTCTTATTATTCTTTGTAATCAACCAATAACCTAGTCATAAACATAGTAGGTGTATCTTCATATTTTCTTTCTAGCTGTCAAAATTTACTCCATCAAACTTAGGGCTTTCTTTCCTAAAATTCACTATGGATCTCCTTAAGCTGTTAAACTTCTTTTTCAAGGACCTACCGCTCTGATACCAATTGTTAGAAAGTAAAGTCCACCAAGATAACTTAGAAGGGGGGGTGAATCAGTAATCAGATAATTATAAATTTTATCCTCTTCAACAACATTAAACCATATAAAAAATATAATTACCAACCATAGAAAGATATTCATACACAATAACACAATGACACAAGATATGTTGACTAGGGAACCTCTTGATCAAAGAGTAAACCCTGGTGGGAATGATGCCCACAAAAGATGCACTAATATGAATATTCCTTATGAGAGGATGGACTCTGTTAGTATTCTTATGAAATACATTTAGTACATATGAATCCCTGTTAGGAGATTTTGAATCCCTGTTAAAAGATTCTAACCCGGTTAAGAGTTATGGAAGACAGAAGGACACACTACCCAAACAGCTTCAGGGTAAGATCACTAAACACACTGTCCAAATAATCTTTGCATTACTCAATATAATAATATGTTACCTCTTCTTTGATTGTGCCAAACCACACTCACTATTAGATCAGATCTAAACTTCAGATCTTTGTACTTTACATGTCTTCCTTAACAAATTTGCTTTCATACTTAGCTCTTTTCTTCACTTCCTGCATACAGCATCACACACAATCGCTACTTTCACATCACAAATACATGCTACTTCATACCAACTACATTAAAACAAGGAAATACATGCCTTCCTTTATACCACACTCAAATAATTACAAATGAGTTGGCATACAATTACAAAATAAAAGTTTCCACATGCTACAATAAAATTACAGAAAACTGTCGGCTTCCAAATACAATAAATCTTCACTCATGTGACCTTGAAGTCTGTGCTATCATCCACATCACTATCAATGTGTCTTCAACTTTGCTTTAACTGCACAAAACCAGATTCCATCCTGATTAGGAGATATCATCTGATTTCCACAAACCGCTACTCAGGAACACTGCCTGAATACTGCTTCCACCAAAATGATCATAACTTCCATGAATGAATGAATTATTGTCTGTGCTCTTAACTATAGAAATATGACATATCAAAGAGTATAACCTCAACATTGCATAGCTCCAACTGGAATAACCCATGTGCGCTAATCCAAACTCTGCCTGCTATTATACACTAAGTTTGTACCCTTGTTTCAAGCTCTTGTAGTCTTGATAACCTAGTATAACATGGGAATCATCTCCAGGTTGTGGGACCTATGCTAACTAAGATGAGACCTCTAGGTTCTAGGCTAGTTCCTCTTGGATAATCACCCTAATTTACTTCTAGACATGAAAAGTAAAACTTTTGGGGGAAAGGGATAGAAGGAATGCTTGAAAAGGGAAATGATTGAAAGAAAACTACCTACTAGGTGATACACCAAAATTAGGGTTTACATCTTAGTATAGAGGATAAAAATCATGAACAATTCAGGTCTAGGAGATCACAACTCACTGAATAGGCTTGCATAAGTGTTTCATAGAAGGGTCTACAACAGAAAGAGGCTATTCAGGGAAAAAGAGGATCTCACAAACAATAACATTCCTAAGGGATTTAGACACATTTTATGACCTGCAAACAAACATTACCTCTGCAACTCGGTATAGGAATGAGATAGATAGTCAGGGGGCTAAGGTATATGCACAAGAGCATTCCAATCAAATCATCCATAATAATACACAAAATTGCAGAAAGAGAGAGGGATCTAGAACCCTAAGATATCACTGAAAACATCATATACTTCAATCCAATAAGAGATAACTCAAACAAGGAAGCATAGGGACATGAAGGATTGTCACAAAATACCTCTATAATGTTTTTATTATCAATGAGAACTTTACAACTGTATAAGCTAGAGGGTAGAAATGATACCATAGATGACCATTAAGAAAAGATGAATTTCTTCTACAATTGTCCAACTCTGAGCTCAAAAGCTCTAAAAATACAATATATGCCAACTCAACTGCATGCAGGCAGGAGTCAGAAAACCTAACTAGGGTTACAAAATTTTGCATTAGAATAATGATAAACCCTAGTGATGTCAAGTCTGATCATGAATATATCTCTATAAAATCATAGCTAATTAGATACTTCTTTGAGTGTCCCAACCTGTACTTTACAATTAGCTTGCAGGCAAGCAACCCAGACTCATCTACTTCTCTGCAAATTGGCCCACCATGAATGCATTAATTTGGTACTCTTAGAAAACTAGAAATGACCAAAGATGGCCGCCCAGACCTCCTCATCATCCTCCCCAACTGCAATCATCCTTGAAACATAAATTTTTAGCTACCCATTTTGTCACAACCGACCATTGGATCAAAACCTAGCAAAACCCCTATAGAGAAATATTTAAAATTTGAATATTAATGGCTAATAGGTGGCACCATACTCTTCTTCTATCGACAACCATCATTTGAATCTCAATCTCCTTTTAAAACATGACTGTTAGATCTTCTTATTTACCCAGGAACCGTTTGTCTGCAGAATTAACCTCAAGTCCACCTCGGGTTACCTTTTCCCTTTGGGCGCAGGACTGCTAATTGTTTAAACTGACCCTGGTTAAGTCTAGCGAACATGAGAAACCCTTTATTCACTGATCCATGGAACCTTGTTAACCCTGGGCCCATTTGCCACCTGGAAATCTTTTATTCACCCTTGACTGCTCTGTAGGCATACACCTTGGCAAGTTCTGACGTGGTCCCACTATAGCTGAGATTCCAATCTAACGACAGGTGCATGATCTTATATGTTAGAAAGATCCCTTGTGCTTTTACACCAACCATAGATCTTTATTAGACCAGGACCCCTCTGATAAATGGACCCACTAAAAATCCAGTCATCACCATGCAGACCAATCAAATGCTTCACACATCAGCCCATTTGACAACGCGGACCCACGACCTGTAGAAGGAGCATCAGATGATTGTCACAAGATCACAAGGGCTTGGAAGATCCCTTGTGATCAAGGGACAACTATAGATCTTCAGTCTACTAACATCTCTGCAAATACTCTGACATGGTCCTACCAAAAAAGCCCAGTTGTCATCTGACCGACCAATGAAGAATGAGCATGTCAGAAATTGATGACCCACCTGACAGAGCCTGGAGATAAAGTAAGATCAACGGTGGGTGCATGATCTCATGTGTCAGAAAATCTCCTTTAGATCATGCACCAGCTGTTAGATCAATGTTGACTGACAACCCGCCAGACCCGCGCTGACATGGCACCACATCACCAACCCTGACCAATCACGAATGCATAGCTCGGACTACATGGCAGGACCCATTGACAAATGAACTTACTGCAGGTAGGAAGATCGACAATTGTCGCAAGATCTCATGGAATCTTTTGAGGCCATGAGACCATGCGATAACCATCAAATCAGAATCTTGACTTGGCCGCTAAATTGAGACCGCCAACCGAAACGGTAACCACTCGCGGGATTGTTGAATGTTAAGGAGTTAACCACCGGGAATCAGAGATTTGGTGACTGAAGGATTTTAAAATGCACATGTGAAAGTGGGACCTTTAAGTTGTCGATAAAGTAACAAAGAATTATAACAGGCCAAAGGGTTTTCTAACACAATGGCTAGTTTTATGAATATTTTTAAGGACTTTTCACCTAGCTAGGGACCTAGAAATAGTTGCAGAGACCAGATGGAAATAGATAAAGCCATGAAATTTTTTGAAGCCTCTCACAAGACTAAGTAGATGAAGGTCTGACATAAAAACCAAGGCCAAATTTGAATGGAAGGAAAATTAGGGCAACATTTTGGTGATTTCTGCTGGATGTCAGCCTGCTAGACATGGAAAACCAGTGGCCTTGATATATTCATTGGGCATGGGGTCACTTTGAGGAACACAAAACTTGACAGGGAGACAAAAATGGACACAGGAAGACAAACTTGTGCACAGACACTTCTTGGAAAGCAGGAAACTAACCTAGAAAATAGGGAAAGAAAATAGGGGAAATATTTACAGAGATTTACAAGGAAGGACTAACCTCAAAATAGGGCTTCAGGTAGAAACCATTTACTAATATTGGAAAGGTATCTCCTTCAATATTTGATAGTTGGAAAGCATTACATCCCTTGCACTCTGTTATAACAAATGGTCCACCCTAAAATGAATCAAATTTGGTATGTCTGCTAGGCTTGGATCTGAATTCATCCCATTTGAGAACTATATCTCCAACTTTGAAATTCCTGACCCTGGCTCTTTTGTCAAAAATCCTCTTTGTTTGAATCTAATGGAATTCCATATCCTACATTGATTTGTGTCTGATCTCTTCCAATTCCATCAACTGAGCATACCTGATCCCCAAAGGATTTCCTTCATCAAATAGGGTGTACTGAGTAGCCAAGTCCAGAGCTGGCAACTCAACTGAGATAGACAACCTGGCCTCCTTTCCATACACTAATACATAAGGAGAGTTCCCAATGATCTTCTTTGGGGTGATTCTATCTAACCACAAGGAAGACTTCAGCTTTGTATGCCAATCTCTCTGATTGTCTTGCAGAGTCTTCTTCATTATCCTAATCAAATTCTTGTTTGTTGATTCTGGTAAACCATTGCCCTGAGGGTAATAATTTGAACTGGTATTAAGATAGATGTCATTCCTGACTGCCCACTCTAAGACTTTGAGGCCTGTGAATGCCAATGCATTATCTAAAATTATGGAGTCAGGAGTGCCAAACCTATGAACTATATCATCATAAAAATTTAGGACAGCACTCTCATTGGCTTCTTTCAATGCAACTGCCTCTGTCCACCTAGTGAAATAATCTGTTGCAGTGATTATCCATTTATGCCCTACACTATATGGAGGATTGATCATGCCAATGAAGTCTACACCCCACTTCATGAAAGGTTTCTCTATTCTGACTGGTTGTAGGGGCAAAGCTACAAGTCTTTCTTTTCCTGCAAACAGGGCACACTTGATGCATTTTCTCACATACTCATGACTATCCCTAAAGATAGATGGCCAATATTATCCAGCCCTCATGATTTTAAAAGTAGTAGTCCTAGGAGAAAAGTGACCCCCAGAAGGTCCATCATGAAATTCAAATAGGACATCAGCTATTTTTTCTGAATCTATGCATCTTAAAAGGACACCATTGTGATCCTTTCTAAAAACAACTTCATCTATCAACATAAAAGGAACATATTGCAATCTATAATACCTCCTTTTTGCTAAATCCAAACCTGCAGGACATTGTCCTATCTTCAAATAATTGATCATATTAGGCAACCAACTTGTTGCCTTGGCTTGTTCTTCTGTAGAATGCACCACCAGAGATGCATCTATTTGCTTTGATTTCTTTTAACTCTCATCCTTTGCCAAATGCTCACAAAGACCTCTTCCTCTAATTAGCTTGGTAGTTTGGATATCTATGTCATATTCCATCACCTTGGTGATCTAACCAACTCTTTTTTCATTTAGGTCCTTGGAAAGAAAAAACTCCTTGACACTTGGATGAATAACTTTCAAGTGTACCTTGCTATGGGTCAATAGATATTTGAACTTTTTAAGGCTCTTTACCACAGCAAGTACATGTTTCTCTACAAAAGAGTACCTCTATTCATACTCCTCTAAACCTTTGCTAAAGAAAGCAATGGGTTGCTCTAATCCATCTGAATTTTCCTGAGTAAGCATAGCAGATATAGCATCATGACCTCCATAAGCATAAAGGATAAAATCCTTACTAAAATTTGGGTTTAGGAGAGCAGGTTCTTCTGTTAAGGCCTCTTTGATAGCCTAGAAATTGATTGTCCCTTCTTTGGTCCAACTAAAAGCTGAACTCTTCTTCAACATGGCTGTCAAAGGCTTTAGTAAATCTGCAATGTTAGGCAAGAACCTCCTAACAAAATTAATCTTTCCTATGAAAGATTGGAGACTTTTCTTATGATGTGGCAATGGTAGCTCTAGGATGGCTACAATTCTCTCAGGATCCACTACAATTCCTTCTTTGGATACTACATATCCCAACAATTTTCCTTCATGAACTGCAAACACACATTTCTTGGGATTAAGAGATATCCCAAATTCTCTACACCCTTCAAAAATCTTCTTCAAATGTTTGATGTGATCTACTACATGCTTTGAATAGATAGTTATGTCATCCAAGTAGACCAGCACAAACTTGTACATGAGGCTTTTAAAGGCCATATCCATTGCCTTTTGAAATGTAGCACCTACTTTTGACAAACCAAAGGGCATCTTTTGATAAGCTATGGTTCCCCATTTGGTTGTAAATATAGTCTTGTATTGATCCTCTTCATTCACTAAGATTTGATTGTATCCTGAATAGCCATCCAATAATAAAAATCTCTCAGATCCAAAGATGCATTGTAAGATTTGTTCCATATAGGGTAATGGATGGTGGTCCTTTAATGAGGCTTTGTTAAGATCCCTGAAGTCAACACATAACCTCAACTCCCCATTCTTCTTCCTGATAGGAACAAGGTTGGAAACCCAACTAGTATGCTTGATGGGGTAGATGATACCACTTTCTATTAGTTTGAGTACTTCTTTATGCATAAGTGGTTCAAGCTTGGGATTAATAGGCCTTTGCTTCTGCCTCACTAGCTTGGCATTAGGCTCTAACTCAATAGTGTGCTGGGCAAGGGCAGGATCAAAACCCTTGAGGTCTTCATACTGCCATGCAAAAACATCACTGAATTCTTTGAATAACTGAGTGTAAGCTTGCTTTTTCCAATTCAGTGTTCACTTTTCCAAATTGTAGGCTCTTACCTGGTTCCAACTCTAGTTCAACACAATGTTCTTGTTGGACTACTAGGCCAGCCTTGCTTCTCTTAACTTCATCATCCTTGTTGAAGACAGTCTCTAAGGTGACAAGACCTCTAGGCATCTTATTAGACTTAAGTTGTATCACTTGCTCACCGTAGTTTTGTGATAATCTATCTTGATTATGCTCTGAAAAGACATCTTCTTCAAACAAGAATTGCAGAATTTGTTCATCATTGTCAAACACTTGCCAATTGCCATCATTATCAGGAATAGAAGGTCTGAAAATCACTTTGATATGTTGTTGATCCATCTCTTTTGAAATGCTATTTGGAATGTCATACTGAGATCCAACAATAGCTATTCTATCTACATTTTGGTTTAGTCTCCTAGGGATAGAAACAATATTGAAAGCACAAAAATCTTCAATTGCATCCCAAACTCTATGCTTGTATGCTCTCAAGGTGTCATTTTTGGTTGCACTTATCCCTCTTACTTGGCTGACAACTAATTCACTATCACCATAAACTTTTAAGGCCTTAAGCCCTCTTTTCCTAGCCCACTCTAGCCCATTGACTAGACTTTCATACTCTGCAGTGTTGCTAGTGCAGGAGAAACTAAATCTAAAGGTAGTATAATACCTTTCTCCTTTTGGGGACACTAACATAGCACTGCCACCAGAACCATGTCTACTTCTAGCTCCATCAAAAAACAATTCCCAAACCTGATTCCTCTGGTCCTCTGAATCAGTGTCTTCTTTGAGAAGGCTTGGATCTATGGATCTACCTTTTTGTATCAAATAACTTCCCAAACCAAAATCGCAAACAAGGATTTCTTGGGCCTCTGAAGTTCTTTCATCTAGAAGAATATCAGGGATACTCTCTATCTTTGTGTCTGCTTCACTAGTGGTTTGGAAGTCATTGTTATCAAATATAGGGCAGTTTACATTGATGGCATTGGACACATATGGTTCTATATGGTGTGCTACCAATGGTTTTGACTTGATAGTGACCTTGGTCCCATACCTTGTATGAAATAACATGTCAGACTAGTTGAAAGATATGTAACCTCCTATCTTGGCCGTGAACTCCCTTGAAAGACATATAGCAAATAATGCAGGGAGATCTATGATGTATATATCAAGGAGGATGGAAAAATTAGGACTAGCATGTAGGATTAGACTGGTATCCTTGGCCACACCTATAGTATTGACTGAGGATCCATCAAGTTGGGTAACTTTCTTTTGGAAGGATTCATATTTCAGTCCTAATTGGTCAGCCACTTTCTTGGGCATTACAGCCTAGTAGCTCCACTATCTACCATACAATTATGCACTAAAGATTTTCCAATAATTAGAGATACATAAAAGGGAGGTGGTTTTGAATTCCTACCTTGTGTGGCATTGGCCTTGGAGTTGCTACTTAGAGCCTCCTTTTCTTGATCAGTGTTAACCAACACTAGCTTTACAGCTTCTTTTGCAGATTGAGGATTTGTCACTTCTGTCATGGCCTTCCTTAAAATCTTAGGCTGTCCTGGAAGAGCCAAAGAGTCCCACATGGACATGGTGACATTCACCTTCTTCATGTTGTCTACAATATTGAAAGGTGTCATAGTGTGTACTCTTTATTGTGCTTTCACTATGATGGGTTCCACTTCTTTAGAATGTTGGCCTTCCTTACTTGTGATGACATGACCCTCCTTAGGTGTGATGGGAGTAGCTTGCTGCAGTGGCTCTGCAGATGTGGTGGCTTTGGCATTGGAATCTACTCTTTCCATGTCTTGGGCTCTTCTCTTTGCTCTTGTATAAGTAACAAAGGCAACTTCATCATTGACTCCATTGAAGTCTGGTTGCTCCTAATTAAAGAGAGCAGTCTCCTTTTCTTGTGATTCTTGTTGGGGCATTGACCCACTGGATGAAACCTCTGATTGAGCTTGTGAGGCATTTTGAACCATTAGAGGTTGGTTCATCCATCCATTTGAACATGTAGCCTGATTGTGAGGCTAATTACAAGGAAAGCACCACTCATTCTCTATGGCCATATTATTTTGACTAGGAACCATATCCCTCACTAGATTTGCAAAACTTAGAGGTGTAGGGTTATATGGTTGGAATGGTCTCTGATTAAAACATTGTCTTTGTCCTTGATAACCTCCTTGGTATGGTGGCCTATTTTGTTGATAAGGTTGTCCCTAATTTTGATATTGTTGATTAGGACCTTGGCCTTGTGGCTGAAATGGTGGTCTGATTCCTTGACCTTGTTTCTTTAGATTTGTGACCTCTTTAGTCAGGGTCTGCAACAAATTTGTCATTTCTTGCTTATTGCTTTCTTGACTGTTCTTTATCTCTTGTAACTCTTGAGAGAAACTGGTTGTTAGCTCCTGGCCACTAGTACTAGCCTAAGGTGCTAATATGGTGGGGATAGGGGTAAATGGGGGTACTTTTCCAGGTGTGATGGGCTAAAGGCTAGGAAAGATGAGCATTGGAGGCCTTCTAGCAATCATGCCTGCTTGAATCAAACAATTTTCAGCCTTGACAGCTATGTCAAAAGCTTGGGGTAAAGAAGTACCACCCATAGACTGGATCATGATAGAAATTTGACCATTCAAGCTTTGTAAGTAGTATAGAAAAGCATGGTCAACTGATGGTCTCACTAAGACTGGAATTCTATTCCATGTTTTAAGGAATCTGCTATTATAATCTGTCATTTTCTCTTGAGGGTCTCTCTTAATGGTTGTTAAATGCTCAACCAAAGACAAGTTATCTGATTTATCCTCAAAATGCTTACTTAATGCATCCCCTAATTCATCCCATGAATTAATAGAACCAACAGTTAGAGTTCTAAACCATTCAAGAGCCTTACCTTTTAGAGAGGCTGCTAATAATTTTGTGGCCACATCTTCTTGAGTAATATTGTGTATGTTGCATATGGTGGTCACATCTCTTATGTGTTCAAAAGTAGTTGTCTTCCCTTCACCTGTGAAATTAGGTATACTCTTAAGTGCCACCAAGGGCACATCATGATGTTGAGCAAAGGCTAATGGACTCCCTTGGTTGAATGGTGCAAAGGCAAACTGTCTAGCCATTGTAGGAGCTATGATTTGGAGATTGACAACTATGTGAGCTGTATTTGCTGTTGGATTTGAATCATCTTCTAGATCTCTAGTTAGAGATCTGCCTCTTCTTCTGGAATGAAAGGGAAAAGGTCTCCTTTTTGAGGTATTAGGTGGTGTTGATTGAACTCTCCTTACAGGGGACGTTCTTTGAGTTGACCTGCCTTTGTGACTTCTCTTTAAGGGAAACTCTAAAAATTGAGTAGGCTTTGAGCTCCTAGTCTCAATCTTTCTCATAAACCTTAAACAAGGTTGGCCTAGATCTTTGAAATCAGTGGAGTTGCCAGATATACTTGATAAAACAACTTCTAAAAGCTTGCATTATGCAGTCAGTATATCAGAGATAGCATAATCTTTCAAAGATCAACCAATAGGAACACCTTTAAACTTCAATCTGATCTTTGTCCCACTAGGTGTGCCAAAATTGTTATACACTAAGTTTGCACCCTTGTTTCAAGCTCTCATAGTCTTGATAACCTAGTATAACATGGGAATCATCTCCAGGTTGTGGGACCTATGCTAACTGAGATGAGACCTCTAGGTTCTAGGCTGGTTCCTCTTGGATAATCACCCTAATTTACTTCTAGACATGAAAAGTAAAAATTTTGGGGGAAAGGGATAGAAGGAATGCTTGAAAAGGGAAATGACTGAAAGAAAACTACCTACTAGGTGATACACCAAAATTAGGGTTTAGATCTCAATATAGAGGATAAAAATCATGAACAACTCAGGTCTAGGAGATCACAACTAACTGAATAGGCTTGCATAAGTGTTTCATAGAAGGGTCTGCAACAGAAAGAGGCTATTCAGGGAAAAAGAGGATCTCACAAACAATAGCATTCCTAAGGGATTTAGACACAATTTATGACCTGCAAACAAACATTCACCTATGCAACTCGGTATAGGAATGAGATAGATAGTCAGGGGGTTGAGGTATACCCACAAGAGCATTCCAATCAAATCATCCACAATAATACACAAAATTGTAGAAAGAGAGAGGGATCAGGAACCCTAAGATATCACTGAAAACATCATATACTTTAATCCAATAAGAGATAACTCAAACAAGGAAGCATAGGGACATGAAGGATTGTCACAAAATACCTCTGCAATGTTTTTATTATCAATGGGAACTTTACAACTGTATAAGCCAGAGGGTAGAAATGATACCACATATGACCCTTAAGAAAAGATGAATTTCTTCTACAATTGTCCAACTCTGAGCTCAAAAGCTCTAAAAATACAATATATACCAACTCAACTACATGCAGGTAGGAGTCAAAAAACCTAACTAGGGTTACAGAATTTTGCATTGGAATAATGATAAACCCTAGTGCCATCAAGTCTGATCATGAATATATCTCTACAAAATCATAGCTGATCAGATACTTCTTTGAGTGTCCCTCCCTGTACTTTACAATCAGCCTACAGGCAAGCAACCCAGACTCATCTACTTCTCTACAAATTGGCCCACCATGAATACACTGATTTGGTACTCTCAAAAAACCAGAAATGACCAAAGACGGCCACCCAGACCTCCTCATCATCCTCCCCAACTGCAATCATCCTTGAAACATAAATTTTTAGCTACCCATTTTGTCACAACCAACCATTGGATCAAAACCTAGCAAAAACCCTATAGAGAAATATTTAAAATTTGAATATTAATGGCTAACAGGTGGCACCATACTCTTCTTCTATCGACAACCATCGTTTGAATCTCAATCTCCTTTTAAAACATGACCGTTAGATCTTCTTATTTACCCAGGAACCGTTTGTCTGCAGAATTAACCTCAAGTCCACCTCAGGTTACCTTTTCCCTTTGGTCGCAGGACTGCTAATTATTTAAATTGACCCTAGTTAAGTTTGGCGAACATGAGAAACCCTTTAGTTGCTGATTCACAGAACCTTGTTAACCCTGGGCCCATTTTCCACCTGGCAATCTTTTATTCACCCTTGACTGCTCTGTAGGCATACACCTCGGCAAGTTCTGACACGGTCCCACTGCAGCTGAGATTCCAATCTAACAACGGGTGCATGATCTTATATGTCAGAAAGATCCCTTGCACTTTTATGCCAGCCATAGATCTTTATTAGATTGGGACCCCTCTGACAAAAGGACCCACTAAAAATCCAGTCATCACCACGTGGACCAATCAAATGCTTCACACATCACCCCATCTGATACCATGGACCCACGAACTGCAGAAGGAGCATCAGATGGTTGTCGCAAGATCGCAAGGGCTTGGAAGATCCCTTGCGATCAAGCGACAACCATAGATCTTCAGTCTACTGACATCCCTACAGATACTCTGACATGGTCCTACCAAAAAAGTCCAGCTATCGTCTGACCGACCAATGAAGAACGAGCACGTCAGAAACTGAGGACCCGCCTGAGAGAGCCCAGAGATAAAGTAAGATCAACAGCGGGCGCATGATCTCATGTGTCAGAAAAGCTCCTTCAGATCATGCACCAGCTGTTAGATCAATGTTGACTGACAACCCGCCGGACCTGTGCTGACATGGCACCACATCACCAACCCTGACTAATCATGAATGCACAGCTCGGACTATGTGGCAGGACCCATTGACAAATGAACTTACTGTAGGCAGGAAGATCGACGATTGTCGCAAGATCTCATGGAATCTTCTGAGGTGATGAGATCATGCAACAACCATCGGATCATAATCTTGACTTGGCTGCTAAATCGAGACCGCCAATCGAAATGGTAACCGCTCACGGGATCGCTGAATGTTAAGGAGTTAACTGTCGAGAATCAGAGATTTGGTGACTAAAGGATTTTAAAATGCACATGCAAAATTGGGACCTTTAAGTTGCTGATAAAGTAACAAAGAATTATAACAGGCCAAAGGGTTTTCTAACACAACGGCTAGTTTTATGAATATTTTTAAAGACTTTTCACCTAGCCAGGGACCTAGAAATAGTTGCAGAGACTAGATGGAAATAGATAAAGCCATGAAATTTTTTGGAGCCTCTCACAGGACTAAGTAGATGAAGGTCTGACATAAAAACCAAGGCCAAATTTGAATGGAAGGAAAATTAGGGCAACACTTGCTTCTCTGCAAGTCTTTGATAAATCATTGTGTTGACATCAATGACAATCATAGTCATGAATGCAACAACAACAACTACAGAATGGATGCCAAACACTTTAGCATTCATTCCTAACAGTGATTTTATAACTTGGTGTAGTGTTGTAAATTGTATCTTCATATTATTTTATGCTCACTTAGGATTCACTTTAGTGATTTCCATGTTCCTAGATCTAACTAATATTTCTCAACTCAAGGTGTGATTTTACAAGCATAATACCTTTCTATCTCCCTAGCCTCTTTCCAACCTTCTAGGACTAGATTAGTGTGATTTTATAACTTGGTGTACTGTCATAAATTGTATCTTCATAGAATTCCATGCTCACTTAGGCTTCAATTTTGTGCTTTGTTTCCATGCCCCTAGGTCTAGCTAATATTTCTCAACTCTAGGTGTGCTTTTACAAGCATAGTACCTTTCTATATCTAGCACTAAATTAGGTGTGATTATATAACTTGGTTTAGTGTAATAAATTATATCTTTATATAATTCCATGCTCACTTAGGCTTCACTTAAGTGCTCTATTTCCATGCTCCTAGATCGAACTAATATTTATCAACTTAATGTGTGATTTTACAAGCATAGTACATTTCTATCTCCCTAGCCTCTTTCCAACACTCTAAGACTAGATTAGGGTTCCTAGCACCCTATTCCTAGTGGAAAATGGTGTTGGGAACTAGTGGGTAGCCAAAAAGTGCCCAATTTTTGATATATTAAAATAGTTCAAATAAGCTTATACATTACCAACCATATACTATCATGGAAATTATCCTATTAAATGTCCATGCTTAGTAAATTATTCTAACATATTTTATAAGAAAAACTAAAGGAAGGATTATATAAACATCTCAAGTCCAAATTTGTGTGTGATGGATCAATATTAAAGAAATCACTAGGATTATGTTGTCTACCAAAATATTCCTACCATTTTGAGGGAAAATTTCAATGACATGTTCCTCTTTGATTCCTCGTCTCAGATTTATATTCAGATTTGATATATTAGGACTGTAACTTCTTCTTTATGTTGATTAGTGTGCAATTTCTTGTACCTTTACACCTAATTTTTGTTGCATCTTATCCAATAACATTGAATCAATAACAAGGGGATAATTCTATCACATTCATTCATTCCCAACTCATATCTATCTCAATTGGTTTATAGCTAGGAAAATTTAATTACTTCCTTAATGAAATGATTTATGGGAGTATGTTTGATCTCTAGTTAGCATGCCAAGTCCAGTGATCCTTGTTTTCATCACAATTCACATGGTATACTATATCTTTGAATGGGGATAGATCTGAAATGAATTGTCCAAGTTGGCAAGTGAATTGTGCTAAATATTAGATAGGTGAAAACAATATGTTATTTTATCATGTGTACACAAATTATGATTTGATTATTTAATCTTGAACTTAAAATTTGTGCGAACTATTTTGTTGGCTTGTTTTAGCTCATAGATTCGTAATTACCATTTGAAATTTTCTTGTATTATTTCTCCTATTTATTGGGTGTTTGAAATATAGATCTTAATAGTGACTTTTGTAAGTATTATTATGCTACTAGAATAAATTTGGATCTCTTATTGGCGACAGTCTTGTAAAGGCTTAGATCCCACAAGTCTATTGTAATAATTGGTTAATAAATAACATGGAGTTTTTTTTAGGTGCAAATTTTCTCCTAGAATGGTTTTCCTCTATGTAAATAATTGTGATGTGATGCATTTCTTTAGTATTTTATCCTTTTATTTATATTTGATTAGTTTAATTTTCATAAATTTTTCCTCCAATATATTAGTAGATGAAGTATATTATGGGCCTTCAGTTCCTATCAAGAAGAAGAGTACATGATCTTAAAGGCCAAGATTTGTAGAGAAAATGATACATTCACAAAATAAAGAAAGAAAACTTTAGAACAGGATTATAATTAATAGCTAAGTGTACAATGAGTTTTTCATAGTGTCATATTTTATTGAATTAAATAAATTTTTTAAATTATTTTACATTGAATAAAAGTGAATATGAATATACTTGAATCATATTACAAGTGCACACATCATACTATTTTTATTAGATAAGTAGGCATTTTGAAGATCCTTGATCCCTTGTACAAAGGGAAAGATGAGAAGTTAATCCCCAAAAAGTACCAAAGAACAACAACATAACAACAAAAAAATAACAAAATTAGACACAATAGCTCTAGAAAGAAAACCAACCAACCTAAAATCAAGATAGCTTAAAAATAATGATCCAAAGCAATTTTCTTGATCACAATAGTAGGATCCTCCTCTCTAAATCTAAGCTTCTTAGAATAAGGAGGAGACATAAAGTCAATGACACTTCCTTCTGGCGACCCCATAGCATTATCCATCCTCGAGCACTCAAGTTTTTGAACCTCAAAAAAGGTGGGAATGGGCTCCTCCTTAAACTAGCATTTTATCCTTCCTTTTCTAAACAATGTGTTAGTTATTAGTTTTCAATAATAAATTATGTGCATGATCCACTATATTGCAAGC
The DNA here is from genome assembly GCA_027943335.1 of Chamaecyparis obtusa. Classification (NCBI taxonomy): domain Eukaryota; kingdom Viridiplantae; phylum Streptophyta; class Pinopsida; order Cupressales; family Cupressaceae; genus Chamaecyparis; species Chamaecyparis obtusa. The sequence continues at coordinate 294,480 of BSBK01008535.1, forward strand.
TTGAAAATAATGAAGTCTTCAAATTCAACTTGTTGCACCCACTTCCCAAATTTAGAGGGAAGGTGAGAACCACAAGCACACAAACACTACAAAATAAAAAGAAAGTTCATGAATAAAGTTATCTTATCAATAGTAGTATAATGTCCAATAGAATTGGAAAAAATCCTAAAAATCTTTTCATTCCAAAATTCAAGGGAAATTTAGGAAAATAAACCCAAATAGAAAGCTACAATATTTTCTTCCACAAGTCAAAACCATGAGATTAATTTTGAAGAATAAGACCGGTCAAACCCATACTAGGGGCCACCAAGAAGGATTCTACAACAATCCTTCTCCTAATGATAGAGCACCTCAACCAAGCACTGGACTCACCCAAAATAGAATCATTAAAATCTATTTAGATCTACATTTCCTCAAAGCCCTAACCACCCATGTCAGAAATAAAAAAAGTCCTAATAGATAGAGACAAGGACAACCTCCTTCCATTTCCTGTCAATAGTAAGAATTGACATCAATAAGGGATTCATTAGCCCCTATAGTAACCATAGCACCAACAAAAAGTGCCAAAACAAGGGCATTGAGCATCCCATCTCTCTCTTCGTTTACCACAACTCTTGCATCTTCATCTTCTTCAGCCTCACCATCTTATTCCATGATTAAATTTGACCCTATTATCTTAGACGTGCTAGTTGTACTGACAGTGCAAGTAGTAGGGTAAAAACATAGTCACATTAACAATTGTTTCTATCACCTTCTCTACTTTCCCTTTTTGCTTCCTCATTGTGCATACATATCATATTGTTTCTTAGGACTATGTTAAATGATATTCATGCGATACTTCAAGTGAAAGGATGACCTCCATCATCTTGACTAGATTTTTATTTAGTTTAACAAACAATAATCAAATAGTAGATGTTAAACATAATATTTGTGCATATCTTTAATAATTCGCAACCAATAAATATTTTTATTGAAACTTTAAGCCTCGTAACCTTTCTTTCTCAATATTTTTTTTTAAATTAACTCTTATTTTTGAATGACCTTGTAATTAATTTATTTAATATTTTTTGTATTAGAAAAATTATTTAATTGATTTCAATCTATTTACCAATTTATTTTTTTTCATTTGAATAGATGAATGAATAATTTAAAAAATAAAATTTTAGAGTTTGTTAATTTATTTTTAGTGTTCAAAAAAGCATTCTATATTAGTGTTGAGAAAAAAAAACATTCCTAATTTTAAAAAAGATTATGTTACCGTTGAATTTAAAAACATGTTACCGTTGGAGATGCTCCGTTTTCAACAAATATTGGGCGTTGATAGCAAACTGTTTAAATTGTTAACTGTCAATGGCGAGGGAGGACTGTCAATGCAGAATTTCAATGTTAATTGTTAACTGTCAATGGCGATGTCGAGGGAGGAGATCGAAAAGGAGGAAGGGGAAAAGGATGTTTACTTCTTCAAATCTCATGGCTGTATTCATTCTTCAAGAACGTTAACTGTACTTGGTGATTGATTTGGGCTGACTGAAATAGTATCTATCACTGAGAATCTGCAAGAAAATCTATCAGTGAGCATCTGCAATGGATAATCATTACACTCAAATGTCTGTCGGGGTGCATTATTTGAGCTTCAAATGAGATTTAACGGTGGATCCAATATCCATTTGCTTTGGATTTGCTGAAAGTTTTACTGTTTTGGTTGATTGGAATTGCATATTGGTTGGTTGAGTGTTTTAGTTAATTCTTGGAGGAGTTTCTGGTCATGGGTGATGGTGGCATTGCTCTGTTTTAGTGTGGTTGCATTAATTGAGCTTCAAAAATGAGGTTTAATGGTGGATCCAGAGGTGGGGCATTTTGTATCCATTTGGATTGCATTTGCCTGAAAGTTTTAACATTCTGGTTGATTGGAAATGCATGTTGAGTGGGTGTCATTTTAATGTGCGATGGTAGAATAGTTGTGTATTAATGGGTTTGCATGTGAGTGTTCTGGGTTGAATTACGGGGAAGCCCTGAAGAAGTGCTCTGTTTCATGGTGAATGGGCTTCAATTGTTTTTTTAATGCTTGTGCTTCAGTTGTATGTTAGTTCCAGAGGGCCCGATTGATGCGTAGCTGTATTATGGAAAAGGAAGAATGGGTTGATATTGCAGGGAGATTGGATGAGTATTTCAAGGGATCAATGGAGAAATGCAAAATAGACAAGGGCTGGGAGCTTCAATCATACTGGCAGGTATTTATAAAATACTTATGCCCAAATTGCTTTTGCAATGATTTAGTTCTGCATCAACTGTTAAATCCAAAATTTAATCGATTAGGAAAATGGTTTTATTAAAAAAGTTTCACTACATTAAAGATTTATTCTTGAAATCGATCCCCTGTTTGTCTGTAGAATTTCCATTAAGATTCTTGATAGGACATGTAAATATCATTATTCAAACATATTGTAAACCTAGCTAGCTCATGCATAGTATGTCGAATAATGCTTGAATATGCCCCTGCATTTGGCTTGTAGTTCACGACTTTCATTTTATCAATAAAGCTTCATAACTGAAAGATAGCTTTTGTTTTCCTTATCTATATGGTAGTGGTATGCAATGTCCAGTATTGATCCATTTATTTCTGGTTTGGAAGTCACTAGGCAATTCGTGATTCTCTTCCTTGCCAACAATGTCATCCATATCTACATGAATGCCTTGCTTGTCATCCTGCTGTTTGAAAGCATCATAATAGACGATGTTTTATACCATTACAAAGCATTTTATACCATTCCAACTCTGCCATAGAACTTTGGTTCTTGCTCAACTCGACGTTAAGTTTCTCAGTGTTCATTTTTCACCTTTCCAGCATTTCCTGCTTAAAAATCGAAAGTCTCAATCTCAGTGTCTAAGAGGAAAGAATATGGAGAACTAAAAATATACCAGAGCTACAGAAACCAATGGTAAAATGGAACTATTAAATTCATTTTAACAGATCTTGAGGTGTAATAACTAATAAAGCGAGCCAGAGGCTTTAATAATTTAGTAATTTATTTTATCAATAAAGCAAATCCCCAGTGGAATATGGAATGCCATAGTGATAGGTGCCCTTAATATATTTATGAATACCATATATTCACTATCTCAGGATATATTCACTAAAAGTTGCTCTGGAAGGTGGATATGAACCTAGGAGAAAACAGGGTGAAGATCCACAACCTAGAGGAGCTTCTTCCTGCAAAAACACGTGGAGAGAATGGATCCATATTTAACAACGGCAAGCAGGCTAGGTGGATTTCAGCTCTTCTACTTTCTGAACTGGGCAGAGCTTCCATGGATTGGGTTTGGAGCCATTGTTGTTATCATCTTCTCTATTGATTATGGCTGCCTTGTTCAGAAACCTGCAGGATGAGAATCAATAACTTCTTAAATTGTATTACATACATGCCCATTTTTATTATCTTTATATAGTTAACAAGTAAGAAGCCCCCACTATCGGTTCTTCCTGTTTTATTCTTCGTTCCTGCGGCTAGGGCTCGAGCCAGGAGGCTTACTGTAGGGAGACTTTGACCAGACACGTTGGTGGCAAGTGGGGTTTTGTGCATATCCTGCTTGCGCTGCTATTCGTCAGACACACTTCTTGGCGCAGCAGCAGCAGCAGCATTAGAGATCGAAGTGTTAAGCCCATGGCGAAAATCGGCTAGGGTTTCTGGAGACCAAAAACTTCGGCGTCCGAAAAAGGGGAGGAAACTTCGGAATGCGCCAAGCCCGAAACCGCATTAAGTCCGAAATTTCGGAGACCAAAAAGTTCGGCGTCCGAAAAAGGGGAGGGAACTTCGGAGTGCGCCAAGCCCGAAACCACATTAAGTCCGAAACAACGATTTGTGCTTTTTTCTACTGCAAATCATAAGTTATAATGTGTTTTAAAAGTTTAACGGCAAAAGCGAGATTCAGCGTATAGTCACTGGAAATTGTTGTAAAGCCCGTGGATTGAATTTTAAGCTGATCGCAGCCTCTAATAGAAACGCGTCTGGGAATATATGAATATATGATAGTCGTGGCTCCATACTGAGACGACACTATCCCGTCATAGGTAGCGGCTTGGAGCTGGAAGCCCACATTGTTTTGGAAAGGTTCAGTTTGGTGTTAGGGTGCAGACGTTGCATTTTCTCAGCTCCACGTCAAAGGAATTGAATTCTCAGCCCTGGGACAAGGAGCGACATCCTGTTTGCAATGCTCGCAGAGACTCCAGCTTCGATATTCCATTTGGCAGTATGGCTGGATTCCCGATGGCTTGGCAACAGCAACCAGTCTTCGCTGGGACTCAGCACAGAATTTCTAGACAGCAACCAGTCTTCGTTGGCATCCAGAATAGAAGCGCTAGACGACAGCAAAGAGACTTTGGGGTCAGGCACATCTCATCTTCGCACTTAGGATACAGGGGAGACAGACAATCTAACGTGCAAACCTTTTGGGGCAGGAAGGATTTCTTTGATCGAAACAGGTATCCAGAAAGCCTTTGGAGGGACAACCATTCTTCAGACAGCAGCTCCGGACAAATATCCTCTCTCAGAAAACAAACCCTAGAGACCAGCCGAAAACCCTTTTCAAATGGGGCGGGAGCCAACGGCAAAAACCAACGGTCATTTCCAGGAGTTAAAAATATAGATATTGGAGTGAGCAGAGGCAGGAGGGGAGAAATCAATCCCAATCTCATCCCAATCTTTCCAACCACAGCTACTAGAATGCCATTTAATCCACCATTACCGAAAAAGGACTGGACCGGGCTGCATTGGGCTATTCACAGAAAGAGGATCGAAATGCTGGGAATGAACTGGGGGAGAAGACGAGGCTACAGCAAGGTTCCCGTAAATAAATGCAAAAGAGTTAAGGAGCAAAAGCAGATTCAAGTGCCTCTAACAGCCGAGGTACCCTCAGAGTTAGATTTAGCAGGGCAGCAGAGAAATGATATACCGCTTGTCCCACTCAATGTGCATTCAGGGAAGACATTGTCTCGGCGAGACCAGGTATCCTCCATTGTTTTTCCGGATCATATACTTATACGCAGAAACTCATTTCTTTTGCAGCACACAATAATCTGTAAGATCTGGAACATTAATTTAGCATTTTCTGAATTTTCTATCTGGGCTCATGAAAACTGGTCTAATATTACCCAAATAGACTCCTTAGACAAGGCATTAGGTTATTTCATGGTAACCTTTTCAGACAAACCCAGCAGAGACAAAATATTTAAATCCAAAGCCTGGTTTTACAAAAACTCTGGGATTCACATGCAACAATGGACCCCAAACTTTGATAGCAAAAAGAATGTGATCAAGTTTATCCCCATGTGGATTTCCCTTCATAAACTCCCATTAGAATACAGAGAGGCGAGTATTATCCATATATTAGGGAGCAAGCTTGGAATCTATCTTAAGCACCACGTAGATAGATTGTCGGCCACTACATTTATATGGTTATTGATGAATTTGGAAAGAGAGCTTCCTAATTCCATCAAAATAATCTCGAAGTTTGGTACATGGATACAACTCATTGTATATGACGTTGAAGATTTGCCAACCTCATTCCAAGATCCTCAAGAAGGGGGTAAAATATCACGGGAAAGGGTCTGGATGACTACTGTGGAAAACCAAGAACCCTCTCCAACTCCACCTCTAAATGGAGAGCAGCAGATCTTAAAATCACCTCCCAAAACCAGCCAGTTTAAGGGAGGTTTCCTAGAAAGCATGCACCTTTTTGTATATCTTTTGGGAGGGATTCTGAACGGGAACTTGCAATGTTGATCCAAACTTCTTTTGTTACCTCCCAACTCCATTCCATCCACTTATTCTGCCCCAGAGAGGAATGCCAGGGTATCGACATCAGATTACAGGATAATCCCATGGTCCACCAAGAGCTCCAGTCACAAATGGGAAACAAAGCTGCCCTTTCCCTTCCCTCTAGATAAAATTCTGGTTTTATCTATCCCCAGATTTAACTATAGATTTGTGGAACAGATGTTTGAGAAATGGTTCATGGAAGTGCAATTAGAATTTATAGAGAAAATTGCAGACCAAGTCATGGAGGAAGAGGCTAATATTTTGCCCAACAGCCAAGGTTCAGTTTCAGAAGATAATCTCACTCAACATGTTGCAGGTCCATTTGAAGAGGATGACATTCTCAAAGTGAGACTCTGTGACCTAATGGCCTCACCAAAGGGGTTCCCCAACCCGGCCTCATCTCCTTCATGTCTTCAAGCTACAGTCATTCAGGAGAATCCTCTACCCAACTCCAAGTCAGGTTGTAGGAAGTCCTTGAGACTCAGAGTAAAAGAGCAAAAAGTCCTTACCCCTTCTCAGTCTCCTGAAATAGGCAAGCCTTCAAGGAGAAACAAAATTAAAGGTGGCATCATATCTCTCAAACCTCTAAAGTATAAACTTCAATCACCTGGACTGGCAGAAGACTCTTCAACGGGTAATCAAAATTTCCAATTGGAGGATGACATCTCCCCAAGACTTCAAGCAGTGTTTGACATGTTTGGATCCCCTGATCCTGAAAGATCAGTGCCCAACAATAATTCAGCCTTTGTGGAAAGACTTCTAGAGGGTGACATCATGGATGATGAGGAGAGAATGATTGATTTTGTTTCTCCAGGGGATGGGATTAACTCTTCAGAGGGAACAGTAACGGATATTCCCATCTCAGCTTCTGACTCGGAAACCAGCAATACTTTAGGCCTCTTGAAATCCTCAAAGTCCACCGTTCTTGACTGTGGAGCGGTAAACAAAAAAGGCAAAGGTAGGAAATCTATTGTTACTCTTAGGCAAGAAGTGGGGGAAGAACTAGATTAGACCAAGATCACAACATATTTAAACGTAGGGAAGGGGAAGTTCCTTCCCAAGTTCCAATGAGAATAATCTCGTGGAATGTTAGGGGTCTTAATGCCCCTAACAAGCAGCACTTGGTCAAGCACTGCATATTGGCTACTAAAGCAGAGGTTGTACTAATTCAAGAATCTAAGCTGAACAAGGAACATCTAGAAACTTTCACAAAATCTTTAGGAGACTGGCAAGCTTATGGAGTGGATTCAATTGGGTCCTCCGGAGGTCTAGCAATATTATGGAATGTAAGACTTCATTCCTTTATCCCACTGGATTGTAGCTCGAATTGGATTAGTGGGAACATTGCAAGCTCCCGTTCAAATCTCAATATCCACATAATGAATGTGTATGGCCCCACTTCTCATAAGAAGAAACTGGAAGTCTGGGAGGAAATCTCTAATTGGTTTGAAAATTGGCAGGTAGACCACTACATAGTGGGGGGGGACTTCAATGCTATTTCCCATCCTTCGGACAAGCTTGGAGGTTCACAAAGAGTCTCTCAATCCCAAACAAACTTTATAGAATGGCAACATAGAGAAAATCTAATGGAAATTGAATTGGAGATTGGCCTGTTTACTTGGTCTAATAGAAGGCTGGGCATTTGCAGCATCTCGGAGAAATTGGACAGATTCTTCTTCAAAGGGGACATCACATCTTTTCCCTTCGACCTTAAAGCTACAATCTCTCCCACATCTGGCTCTGATCATTTTCCAATCCTTTTGAATATTCTGGAGAGTAACAAACCCCAAGGATGTCCCTTTAAATTCGAAAATATGTGACTAAAAGAGGAAATTTTTTCTGCTCTGATTGAGGATTGGTGGTGGGATTTCAAAGTGGAGGGTTCCAAGCTATTCTGTTTCGTGGCCAGATTGAAATACGTCAAGCAAAACCTCTTAATATGGAACAGATCACACTTCAAGAACATATTCAAATCAAAAGAAGATATTGAGTTAAAACTAGCAAACTTGAATCAATCCATAATTCAGCAGGGGATGGACAAGGACAGGTTTGAAGAAGAGAAAGTCTTGCTCGGAGAATTGGAAGACATTCTCTCAAAGGAGGAAATCTTTTGGCGCCAAAAATTGAGAGAAGGAGATAAGAATACAAAATTCTTCCATGCCAGCACTAAAAATCGCAGAAATGTGAATAAGATCATGCAAATCAAAGATTCTTCTGGTCTCATCTTAGAAGATCAACAGGAAATTCAAAAGGAAATTGTTAACTTTTATTCAAAATTACTGAACAACTCAAACAACTCCCAACTCAAATGTCAACAGGATTTATTGGATAATATTCCGATGTTGATCTCTGAAGTAGACAATTAGAGGCTTTCAGAAACATTTTTGAAAAATGAAATTCAGAGCACCATAGAACAGATGGCTCCGGATAAAGCACTAGGCCCGGATGGCTTTCCACCGAGTTTCTTTCTTCATTGCTGGGATATCATTGGCAAAGATCTCACAAAAGCTCTAGAGGTGGCTAGAAGATCAGGTAGATTTCTAACAGAGATTAACAACACTTTCATTGCTTTAATTCCTAAGAAAGATAAGGCTTCTTGCATGGATGAATTTAGACCCATTGCTTTATGTAATACAATTTATAAGATTCTCTCAAAAGCCTTAGCAAATAGAATGAAGTCCATCCTTCTCAAAATTATTGGGGAAGAGTAGACTGGCTTTGTCCTAGGTAGATCTATCTTTGATGGGGTTATTATAGCTCAAGAAGCAATTCATTCCATTCAGCATAATAAATAGCCCAGCATGTTAATTAAATTAGATATCAAAAAAGCCTATGACAAGGTGGATTGGAGATTCTTATCTAAATGTATGGAAAGATTTGGCTTTGCCAAGGCTTGGATCAATTTGATTTTTTATTGTATATCTACTCCTAAATTTTCTGTTTTAGTGAATGGTTCCCCTCAAGGTTTTTTCGAAAGCTCCAATGGCATTAGACAAGGAGATCCCCTCTCTCCCTTCCTATTCATCATCATGGCAGAAGCTCTGGGGAGGGGTTTGATCAGATTACAAGAACAAAATCTTCTCAAGGGGGTACAAATCACTTCCTCGGTCTCTGCAGTAACCCATCAGCAGTTTGCAGATGACACTCTCCTACTGGGGAAAGGATGTATTCAGGAGGCTAAACAGATTAATCTATTATTAGAGAAGTATGCTAGAGCATCGGGTTAAAAGGGAAAACAAAGAAAAATCAGTGATATTCTTTTTTCACATAAAGAAGAAACTTCGGCAGTAGATTGCAAAAGTTTTGGATTTCAAACCAAGATCTCTTCCCTGTTCATACTTGGGCATCCCCATAGACAAATCCTTGAGATCCTCCCAAATATGGAAACCCATCAATGAAAGGCTTGATAGAAAAATGGAGTGTTGGAAATCCAAGTGGCTCTCTTGGGCAGGAAGATTAGTGATGATCAAAGCAACATTGTCAGCAATTCCCATTTATTTAATGTCCTGCCTTTCTCTGTCTTCGGCTGGATACATGGATATGGTTAAAAGATTAAGGAAATTTTTTTGGCAAGGGACTGACACAAATAAGAAATTTGCACTTATTTCTTGGGATAAGATTTGCAAATCACAAACAGTTGGAGGAACAGGCATAAAGAACCAACTTTGGCACAACCAAGCCCTTGGGGCTAAGCTCTATTGGAAGATTATGAAAAACCAAAATTTAAAATGGGTCAGAATACTAAGAGGCAAATATCTTGGGAACCATTTAGAAGTAGAAATGTTTCGCTTGCAAGTCCTTCCAAGAGGTTCTAGGATTTGGAACTTTATAATCAAATCTAGGCATGTGATTGATAACAATATCACTTGGAATATTAAAGAGGGCAATGCAGCTAGATTTTGGGAGGATTCTTGGGGGGGGACTTCCCAGCATTAACTCCTTTCTAGGCCAAAATGAGTTAAGCCAGATCTGTCTCGCTGCCTGGGGACCATATCTCAGAGATTATATTATCCCCTCTCCTTCATTCCTAGTGGATGGCTCATGGAACTGGAAGGATTTTTCAGCTCTAAATCCAGATTTGACAGAATTGGCAAAACTGAAAAAGGTGATTAAGGATAGGATATTCTTTATCAAACTAGGCTCGGATGAGATCCTCTGGAATGGTGCTAAGTCAGGCACCTATAATGTCAAGGACGGATACAATATTCTATCAGAAGGCTCAAAATCTAGTCAACAGGAAATTCCCTTGCAGTTATGCTGGCACAATGCTTGTCTCCCGAAAGCAGGTCTCTTCACTTGGGCTGCTTCTCAGGGAAGAATTCTGACAGCAGATAAATTTTTAAGAATGGGATACCACGGTTCCTCCAGATTTTCCTTGTGCAAATGTAAGGAAGAGGATGTGAATCATTTGTTATTAACCTGTCCCTTTGCCTCAGAGTGTTGGAGTTGGTTATGTTCAAAATTAGGTTGGTGGTTAGCTAGGCCAAAGGAGTTGCTACAAATGTTATTATCCTATTCCAAACTTCATGTTAATAGCTTATGTGGCAACCTTTGGATTTTATCCCCATCTATCTTATTATGGGAATTATGGAAGGAGAGGAACAGAAGATTATTTGAAAACAAATCCATGGAATTGGCATCTATTCTCAACAAAATTGAAGCTGGAATTGTAGAAGTAATGAACTCCCATCTTCAAACCCATTCAGCTCAACATAAATACTACACAAGTTGGGATGATCAAATGTTCAAGTCTTGGTTTGGTCTCAAGACCCCCCTATCCTTAGGCAGAGGTTGCAAAATTAATCAAGCTCTGAGAGCATCCTGTATGTGGAGACCCCCTGCACTGGGCTGGTTCAAACTAAATTTTGACGGAGCTTCAAAAGGTAATCCAAGCCCTTCGGGGGCAGGTTGCATCATTCATTCTTTAGAGGGCAAGGTCATAGCTAAGCTTGCAATACCATTGGAGCAAGACACTAACAATATGGTTGAGGTCAAGGCCTTACTCCATGGTCTCGCTTTAGCACATGAAATAGGAGTGAGGAAATTGGAAATTGAAGGGGACTCAATGCTGACGATCAATGCTGCAAGATCAGAGACAACTCATAGTTGGCGCCTTCAAGCCCTACTGGATGTCATTCTTCAGTCAATTCGCAGATTTGATTCAATAACTATAAACCACATCTTCCGAGAAGGAAATTCACTGGTAGACGAGCTGGCTGACATGGCATCTAAGGGTACTCATTTAAAAAACATTTTTTGAACTCCTTATCTCAATGGATATGAGATTTTCAAATTTCCTCCTCCTAACTCAATCAAGTACAACTGCCCGTTCGTTGGTAGCATAATTCTTTGGAGCCTTTGGCTACCAATATCGACGCCTCAGTGACAAGTTGCAATTTTTGACAGGAATGAAGTGACAATTTCATTTATTTATTAGTAGTGAGCTCAGTAGATGGCGGCACTCCTCACCTTACCGTTTCTCTTCACTGTTGATGGATGGGATGTTACAAGGACAATCACCTGGAGTACGCATACACTTTCTTGTTATCCACGGCAGTTGGTGATTTTTGGTTTTTGGCAGCAGGGCAGTTGTTTCCTTTTCAAGGCAATTTTGTCTCAATTTTTTGGGAAGCCAGCGCACCTACTCCTCCAGTTCAGCAAGAATTTTAGAACTTCTCTATTCCTGACATTGCGTACAAAATTGAGCAAGGTCATCAAATCTGACACATCTCGATCGGAAAGTATACAGTATGGTTGGCTCTTGGCTGTCAGTCATATTGTTTCTTGCTATTTTCACCAGTTAACAGCCCTCCTCTCTTGTGTAATAGTTGCTCTGAAATTTGCTTCTCTCAATAAATATGGATTCCTCCATCAAACTATACGTTAGTGTGGTACTTCGTGCTGTCAAGGAGATCTTGGGGACGAATTTCCTTCTCACTTGCCACAGATATAGGGTGTATGGTTTGTCAAGCTTTCAAGCTTTCTGGCGCTCTCTCTGAGAGCTCTATCACTTTTAGCATATGTATATTTTAATATATTAATATATCTCGGCCTCGGCCCCTTATTGATCAAAAAAAAAAAAGTATACAATTGGATAATTTGTAATAGATCCCAAATGGTAGCACTTGGCGTCTCACTTTAATCCCTGTTCCACGACGAGCACTTGTTTTACCACCAAAATCAATTTCTCCATTTTCATTACCCAACATAATGATGACTTCATATACCATTCTGATATTATTTCATCTATATTCATCCTCAATTTATTTCCTCCCTCCTGTTTCTTGTTGGAAGTCATCATTAGCCGAAGTAGATTCAATCCTGCAAAGCATTCCTTGCTTATCTGGTGCTGTACTCATCCGAAGCTTTTCCTGTGAATTTTGAGCAATCTAAGATGCAACAATGTTATCTTACCACTCAAGGTGAAGGACTACAATTCAGATATATTTTCTTACTTCCTGGATTCTTTCATGGATGGTGGTCAGTTCCATGATGAAACAAACAAGGATGTTACAGATTTCTACGAGAAAAACACTTGAACACATACAGGGTTAGTGCTTAAGAATTTCACATGGATGAGATTTCTGCTAATGCATTTTAATTAAGGAAAAAGAATGAAATAATGAACCAGAAACAAACTCTAGACAGATTTCATTATTCTTCTGTTTATTCAATTATTTTTATTTCCAGAACTACTTCGATTACATTGCTTATTATTTATTTTTAAGAGATTCATCTGTTACATTTCCCGAGTAAAACAAACACAAGAAGTTGCTACATATGGACTCACTTCACTCCATCTAAAATTGCAATCATCTCTGTGTGTATGATGCAAACTCAGACACAAACAATCGCAAAGACTCTCTTCATTCAAAATAGAACTTAGATTGCAACAAAGAAACCAAATTACATATTCATTATGTCTCCCTCTGCATAATCTCCCTCTATACAGTCTCACTGCTCTACACATCTCACTTCAATCGGACCGCCTAATCTCATAACTATGCAGTCCCCTGAAGGATTAACTCCTAATCTCATTGGAAACGAATAGACTACGCATATTCACCGGCCGTGCAAGGATCCTTTCCAACTCTTTTTCATGGTTAATATTTAACCATAGTTCCTGAAGCTGAGTCATATTGGCCAAATCCTGTGACCTCATGAATTCATCGTCTTCGATGGATAGATCCAACCAACCTGATGGCAGTGTTCTCAAAGCGATCAGCTCTGATATTCCCTTTGGAATGCGAGGAACCATCCTGGTAATTTGGAACATCTTTTAGGCAGAGCAAGAATCAAGAGGCTTTTTAGATGTCTCACACACTCCGGTACCTCCTCAATATTTGTACCCTGTAAATTCAAGACTTTGAGGAGCTTCATCTTTCCAATGCTTTCGGGCAACGTAATCTCATAACTATGCTGTCCCCTGAAGAAATAAAGCCTTAGGCATTTTTCTTAACTCCATTTCTGATAAATCCATCCCCATAAACTCCTCTGTAGCTATGATTTCCAAATCCATCATTGCATTTGAACTAACCCCACTGGAAATCCTCCTTGAATGCATCGATAGATCTCGAGCTAAGACATGGAAAGTATCCCTTGATCGTCCTGCTAAAGGATACTTGAATATACTCCCGCTTATCCGATCATCCGTCCTGACTGAATTTTCTCGCTTGCAGAGAGATTCTACAATGTTAGTCTTGGTGTAACGGTATGTTAGATGACCGTCCATATCATAAGGCTGCGATATGCGAGGCTGTATAGGGTGCTCAAAAGAAAGAGGATAAAAGGCCTTTCGTGCGTGTCTACGAATGCTAGAAATGAAACCCACAATCTTATTGCGCTGCTTAAGCGAAAAAGCTGTAGGGATGTAGAGACTGACTTGAAAATCACAAGCAGGGGTAGGGGTCTATATTGGCGGTTGCTACTCTTGTTTAATGGACCGGATTTGAATAGCACATTTTAGAATCTGACTTGTTTAGGCAGTTTGTTCTGATGTTCTACACAAGTTCTTTTAGTCTTTTAGTAAGGATTATCTATGATTTAATATTAGTCTATATTGGCGATTGCTACTCTTGTTTAATATTAGTCTATATTAGGGATTGTTACTCTTTTATAATGGACCAGATTTGAATAGCACATTCTAGAATCTGACTTGTTTAGGCAGTTTGTTCTGATGTTCTACACAAGTTCTTTTAGTCTTTTAGTAAGAATTATCTATGATTTAAGATGACTCAACCAAACAAATCAAATTTTAAGATACATTGTTTAAGCGCAACAATTATTGTCATAGATTGAATTATTGGTATTGCAGCTGGACACACCATAGGATTATCCCGGTGCACAAATTTCAAGCAAAGGCTATACAACTTTACAGGAAATGGACAGCCGGATCCCACTGTGGACCAGTCGTACTTTAGCAGCTGAGGACTTCATGTCCCCAGCTGGGTACAGACGACAACCAACCTCCTCATTGCATATTTACGATGTAGTGATTCAATAGCATTCGCTTGTCAACTGCCATCATTTGATATGAAATAACGGTATTGAAACAACATTGAGCTACTCATGGTGAGGAGCTTTGCCCCAATCGCATAACTAAAGATAGGGTTATCAACGTGGCGGTTAACCATAAGGAAATCCTGCATGCGGGGATAAGAGGTTTTTATATGAAGCACAAAGAATTAATAATTCTGAGCATAAGAGAAACAAAAGTTGACCAAAGGATGATAAATTTCATCCACACGAATATCAGAGATATGAAGTTCTGATCTAAATTATATCCGAGACATTAACAAATTAAGAATACAATTAGCGAAGAGTTGTATGCGTCCTTTAGCATAACTTTAGCTCTAATCATAGGGGTACTATTAAAGGTATGCGTCTTTTAGCATACCTTTAGCTATCCTTGGGTATCATGTACCCTACTACTTCGCATGTGTTTTCAGCTTTGTGTGGGAGCAGTAGCGGAATTGGTGGATGCAAACGGAATGCTCCTTTCACTACTGCATGAAGGTAAGATCCTTTCACAACTGCATACCTTTAGCTCTCCTTGGGTATCATGTACCCTGCTACTTCGCATGTGTTTTCAGCTTTGTGTGGGAGCAGTAGCGGAATTGGTGGATGCAAACGGAATGCTCCTTCACTACTGCATGAAGGTAAGATAGCTGATCTATGTCACTTTCCTCCACTTTTCTATTAAGGCCAACTACGTCTTCTAATTCTTTTTGGACTCTTTTCATTATGTGTGGATTTCGGATGACTTCCGCCATTGCCTGTTCTATTGGTAATCGAGTCACTACCAGCCATGAACAATTCCTGCAACCTCATAAATGCCATTCATTCAAATAAATTCTGAAGTTGTCTACAAAATATTTGATTGACCTACTTTGTGCCTTTTTCCATTTTCTTCTGCATGCCAATCAAAATATCAAAGAGGTACTATTACAATTTCTAAGTCAGATTCTAGAATGTGCTATTCAAATCTGGTCCATTAAACAAGAGTAGCAATCGCCAATATAGACTAATATTAAAAGCTAGGGTTTGTGCATCAAATTTGTGTGTCATGCTCAAATCGAGAACACGCAGTCCTCTCATGGCGGTAAACAAGTTTTCTGGTATGCTTGTAATGCCCTCATTCTGAGACAATGAGAATGTGCGAAGACAAATAGGATGGCTCTCTGAGATGTCGTTGTCATTTATATCTTTATTGGCCAGTAAAATCCGACACCAAACTACGCTTGCATCTTTGGAAGTTTCCTCAACAGAAAAAACACATTTATTTTCTCTTGATACCTGTATCGCCAAGTCAATCAACAAATCATCAATTTTACAATATTTGGTTAGATACCCGTCCTCCCATAGTTGAATCAGACATAGATCGGCAAGCTGATACAAGCAGTCCCATGCTGGAAAAAACCCTTCCCATATCCACAAATTTATAAGATACTCACAATCTATCTCCCTAACCTCAGAAAAGAAAGAAAGATAAGAAAAGCAAGGTTTGAGAAGTGCAGGCAAGGAATCATAATTCAATGTGAGAATAGCCATGATCGGATCAAAATCAGCAGCAGCAACCTCTTTAAGTTGATCGAGCTTGGACTCCCAATCACTTGGCATTCTGGTCTTTGCATTACCGATTGCTTTAGTTTGCAAGTTTTTAAAGCATTTTAATAAACACTTATTGTACATAGCCCGCAGTTATGGATTTCTATAAGACCTCATTTCGTTGAGGCATTCTGTCAAACAGCTCACTGGCCTTGACTACGCTTCCCCATTTGGCATACATGTCTATGGTGTAAACTACAACATTAAATAAAATTATTTTATGCTTTGTAAAGACGGAAGTGATTGTTGAAGAACTGTAGCCAAGGAAAGTGTTTTTCTTTTAATTTGGATTTTATAATAAAACGATAATTTTGTCAATCTGACGAAGCTTATTTAGTGCACACAAACTTCAAACTTCCAAGAGATTGAAATCAGATGGAAAGATGCTATGTCAGAAACACATCAAAATCAGAAACCACAACAAAACAAACATAAATATTTTTGAACGGTGCTGATGCTCATATGCTCAGGTGCTCCTGCACAAGTTGCCTATATTTCTCTCTGATTGGCATGAATCATAGTTTGAAAATTCAGACTTGAACTAAATTTAACTTGCAATGGACTTGGTGCAAAATTTGGCAGACACTCTGAAAAGAAAAAAAAAACATCATAACTGTACCAAAACAATTAATGCATTTAACGAACATAAAAGTCAAATTTGGCTATCAATTTATCATAATTAAAATTTCTCTACCTATAAGACCGTTTTGAACTCGGTTCAGATTCCAGTTTCAATGAGCCCGGGATCGAGGTCATTGTTATTTGATTGTAGGTTTGTCCAAACCAAATTGGGCAAAATTTATGGGAATGCAAAATTTAACAAGAAAGAGGGAAAAACACAAAAACGTTGGTTTGTTTCCTCTGTAATGAGGGGAATGAGGGGTAAAGTCATCTTATAAGAAACCCTTGCATCCTAATAAAAATAAGGTTTTCAATAAACTTTCCAATAGGCTTCATGATCTTCTACACCTCCTGCTACAACCAAATGAACATTTTTTCTTTTATCAGTCAATATGAAAGATTCATGATGACTGTTCTGATCATCCCTATCACTCATCCTTTATTTTCAACATTTCCTCCTCTTTCAAATGATTTATAGATTTATTACTTTTAATTTATAGCATTACATTCTTATGACCCCTCAAACCATCTTCACTCATCCTAACATTTTCCAGCTCACAATTTAGATGCCATCATTGCCTACTTCTTCATCTCTTCCCAATCACCTCACCTCCTCTAACTTTTTATTTGACATCATAAATCAGGCCTCTCATTTTTTACATTCATTACCAACTACTTTTTCAAATTCATTTGACGTTTCCAAATGCAATTGCCAACTTTTCACCGTCTTGAATCTGAAATATACTTAGCTGCATTTTCTATTGTGCCAAATTTGTGCTTGCGAAGTTAATCTGAATTACATTCAGCTCTAATTAATCAAACATTGAATTTTAAGTTTCCTAGTGCTTGCAAAGAATACACTCAGCAGCAATTAATCAAACATTGAATTTTAAGTTTCGTGGTGCTTGCAAAGTTAAGAATCATTTATAGTTGTAGTGAAACAAGTTCTTACTAATTTTTAAGTTATAAATCAAATATGCAATATTCATAAATACTTACATCTTGTTTCTAGTGTGACTTATTTGTTGAAATCCATCAATTTATTTGAGACCATTGATATTTTCTATGAGTATATTTATGAATAATTTTGGAATCAATTTAATTGATGTGAAATGTCTTTGAATTTTTACATTCACTTATATTAATATTTAAATTTTAACATTTATTTTGTATATGTTTAAAAAGTGTGAAACATACTTACTATATGTGAAATGTGTTTTAATTTTGATAATCACTTTATTTACTTTTGTAAACCATATGTAAGATGTGTTTTAACTTTCATAATCACTTTATTTTCTTTTATAAGTCTTATGGGAAATGTGTGTACATTTAAATTTTTATGTTTCACTTTATATTAAGAATGTATTCGTTTTAAATTTTTATATTAATATTTGCTTAATATTCGCTTTTACATATAAATATGAAAACCTCGGCTTCAGCCCTTCATCGATAAAAAGAAGAAGAATGTATTCGTTTTAAAATCCAACTATCTTGTATATTTGAATCTTAGCATTCACATTTTCTTAGTATATGGACATTTTTTAAGTATTTTACTTTTCACATTAAGCATGCTTTCATTTTTCTGTATTTTTGTATATTTAACCTTTAACATTTACTTTGTATGTGTAACATGAACAAACATCACATGAAAAATGTTTTAGCTTTGACAATCATTTTAGTGCACTTTGACATGTACATATATTTGAACTTTCACTTTGTGTGCGTTTGTAGTACATGTTTATATTTGATATGTTTGGATAAACTTCATGTATGTTTAAATAAATTTGCATGAACTTATTTCATATGTGGTTCAACTATGGCATGAGTTCATATTTTTGTGTGATATATGTTGTAACTTTGAAGCTAATTTTATATGAGTTTTATTTCTATATTTGAAAGTTAATTTTTTTATTCACTTTGTGTATTTTTGAGCTATCACATGATTACCTTGTATGGTGTACGTTTTGGTGTTTGTTTGAACAAACTCTAACATTCATTGTGTCTATGCTTAAAAGTTAACTTTATGTGGTATTTATTTTACAACTAAGCTTTACATTCACTTTGTGGGAACGTTGTTTCAAATGCAATTCATGTATATATGTATTTTTTTTTAACATATATGTGTTTGTTTAGATCTATGTGGACTGTATGTGTTATTTAAATTGAAATAATTTAATGTTCAATGTAGTATTTGTGTGCACACTATTTTGTTTTTAAAATAATATACTATTCAGATTTTTCAGTTTATAGTGTACCTGTTTAAGTTTATGTGGAGTGCATTTTTTAATTTGAAAATACCTTATGTTCAATGTGTACATGTGTTAATGGTCATAGTTTTTAAAAAAAAAAATTATTATTCACATTATGCGTTCAAATATATTTTTTCATTTCAATTATTATGTGTTCTCATGTGCATACATTTTTTTAAAAAACAATTTAAGATTCTATATGTAAATTGATACAGATATGTATAAATATTTATAAATGTATATAACTATTTATAAAAATGTGTAAATGTATATGAGTGTTTATAAATGATTATAAATGTGCATAAATAAATATGTATAGATGTGTATTTAGTTTTAGATTAAAATTTAATTTTAGTTTTAGATTTGGAATTAGAATTAGATTTAGATTTAGTTAGATTTATATGTATATTTTTCTTAGATTTAGATTACTCATTTAGAATGGTTTAAAATGGTGAAATTTTTTTCTTTTTCCTTTATTAAAATTGGAAAATCTTTAAGATTTAGTTTTACTTTTAGTTCAGAGTTAGATTTAGATTTAGATTTTGATCATTATTTGATTTAATATTTATATTTAAATTTAAATATGGAGGGCAATGTGTCATATTATTTTAGATTTATATTATTTATATTATTTATATTATTCATTTGCAATAGTTTAAAATGGTGTAAAATTTTTCTTCTTCCTTATTTAAAATTGCAAAATCTTTAAGAACTATTAAATTAGATAAATAAGTTACAAAATTATAAATTTAAATAAATCATAAATTCCAATGCCAAGATTGAAAATAATAGCTGGCTAAAATAATAGGAAGCCAAATGGCAAGACTGAAATAACCAAAATAATATGACCAAAAAAATAGTGGCACCACATAGATGAAGAATAAGTTAAAAATTTAAAAAATTTGAAGTGTTTTATAATTTTTTTTGTATAATTTGGAGAGACAAGAATTAGAAAAATGTACCTTTTGAGGAACATGAAGAGACTCTCTCTGATTACAAAAGAGTGTCTCTTCATTTCATTTGTAAGAAGCCCATTTTAAGAGAAAAAACCAACCAAATATCAAGGTGATATTTTTATTTTATATTTAATAATTTATTTTTTATGTAGTTTTAGTTTAAGTTTTAGATTTAGATTTAGTTTTTGTTTTTGTTTGAGTTAGATTTAGATTTATATTTCTCTTAGATTTAGATTCGTTATTTCATTTAAAATTTAGTTTTAACATTTAGATTTAAATTTAAATATGCAGGGAAATGTTTCCATACTGGTTTAGATTTATATTATTTATTTAGAATGGTTTAAAATGGTGAAAAAAATTTCTTCTTCCTTATTTAAAATTGGAAAATCTTTAAGATGTAATTTTAATATTTTAAGATTTAGATTTAGTTTTAGTTGTAGAGTTAGATTTAGATCTATCTTTCTCTTAGATTTAGATTTAGATCATTATTTCATTTAATATTTAGATTTAAATTTAAATATGGAAGTCAATGTCACCATACTACTTTAGATTTCGATTATTTAGATTATTCATTTGCAATGGTTTAAAATGGTTAAAAAACTTTCTTCTTCTTTATTTAAAATTGAATTTTTTTTAAATTTAGTTTTAATACTTTATTTTATATAGTTAATATATTTTAACAATTTTTACTATTATATTTGGTTTTGAATATTTGATGAAAAATATGGAAGGCTATGTTGTCATATTATTTAATTTATTAAATTTGATAATTAGTTTCAAAATCCTATATATATTTTATGTAGAGAGTATTTATGATTTAATCTATAATTCATTTATCTGGATCACTGAGAGAAGGGGTTGCATGCTTGTATTTAGCAAATGCAAGGAGGATGCTAACAAAGGTTGTTTAGCAAGGCTTTGTGCTTGCTTGCATTAGATTTAAAGTTTGTAAATCCTGTTCAGTTGCCATGTCTATGATTTCACAATCATTCTGCAATGTGTAGAACAACCTACTAGAAGTAGGGAGAATGATGCCAAAGAATTTGGTTTAAAATATGTTAATGACATTTTTAACAAATCTATTTTATGCAAATCTTGCAATCATTGCATGTCATTGGAGGCCATATTTTTGAATTAGTGGAGAGATTAGAAATTTTAATGTGACCAATAAACTAGGTTGAGGTGATCATTATAGAAATAAAATTGTGAGATTGGGGGGTGAACTAAATTCAATCTAATGGATATGATTGAATTATATATGTTGTCATAAAGATTATGAAAAAAGATGAGAAAGTTGAAGATTTAAGGGACCATATTAGAAAATTATTATTTCTATCTATTTGTTGTCTTTGTAAGGAAACTCAGGTGCGGAAAACAACTTCCTACGCTAATCTCTATAGGAGAGTATTGTGCAAATTCTTATAAATCCTTACAATTTCAGATTCGTTAACTACTTTAACAAAGATATTGCAACTACATACCATACATACAGAAAAATAGAGAATGACACAATGATATACCCTGGGAAAAACTTTTCGGTAAAAAACCCCAGCACTCCAAAACTTGCACAATGTATTATCTTCAACACAAAGATTACAATACACTTGCAATGCAAGTTCTTTCAGGAAATGAGAGACAAAGCCAACAAGACTTAAATTTTTGTTATATGTCTCCCATAGGAGCAGCATCATATATATAGACTCCTCTGGACCCAAAAATAGGCACAACCACCAAGACCCATGCACAAAGCCACATGTACATAGTTGTTACATGCAATCCCAAGAATAGGCGTCCATCCCTAGAATAGACTATGACAGCTTGTCATAGAATCCGCCAAAAATAACAGTCACAAGAGAAGTGTAAGAGAATCTATCATACTAACCTATTTTTGGCATATTCTGTTACACACACCAACCACTTCTTCTTGGGCGCCCAAATAGGCCCAAGTCATAAGATGCTCTTACACCTGTCATAGCACATTCTTTAAATAGTTCTTACGCGTCATAGGAATCCGTCATGATCGTTTCAGTCATGATCTCCTTACGCACAAGATGCCGACACATTAAGTGGAGTGACACATCAAACATGCCAACTAGACATGTACACTCACACTTAATTACATTATTTGCAAAAAAATACATTTACAAAACAAATAATAAGAATAGGAATTATCCAAGGTTGAGACACCTTATTCCTAACATTCTCCCACTTGTCGAACACCTTGTAAGAGCAACAGGAACATAATAGGAACTTTAACCGCTATAGGCCAAAAGGCCCATAGACTCCGAACACCATCTGAACTTCTCAGTGCCCACTGGTTTCGTTAATGCATCTGCAACATTCTTCACAGTATCTACCTTCTCCAAATTTACCTTTCCATCTTCCACCATATCTCTCACAAAGTGAAACTGCACATCAATGTGCTTCGTTTTGGCATGGAAAGTTGGATTCTTTGCAAGGCAAATAGCGCTCTGACTGTCACACCAAATAGTAATATGTTCTGCATCAACACCAACATCAGAACACAATCTTCTAAGCCAAATGGCTTCTTTACAAGCATGAGTAGCAGCCATGTACTCAGCTTCTGTAGTGGACAAAGCAACCACAGGTTGTCGCTTACTCATCCAACTAATGGCACCACCAAACATAGTGAACACATAAGCACTGGTGGATCTCCTGCTGTCAATATCACCTGCCCAATCTGAATCCACAAACCCACGAATACAAACTGAATGCGGAGATCCAGAAGAGTTACCATGATAACATATGGAGTAATCTGATGTACCCCTCAAATATCTGAATACTCACTTAACTACATCCCAATGTACCCGTCCAGGATTAGCCATAAACCGACTCAGGACTCCCACTGCTTGGGCAATGTCTGGTCTAGTACAGACCATAGCATACATAAGACTGCCAATTGCACTAGCATAAGGTACTCTACTCATGTCCTCCACCTCACTAGGAGATTTTGGACAATCATCTACAGATAACTTTGTTCCCACAGAAATAGGAACACATAGTGGTCTACAATCTACCATGCTGAACCTGTCCAACACAGACTTCACATACTCTAACTCAACCAAAGTTTTTTGTTAGATCTGTCTCTACTAATTTCCATACCCAAGATGTACCTAGCTGCCCCAAGATCTTTCATCTCAAACTGTGCTGACAACTGAGATTTAAAATCAGAAATCATACCCTTACCCTTCCCAAATAGCAACATATCATCAACATATAATGCAACAATAAGAAGGCGATCATTTTCAACTCTGAAATAAACACAATGATCTGATTTTGATCTTACAAATCCAATTGACAACACAAAGGCATCAAACTTAAGGTACCACATCCTAGGAGATTGCTTCAAACCATATAGAGATTTCTTTAATCTGCAAACTAAGGATTCTTTACCTTTAACAATGTAGTGCTCAGGCTGTGACATATAAGTTTCTTCCTCCAAATCACCATGAAGGAAAGTTGTCTTCACATCCATCTGTTCTATCTCTAAATCATATGATGCAGCAAGAGATAATATAAATCTAATGGATGTGAACTTTGCAACAGGAGAGAATATTTCACCATAATCTATTCCCTCTACTTGTGAATACCCCTTTGCAACCAATCTAGCTTTATACCTTTCAACACTGCCATCTGCATAGAATTTCTTCTTGAACACCCATTTACAGCCAACAGATTTTCTCGCTTTAGGCAAAGGTACAAGGTCCCAAGTTTTGTTTTTCTCCAATGAAGCCATCTCATCATCCATAGCCTCAATCCAGGAACCTGCATCTTCCATGCCTAAAGCCTCTTTCACAGATCTAGGTTCATCAGTGTTAGTAATCAAAGCAAAAGCACAACTGGAATCTAACATAGAATAACCAAACCTTTCTGGTTGCTTTCTTTCTCTCGTGGATCTCCTCAAGGGCTGCGGTTGAGGTTTTTCTTCCTCTTCTTCTAAACTATCAGAGCTGCTAGAGCTCTCCTCATCATTAGGCCCAACATGGTCTCTCTGTTCAGTCTTCTCAAGGGTAGGAGGCAACTGAAAAACATCTTTTTCCTTTTCTTTTTCATCTGGTTATAGCACAATAGGAGAAGATGTTAGCTCTCTGAAAATAACATTTCTACTATACAACACCTTACTAGTCACAGGATCCCAAAGCTTGTATCCTTTCACACCAGCACTGTATCCGATGAAAATACATTTAACAGCTTTGTTTTCCAACTTAGATCTTTTCTCCTTTGGAACATGTGCATAAGCTTCACAACCAAAAAAATGAAGATGTCTAATTGAAGGCTTCTTACCAGACCACACCTCCACGGGTGTCTTACCAACAAGGGCTGATGTAGGAGATCTGTTAACCAGATAACAAGCAGTGGCCACAGCTTCGGCCCAAAACTTTTATTCTAAACCAGCTCCACTAAGCATACTCCTAGCCTTCTCCATCAGTGTCCTGTTCATTCTCTCTGCAACTCCATTTTGTTGTGGGGTATAAGGAGTTGTCTTATGCCTCTCAATACCTTGTTCTTTACAGAACTGTTCAAACTCTGCTGAGCAAAACTCACCACCATTGTCAGTTCTCACACACTTAATCTTCTTACTAGTCTGATTCTCTATAAGAGCTTTAAATTCCTTGAACCGACTAAAGACTTGTGTCTTACTTTTAAGGAAATAAATCCATGTCCTTCTACTGTAATCATCTATGAAAGATACAAAAAATACAGACTTGGAGATTGAAGGAACTTTTACAGGACCAAATACATCAGAATGAATAAGATCCAAAACATCAGAAGATTTGTGAGAACTAGAGTAAAACTGAACACGATTTTGTTTACCATAGACACAGTGTTCGCAGAAGTCGAACTCGAGATTGCAATCATTTAACCCCTCAACGAGATTTTTATTTTTCAGGGTTCTGAGACCCTTTTCACCAATGTGGCCAAATCTCATATGCCACAACATTGTCTTTTTTGCAGGAAGCTTACCTTCCAAAGTATTTGCACTACCATCGGAACCAATAGCCACAGACTTCTTCACTGCTTGTTCAGATGGTGAGGATGAAGAACTATTACATAGAGGAATACATGCATCTAGCTAAAATAAGGTACCTCTCCTAGTACCCCTTGCAAGCACTATCGATCCTCTCATCATCTTGCATCCTTCTTTCAAAAAAACAACTTGCACACCTACATCATTCAGCATACTTACAGATAATAGGTTTCGTGCCAAACCCGGAATGTGCATAACTCCGTTGATTCCCTTTACTCGTCCATCAGGAAATTTGATAGTGACTCTTCCGCGTCCAACTATCTTTAGGTGAGAATCATCACCCAAGTACACCTTTCCACCATCGAACTCTTCATATTTTGAGAACCAGTTTCGATGAGAGGTCATGTGAAAAGATGCACCCAAGTCAACCAACCACACATCATCAGATGCATGGGTTGCCAAAGCTGCAATGAATGCATCGCCATCTTCTTGAGATCTTTCTGAAGCTGAATCTGAATCTTTCTTCTTCTTCTTCAGCTCTTTGCAGTCTTTACGAAAGTGCCATGATTTATCACAGTTCCAACATTTTGCCTTGGACTTATTGGAAGTCTTTGACTTCCCACGGGATTTGGATCTACCCTTATTGTCAGACTTATTGTCATTTTTCTTCCCTCTTTCAGTGGATCTCCCACGAACAACAAGGGCTTCTTTTTCCGAAACGGAAGCCTTTCTCCGCATCTCCTCTGATAGCAGCGAAGACATCACATCATCCATTTTGAAGGTGACTAAAGTGCTTCCGAGAGCCATCACAAGATGGTCCCATGAATCCGGTAAAGAACACAAAAGTGTGTAGCAACGATCCTCCTCTAACTTGACACCAGCTGATGTCAATTGTCCAGCCAGCAGATTAAATGCATTTAAATGATCCGTTAAGGATCCACCTTCCTCCATTTGCAGAGAGTACAACTTCTTCCTCAGGAACAACTTGTTCACCAGAGATTTGGCCTTATACACGGCCGCAAGTCTTTCCCACAAACTATTTGTGGTTTTGTCATCTAGAACATTCAAAAGGACTGCATCGGTTAAACAGAGTCTTATGAGACCCTTAGCTTTACAGTCTTTGATATCCCAATCTGCTTGAGCTATAGTTGCTGGTCTTGTAGCATTTGAAGTCGCTTCCCATAGGTCACGATCTTCCAACATGTCTTCCATCTTGAGTTTCCACAACTCGAAATTAGTGCCATTAAATTTCTCCACCTCCATTCTTCCATATGATGAACTTGCCATCTCAATCTGCAAATAAGATTTAGAATGCTCTGCAAAAAAACTCCCACTGAAACTTGAGATTAGCTCAAAAAACCCTACCCAACAACTAGGATCAAAAGTTGATCAAGCTCTGATACCACTTGTAAGGAAACTCAGGTGCGGAAAACAGCTTCCTACGCTAATCTCTATAGGAGAGTATTGTGCAAATTCTTATAAATCCTTACAATTTCAGATTCGTTAACTACTTTAACAAAGATATTGCAACTACATACCATACATACAGAAAAATAGAGAATGACACAATGATATACCCTGGGGAAAACCTTTTGGTAAAAAACCCCAGCACTCCAAAACCTGCACAATGTATTATCTTCAACACAAAGATTACAATACACTTGCAATGCAAGTTCTTTCAGGAAATTAGAGACAAAGCCAACAAGACTTAAATTTCTGTTATATGTCTCCCATAGGAGCAGCATCATATATATAGACTCCTCTGGACCCAAAAATAGGCACAACCACC
Organism: Chamaecyparis obtusa; assembly: GCA_027943335.1. NCBI lineage: Eukaryota > Viridiplantae > Streptophyta > Pinopsida > Cupressales > Cupressaceae > Chamaecyparis > Chamaecyparis obtusa. Next base: position 321,008 of record BSBK01008535.1, read on the forward strand.
AAGACCCATGCACAAAGCCACATGTACATAGTTGTTACATGCAATCTCAAGAATAGGCGTCCATCCCTAGAATAGACTATGACAGCTTGTCATAGAATCTGCCAAAAATAACGGTCACAAGAGAAGTATAAGAGAATTTGTCATACCAACCTATTTTTAGCATATTCTCTTACACACACCAACCACTTCTTCTTGGGCGCCCAAATAGGCTCAAGTCATAAGATGCTCTTACACCTGTCATAGCACATTCCTTAAATAGTTCTTACGCGCCATAGGAATCCGTCATGACCGTTTCAGTCATGATCTCCTTACGCACAAGATGCCGACACATCAAGTGGAGTGACACATCAAACATGCCAACTAGACATGTACACTCACACTTAATTACATTATTTGCAAAAAAAGACATTTAAAAAACAAATAATAAGAATAGGAATTATCCAAGGTTGAGACACCTTATTCCTAATAGTCTTCACATTCAATTATAAATTTTATGATGTTTCTGTTATTTAATTAAGTAAGATAATATGATTAGCATAGAAAGGGGAATATCTCTATTATTGTACAAACAATAAATTTTCTAGATAACCATATTAGAAAATTATTATTTTTATCTATTTGTTGTCTTCACATTCAATTATAAATTTTATGATGTTTTTGTTATTTAATTAAGTAAGATAATATGATTAGCATAGAAAGGGGAATATCTCTATTATTGTACAAACAATAAATTTTCTAGATAAATACTTCAAATTTAAATAAGTGATAATTTTTTGAATTAATGACCTATAAGGAAGAAAGAAAAAATGACCAAGAGGTCTCTTGAAATATTACCCTAAACCAAATTCACACTTTACTCCTTGAATACTAAACCAAATTAAACACTAACCTTTGAAAACATTGCAATCCTAACCCTAATCTTAACTAAATTCTATTTCAAATTAAACTTTATACCTAAAATCTTAGTTGAGGAGAAACCTATTAAATAAATAAAAACAACAAACCTTGAAAAACTAAATTGAACCCCAACCTTAACTCTATATCATATTACACATTAAAACCCAAGATGAACCTAACCCTATCTAAGAATAAAAAAATATGGGCACTTGATAAATTAAACCCTAAACTTAACCCTAACAATTATATTAAACCAAATTGAACTATAATCCTAATTTTAAACCTAGCTAAATCCTAACTTATATAAAATTCAAATAAAATGACCCTTGAAATCTAACACTCAACTTAACCCTAATCCTAATACATTCAAATTGTAACCCTAACTCTAGCTCTAATTGAACTCTAATTCTAACCCTAAATATAATCATACATTATCCATAATCAAACCCTTACCATAATCAATACCTAAGTATAGTTAACTTTAACCCTAACTATAACTCAAATATTTCCCTCTAATTGAATGCTAACCCTAAACTAACCTTAACTCTAACCCTAATTATGCTTCAACCATAACCCTAATTGAATTACACCTATATCCCTAATTGAACCCTAACCATAGTTTTATCTTGATTATAACCATAGTCTTAACCCCAACTCTAATATCCAACCTAACCAAATCCTAATATGAATCATAATAATATCCTAATCTAAATCCTAACCAAAGTGTAATTAGAACCTTAACCTTATTCCTAACCTTAACCATGATATAAACCCTAACCCTAACCATAACCATAACCATAATCCCAATCCTAACCCTAAACCTAAACCTAATCCTAAACCTAATCATAATCCTAACCGTAATCCTAAAACTAACCCTAAAACTTCTCCATAAGTATAATCTTAACTATAATCCTAAATGCTAAACCTAGATCCTAATCCCACCCCTAACAAATTATTTACCCTAATTATAAAACCCTAACCCTAAAAAACCCCTAACCCTAACCATAATACCCTAACCTCAATCCTAACCATACCATAGATCACAAATGCTAAACCCTAATCCTAAATTTAATTGCTAAACCCTAATTCTTAATGTTAAACCCTAAATCCTAAATCTTAAGCTAAACAATAAACCTAAATGGTGAACCCTCAACATAAATACTAGACCTTGGACCTAAATGCTAACCCCTAAATACTAAATTGTAATTATAACATGAACCCTAAATATAACCATAATTCTAGCCATGTCTTGGATATAAACCTTTATCCTAACCCTAACCCTTATACAAACCAAGATGTAAACCATAACCCTAATGATAATCCTAATCCTAAACTCTAAAACATAATCCTAATCATAACTACAAACCTAACCATAATAATTACTATTATCTAAACTGTCACTTTAACCATAATCCTAAACCTAATGTTGGACCTAAATTATGGTAAACCCTAATCCTAACATGAACCCTCAAAATAACCATAACCTGAACTATGCCATGAACTTAAACATTTATCCTAATCCTAACCCTAATACTAACCATAATGATAATCATAATCCTAAGCCCTAATCTCAACCATAATCAAAATTCCAACCCTAACCATAATACTAACCATGATGTAAACCCTAACCTTGATGATAATCCTTATCCTAATTGTTAATCCCAACCCTAATCAAAACCCCAACCATAACCATAATGGGTGTGTGCAGGATCATGGTATTCCAAAAAGTGGCAATGTGAAAAAAAAGTCTTGATTGGTACACTCTTTGAAAAACAAATATAACTATCAAACAATATAACATTTTTAAAATCTAAAATATACATCACATTCTATGCTTCACCTAATAAAATAATAATAAACAATCATTCCAATTTGATGAAGTTTAGACTAAGTTAAGGTGGTCAGACATAAGAGTTATTATATTCGGTAAAATTTGTAGCAGAAAAATCATAATTAATTATTTACTTGGAAAAAATATTAAAAAATATACATCACATCTGGACATAATTCTACAACTTTTATCTAGACTCTTATAAAAAAATATTATCATTTGATTTTGTTTAATGTGGTCAGACATACACCTATCTGTTATCTTTCTAGTCCTGATTGATAGACTTATTGAAAAATAGCTATAACTTTCAAATTGTATAACATTTTTGAAATCCAAAAATATGTGTCACATTCTATGCTTTTCCTACTACAAGAAAAATTAAAAAAAAATTCAATTTGATAAAGTTTAGACTAAGTTAACGTGGTCAGACATGAGAGTTTTTGTATTCTAGAAAAGTTGTAGAAGAAAAATCATAATTAATTATTTATATGAAAAAAATTATAAAAAAATGTGTCACATTGGGACATGAGTATACTAATTATATCTAGAATCTTGTAAAAACAAAATATCATTTGATTGTGTTTAAGGTGGTCAGACATACACTTTTTTTTTTTTTGAAATTTTTGTACTACTACATTGAAATTCAAAATTTTTAACATATAGAATAATTATTTTTCAAAAAATGCCTAGTATCTTAGAAACTAAATTCAAATTTCTATAGATTCTCTTCTTACATATTTTTGATATAATATTTATAACTTATTCAAATTCTTATGTCAACTTGCCTAAACCTGATTTTTTGAATTGTTATTGCCACTTATTTGGGCCTAGTTTGGCATACCATAATCTTGCACATACCCTAATACTAACCATAATATAAGCCCTCATTCTAACCATAATCCTTAGGCTAACCCTAATATTAACTCTAACTCTAACCCCAACCCTATACCATAACCATAATCAAAACCCTAATCTAACCATATTAATACTTTCTACAATGTATGTCCTTACCCTAACCTTAATCCTCACCTTAAATCCTATACCCTAATCCTAATCCTAATCCTTACCCTAACCCTAAACCTAGATCAAAACTATAATTGTAACATAAACCTAACTCTAACCCTAATAATTGAATCCTATATCTAACCCTAAATATTAACTATAACAATAATCATAACCCTAACCCTAACCATAATCCAAAGCCTAACCCTAATCCTAAGTCTAACCATAATTCTAACCCTAAGCCTAAACAAAATTCGTACACTGACCATAAACCTAACCCTAATGTTAAACCTTAGTACCAAATCCTAAATGTAACTATAACCATAACCAAAAGCCTAAACCCAAACCCTAATCATAATCATACTCATTAAATGTTGAACCATAATCATAAAGGCTAAAGTATAATTATAAAAGGTAAACCATAATCATAAACCTAAACCACATCCTAACTATGATTCTAATCTTAACATTAATCCTAATCTTGACCCTAACACTAATCCAAACCATATCCCTAGGTTTAATGCTACACATTTATCTTAACCCTAACCCTAATACTAATCCTAATGCAAACGCTAACCCTAATCATAATCCTAATCCTAGGCCCTAATCTCAACCATAATCAAAATCCTAGAACCCTAACCATAATACTAACCATGATATAAACTCCAACCCTGACGATAATTCTAATCCTAAGCCCTAATCCCAGCCCTAATCAAAATACCAGCCCTAACCATAATAATAACTATGATGTACCTAATATAAATTTCATCAAAAATTGGAACAAGGGAAGCGTTCTGGTGGGCACGCAAAACATGGAGGTGACCGAGGAGGTGGTTGCTAAAGCGACTGGCTTGATGACTGAGGTCATCAACTTCTACAGGGATAGGAAGATTTTGGACAAAGCCTTGGAGGCTTTTGCACCCACGAAGCAGGAGAGAGACCATATGGTTAAGGTGGACAATTCATACTTTAACCCTAAGTTCATTTCCAGGCCCTGGCGCCTTATTTTATTTGTTATCATAGGCTACATTACCCTTGATGGTAGATATATACTAAAATCTACAACCACCATCTTAATCTTTTGAACCATTTTAGGTACAGGGTTAAGATTAATTTTCCTTTCTATTTACTGAGTTCTTTGAATGCTTCCCTCCTTCACTAGCAAAGGGATCTGGAGGGTGATCATGCTTGCCATGAAGGGCTCATGGTTCTCATTTTTGAGGTGTTGAAGTCGAAGAAGGTGGAAAGATCTCAGCTTAATAGAAAAGACCTAGAGGACTATGATACTGATGGGAAGGAGTCAGAGGAGCCATTTATGGAGGAAACAAAAGATGAAGAGGGGGATTCTGAGGATTACCAGGAGGAAAGACCTAAGGAGGAAAAAAAGAAAAGGAAGATGGAGGATTCTACTACTGACATGGAATTAGAGGAAGAAGAGAGTAGGGAGGAGAGTCCCAAGAAGCAGGGGAAGAAGAGACCAGAACCAACTGACAATCGTACTAGAACTAAAACTAGGAAGAAGAAAGTGGCGAAGAGGATCTTCATATCTTTTGATGAGGGCTCCTCTTCCCAGGGGAAGAATGATCAAGAAAAATATGTGGAAAACAACCCTGCTGAGGAGGAGAGTGGGGGTACTAGTAAGGATGTTTGGGTTGAGGAAAAAATCCTGCAAGATGTTGCACAGGACGTGACTAATATTGAGAAAGAAGGGTATGAGAAGGAAAAGGACAACCTGGATAAGGAGAAGGTAGACATTCCTAAGGAGAACATGGAGGCAGAGAACATGGGTCCTGAGATTAATGAGGGGAGGAAGGAGGATTTTGAGAATTTAGGGTGCCTGGCTTTCTTGTCTACCCTTAGCATAATGAAGAATGACATCACTGTGATGAAGTCCAACATCCACCAGCTGCAAAAAGAAATGGGGATTCTTAAAAGGATGGACCTAGGGGAGAAAACCTTGGGCCAGACTATTGATTTGCTCACTGACATTGTTGCCAGAGCTGAGGGTGTTGCTACCTTCAATGATAGACTTAATGCCATGGAGGAGAAAATCCAATGTAGTGATGTTTTAACGAGGAAAGTTGAGACTATGGAAAAGAGAATTGACAAGTTGGAGAAGACCATGGGGAATATTGCAGAACAAATCTTTTCTATCCTCAAGGCTTCAAATGAGCACGTGAAGATCTTGGTTGACAAGTTTGATAGTGGGAAAGGGAACCAAGAGATCATAGAGTCTAAAGAGGAACAGGGACCTAGTAAGCGCACGAGATCTAGGTCCAGGATGGTGGAAGATGGAAACAAGAATGAGGTGGAAGAGCTGAAGCTGTCTGCTACAAACATGCAAATTCTTGTGGACCAGGCTGCAGAACTGATGAAATGTGTTTAGATAGCAACTTGCTGTCTTGCTTTCCTTTTTTTTGCTGTCCTTTGTCTTTTGGCTACCCTTTGTGTTTAAGGCCTTGCTTGTGTTGCTTTTTTTGGTGCTGATGCACTTGAACTATCGGAGCGTAATTGTCTTATCTTTATTCTCATTGTAAAAGGTTTTAGGTCCTTTCAAAACCTATTTTTATGTAATCAAAACTATGATGTACAAATCGTAACCCTGATGATAATCCTAATCCTAATCTCTAATTGTTACCCAAAAATTCCCTATCATTCATTTTTGGCCACGGTCCTATTTTCCAAAGAAGTGCTCAAGTGTTGAAAACCCAGTGTGTTTTCTACCTTTTGGTTCGAAAACCTAGTGTGTTTTCGACCTTCTCCCCTAGATCCCTCTGTGTTTTTGACCTTCAAGTGCGCAACTCCGACCAGGCAGATCCCAGTTCCTCATAGCCGTGCAAGTGCAATGGAGATCCGACGGCTGTCGCATAATCTCATGAAATCTTTCGAGCCCATGAGATCATGCGACAACGGTCGGATTAGAATCCTCTTGGCCTGTTCTAATTTTTCATTACCTTTTGGTAGCCACTTAAATCTTCAATTTACCCCGTGCGTGAAATACTTCCTAAGTCTCTAGTTTAATTTTTCCTAAGTCTCGGCACACTTTTATTTTTCTAAGCCACTAAACCCCAGCAAGATCTGATGGTCCTTGCTATACCGCCAGCCCAAGATGCATCCTATTTAAGATCGCGGTCTAGCGATGACCGTTGATCTTCCTTGCTTTACAAAATCCTAATCTATCGGTGGGCCCAGTGGTTGTTTTTGAAGAACGCTAGTGGTCTGTCGCATGATCACATAGCCTATTTTTAGGCTATGCGAACATGCGACAAACCGTTAGCCATGCTGATAAGAGCTTGTAGTTTGGCGTTGGGCCTGCAGTTTGGTGACGTGCCCGCGTTTCATTGGTTGGCTGGTGACAAGGTTTTACAGTGGGCCTGAGATGCAAGTGTGGTAAAGATCCGACCGTGGTCGCATGTTCGCATGGGATCTTCCGACCCCATGCGATCATGCGACAACCTTTCAATGAGATCCTTGTATCGTGGGTCCGATGTGCCGTGTCGTGCTGATGTGCTAGTTTCTCATACGCTGAGCTGGTGGTGATGATGTAGTTGTAAGTGGGGCCGGATTTTAATGGCAAAAGTTTAGAGGAGGTCATTCTTTTCTCTTCTAACTTGGCGATGTCCGATAAAGGGTTTCTTTGTTCAGATGTTCGCGGATATGATTTAGCAGGCCTCCAGACTTGGCAAGAGTGCGGTTGCGTGGTTAACATGTTTTGTGTGGTCGCTGAGTGGAGCCTGGGGTTAAGAAAAGTAAAAGTGACTTGGCGACCAAAGGGAGAGTGAGCCCGAGGTGTCTTGCGTGACTGGATGGTGATTCAGCGAAGCTTGTCGCATGATCGCATGAGGCTTTTTTAGCTCATGCGATCATGTGACCAATGGTATTTTCAATTAGTGCGGCCAGTTTTGGCGGACTTTTTTCTGGGAGATGGTTGCAGTGGTGTGGTAGCTCAAAAAAAGGATGTCGCTTGGACATTTTTTGGTTGCAAAATTTGAAGAAGATCCAAGCAGCCGTCAGGGGTTGATTTTTGTCCCAGCAGGGTACCATGTCATGTCGAGGCTTTAATGAGCATGGCACCACCTTTTGCAGGGTTAATCTTTTTTAAACCCAAATATTTGAGATCAGATTTGTGAGCCTTCATGGCTTAGTGGAGTTGTAGGTGAGATTGTTGGTGAAGATGGTGTGTCTGCAGGCGGTCCTAGTACAGGAAAGATATGCATCATGAGATTTTAGACCTGTTTGTTGACTTTTCTCAGAGTTTTTGAGGGTTTGTACCTCTAGGGTCTAGTAAAGAATTGAATAACTATGTACCCTAGTTAGGTTAGTTTTTGGACTCCTGCCTGCATGTAGTGAGGGATGTATATATTGTTTTTTGGAGCCTTTAGGGCTCAGAATCCAGCAATTGTAAAAAGGAAGGTTTTCTTTCTCAGAGAGCAATTTGTGGCAATTTTCTTGCCCTTTGGCTTTCTATAGTTGTAATTTTCATTGATTGTTCAAATATTGCAAAGCATTTTGTGACATTCTCCTGTCCTTATGCTTTCTTATGTGGATTATCTCTTATTGAATTCAGTATATGTATGTTCAGTAACTTTTAGGTTCTTTTTTTAATTCCTCTTTCTTTCTACAATTCATGTGTATGTTTATGAATGATCTGATTCGAATGCTTTTGTGGGCATACTTCCACCCCTGGCAATCTGTCTCATTCCAAAACCCAACTGCAGAGATGAATGTTTGTCTACAGGTTATATTCTGTGTCTGACTCTTTAGGAGTACTGCTGTCTTGAGAAATTCCCTTTTCCCTGCATAGTATTCCCTTATTGTAGACCCCTCTATAAAATATTTATGCAGGCCTATTCATTGAGTTGTAATCTACTAGACCTATGTCTTTCACTGGTTTCATCCCTCTATACTGAGATCCAAACCCTAGTTTTGGTGCATCACCTAGTAGGTAGTTTGCTTTCCTGTTATTTCCATTTCATGCATTCCTTCTAACCCCTTTCCCCTCAAAGTTTACTTTGCTGTCTAAGAGCAAGCTAAGGTGATAATCCAAGAGGAACCGGCCTAGAACCTGGAGGTCTCATCTTGGTTAGAAAAGGTCCCACAACCTTGAGATGATTCCCATGTTATACTGAGTTATCAAGACTATGAGAGCTTGGGACAGATATGCAAACTCAGTGTATAACAATTTTGGCACGCCCGGTGGGACCACAGTGTAGATCAGAGTAAAGTTCAAAGGTGTTCCTATTGGTCATCTGTAAAAGGATGAGAGAAATTCAGTACACAAGGCCTATCAGTATAGACTCAAGCTCAAGGATTCCACACCTTGGTGCCAGTGTATAACAATTCTGGCACACCTAGTGGGACTGAAGTTTAGATTCATGTTCAAGGTATGCTATCTCTGATATGCTGGTAGCATGCTACAGACCTAGAAGAGGTCATTTTTTTTGCATATCTGGCGACTCTAGAAGGTCTACTAGTTTTAAAGATCAGGTGCTGGTATGTTTCAAATCTTTCATATTCAGATTCCAGCTAATTGCATAAGTAGAAATGTCAAGTTACTATGGACAGTCAGGTTACTCACCATCCTATTGTGAGAATAATGCTCAACTAGCTAGTTTTCAGCCATATCAAAGCCACCCAAAACCTCCTTTTACCTGAAGCTATTATACTTCTCAAGGGTATCAATATATCCAATATGCCCCAAATGAGTTCGCCCTTGTGCAAAGTTATGAGAGGGCCCTCGGAAAAGATGGATCATGGGCACAAGAGGCAGAACAACAAATGCAAATCCAGCTTCCCCATCATGCTTACCACCCACCCTCCCCTTTTTAACCTATTCAGCAATAGATGCAGACTCTGAGCTCAGACTTCAAGAAGATGCAGGAGGCAAAGAGTCTGTTGCTTGATTTAGTTAAGCAAGTGTCTGAGCTCAAGGAGCAGATAGAGCAGGAGGCTCAAAGTTATTAGGAAAAGGAGTCAGCTCCCTACCAGGAGATGGAGGCTCAAAAATATGAGCAAGGGTTCATTCCTTAGCAAGTGGTAGAGACTCTTGTTGATGAGCAACAAGTAAGGCAGTTTCAAGAGGAGATTAGACGCCGAGTTGACATAGAGACAACAAGGTTAAGATCATTGATTACTCAACAAGAGGCTCCTAGGCCTAAAATTCCAAGCTGGAGGGCCCATCTATCTCAAGAACCTACACATGAGGAGCCTACTAAGTATCTTTTTCCAAGCTTTAAAGTAGCTATACCTTCTTTGTCTCCCCCCTCTTCCCCTCAGTTTCATATGCCAAGTTTTAAGGCAAAAAATTCTTTTCAAAAGCCTGTGCTTGAGATTCAGCCTACCACTTTGCAAGAGAAGCCTGTTCAAGAAAAGATTTTATCCCAAGAGGCCCCTCTGGTCTCTCAGGATGATGAAGTGATTCAGATTCCCAAATGGACTCTGCCTCCTGGTTGTTAGATGCCAAGTCTTTTCAAGGATACTAGTTTAGTATCAGAGCAAGGACTTGTGTTGAATGAGCTTTCATGTGATGAGGAGGAGAGGGAATCTGAGGTATCAGTGCAGAGTGATGAGTGTGGTCAAATGGAGCAGCAAGGTGGGGAGGTGGAGGTTGATGCTTAGCTTGAGCTCTTGGTTGATTTGCTTGATGAGCTTCCCCTCTTTGTTGATGATAAAGAAGAGACCATGCCATTAAATATGGCTGAAGGTCAATCAGAACAACAGGTCCACCATCAATAGGAGGTTGATTCTATGATGGATGCCATGCCCTTGTCGAGTAAGCTGCCTTGTTTTATGGAGTAGAATGATGAAGCCATGAGAGAGTCTTTCCAAGAAAAGGACATAGATAAAAGCCTTGAAGAAGAGTATGATTTTTCCAATATCATAGAGGTTTTTTGTAACAAACTGAATGATGAATCCCTATTCCTTGGAGTGGAGATTCAAGGTTATGTGCCTGATGAAGGGGGCCTGGTCTTGGATCACCCTTTTCACAAGGAGCTACTGCATGAGAATGATTTTCAATCAGTTCCAAATCTTCAAGATATTGACAGCCTTGATAGGCTATTGGTTAGTTTAAAAGAGGAGGATGACATTCCCCTAGCAGTGGACGAGGATTTTCTGTGGCTATCCATGATGGAGGCCAACCATGAAGATAAACAAGAAGCCTTCAAGGAGAGTTCCACCTTTAGACTATCAAGAGGCTGCCCTATCAGATACTTGGCCCAGAAGGAGTTCACTGAGACACCTCCATATGATCTACTTGAGGTGAGTGATCTTGACCTGGTTTTTGCAGAGGTGGTCCATAACCATTTGCCAGTCTTTTGTATGCCTCATATCCTTGTAGCTATCCTCATGAGTCCAATGCAAAATACCCTAAGGAGCAAGGGTAGCTACTTCAGCCTACCAGTGAATGGTTTTGTTTAACTAGGTCTCTGCACTGGTTAGTTTAGGATAGGTTAGTTTTTCCTGCTTTCTTCCAGTTTTCTTCCAGCTTTCTAGTTTAGTCTTTCCCTATTTTCCAAGAAGTGCATGTGCACAGGTCTGTCTTTTGGTTCAGTTTTGTCTCTCTGCCAGTTTTGTGCTTAGTAGTGACCCCATGACCAATGGATTTCTTCAAGATCACTGGTCTATGTCGAGCAGGCTAACATCCCGCAGAGGTCGCCAAAATTTTACCCAAAAATTCTCTATCATTCATTTTTGGCCACGGTCCTATTTTTCAAAAAAGTGCTCAAGTTTCGAAAACCCAGTGTGTTTTCGACCTTCTCCCCTAGATCCCTCTGTGTTTTTGACCTTCAAGTGCGCAACACTGACCAGGTGGGTCCCAGTTCCTCATAGTCGTGCAAGTGCAGTGGAGATCCGATGGCTGTCACATAATCTCATGGAATCTTTCGAGCCCATGAGATCATGTGACAACAGCTGGATTAGAATCCTCTTGGCATGTTCTAATTTTTCATTACCTTTTGGCAGCCACTTAAATCTTCAATTTATCCCGTGCGTGAAATACATCCTAAGTCTATGGTTTAATTTTTCCTAAGTTTAAGCACACTTTTATTTTTCTAAGCCACTAAACCCCAGCAAGATCTGACAGTCCTCACTATACCGCCAACCCAAGATGCATCCTATTTAAGATTGCAGTCTAGCGATGACCGTTGATCTTCCTTGCTTTACAAAATCCTAATCTATCGGTGGGCCCAGTGGTTGTTTTCAAAGAAGGCTAGTTATCTGTTGCATGATCGCATAGCCCATTTTTAAACTATGCGAACATGTGACAAACCATTAGCCACGCTGATAAGAGCTTGTAGTTTGGCCTTGGTCCTGCAGTTTGGTGACGTGCTCGCGTTTCATTGGTTGGCTGGTGACAAGGTTTTACAGTGGGCCTGAGATGCAAGTGTAGTAAAGATCCGATGGTGGTCGCATGTTCGCATGGGATCTTCCGACCCTATGCGATCATGCGACATCCTTTTGATGAGATCCTTCTATCGTGGGTCTGATGTGCCGTGTCATGCTGATGTGCTAGTTTCTCATACGTTGAGCTGGTGGTGATGATGTAGTTGTAAGTGGGGCCAGATTTTAATGGCAAAAGTTTAGAGGAGGTCGTTATTTTCTCTTCTAACTTGGTGGTGTCCGATAAAGGGTTTCTTTGTCCACATGTTTGCAGATATGATTTAGTAGGCCTCCAGACTTGGCAAGAGTTTGGTTGCACGGTTAACATGTTTCGTGTGGTTGCTGAGTGGAGCCCGGGGCTAAGAAAAGTAAAAGCGACTTGGAAACCAAAGGGAGAGTGAGCCCGAGGTGTCTTGCATGACCAGATGGCAATTCAGTGAAGCTTGTCGCATGATCGCATGATGCTTTTTTAGCTCATGCGATCATGCGACTAGTGGTATTTTCAATTAGTGCGGCTAGTTTTGGCGGGCTTTTTTCTGTGAGATGGTTGGAGGGGTGCGGTAGCTTGAAAAAATGATGTTGCCAGGACATTTTTTGGTTGCAAAATTTGAAGAAGATCCAAGCAGTCGTCAGGGGTTGATTTTTGTCCCAGCAGGGTACCATGTCATGTTGAGGCTTTAATGAGCTTGGCTCCACCTTTTGCAGGGTTAATCTTTTTTAAACCCAAATATCTGAGATCAAATTTGTGAGCCTTCATGGCTTAGTGGAGTTGCAGGTGAGATTGTTTGTGAAGATGGTGTGTCTGGAGGCGGTCCTAGTACAGGAAAGATATGCATCATGAGATTTTGGATCTGTTTGTTGACTTTTCTTAGAGTTTTTGAGGGTTTGTACCTCTAGGGTCTGGTAAAGAATTGAATAACTATGTACCCTAGTTAGGTTAGTTTTTGGACTCCTACCTGTGTGCAGTGAGGGATGTATATATTGTTTTTTGGAACCTTTAGGGCTCAGTATCCAGCAATTGTAAAAAGGAAGGTTTTCTTTCTCAAAGAGCATTTTGTGGCAATTTTCTTGCCCTTTGGCTTTCTACAGTTGTAATTTTCATTGATTGTTCAAATATTGCAAAGCATTTTGTGACATTCTCCTATCCTTATGCTTTCTTATGTGGATTATCTCTTATTGAATTTTGTATATGTATGTTCAGTAACTTTTAGGTTCTTTTTTTGATTCCTCTTTCTTTCTGCAATTCATGTGTATGTTTATGAATGATCTGATTTGAATGCTTTTGTGGGCATACTTCCACCCCTGGCAATCTGTCTCATTCCTATACCCAACTGCAGAGATGAATGTTTGTCTACAGGTTATAGTGTATGTCTGACTCTTTAGGAGAACTGCTGTCTTGAGAAATTCCCTTTTCCTTGCATAGTATTCCTTTACTATAGACCCCTCTATAAAATATTTATGCAGGCCTATTCATTGAGTTGTAATCTACTAGACCTAAGTCTTTCACTGGTTTGATCCCTTTATACTGAGATCCAAACCCTAGTTTTGGTGCATCACCTAGTAGGTAGTTTTCTTTCCTGTTATTTCCATTTCATGCATTCCTTCTAACCCCTTTCCCCTCAAAGTTTACTTTCCTATCTAAGAGCAAGCTAAGGTGATAATCCAAGAGGAACCAGCCTAGAACCTGGAGGTCTCATCTTGGTTAGCAAAGGTCCCACAACCTTGAGATGATTCCCATGTTATACTGAGTTATCAAGACTATGAGAGCTTGAGGCAGAGGTGAAAACTCAATGTATAACAATTCTGGCACACCCAATGAGACCACAGTGAAGATCAGAGTAAAGTTAAAAGGTGTTCCTGTTGGTTCATCTACAAAAGGATCAGAGAAATTAAGTACACAAGGCCTATCAGTATAGACTCAAGCTCAAGGATTCCCCACCTTGGTGCCAGTGTATAACAATTCTGGCATGCCCAGTGGGACTAAAGTTCAGATTCATGTTCAAGGTATGCTATCTCTGAAATGCTGGTAGCATGCTACAGACCTAGAAGAGGTCATTTTTTTTGCATATCTGGCGACTCCAGAAGGTCTACTGGTTTTAAAGATCAGGTGCTGGTATGTTTCAAATCTTTCATATTCAGATTCTAGCTAATTGCATGAGTAGACATGTCAAATTACTATGGACAGTCAAGTTACTCACCATCCTATTGTGAGAATAATGCTCAACTAGCTAGTTTTCAGCCTTATCAAAGCCACCCAAAACCTCCTTTTACCCGAAGCTATTATACTTCTCAAGGGTATCAATATATCCAATATGCCCCAAATGAGTTCACCCTTGTGCAAAGTTATGAGAGGGCCCTCGGAAAAGATGGATCATGGGCACAAGAGGCACAACAACAAATGCAAAGCCAGCTTTCCCATCATGCTTACCACCCACCCTCCCCTTCTTAGCCTATTCAGCAACAGATGTAGACTCTGAGCTCAGACTTCAAGAAGATGTAGGAGGCAAAGAGTCTGTTGCTTGATTTAGTTAAGCAAGTGTCTGAGCTCAAGGAGCAGAGAGAGCAGGAGGCTCAAATTTATTATGAAAAGGAGTCAGCTCCCTACCTAGAGATGGGGGCTCAAAAATATGAGCAAGGGTTCATTCCTTACCAAGCGGTAGAGAGTCTTGTTGATGAGCAACAAGTAAGGCAGTTTCAAGAGGAGATTAGACGTCGAGTTGAGATTGAGACAACAAGGTTAAGATCACTGATTACTCAACAAGAGGCTCCTAGGCCTAAAATTCCAAGCTGGAGGGCCCATCTATCTCAAGAACCTACACATGAGGAGCCTACTAAGCATCTTTTTCCAAGCTTTAAAGTAGCTATGCCTTCTTTGTCTCCCCCCTCTCCCCCTCTGTTTCATATACCAAGTTTTAAGGCAAAAAATTCTTTTCAAAAGCATGTGCTTGAGATTCAGCATACCACTTTGCAAGAGCAGCCTGTTCAAGAAAAGATTTTATCCCAAGAGGCCCCTCTGGTCTCTCAAGATGATGACGTGATTCAGATTCCCCAATGGACTCTACCTCCTAGTTGTTAGATGCCAAGTCTTTTCAAGGATACTAGTTTAGTATCAGAGCAAGGACCTATGGTGAATGAGCTTTCATGTGATGAGGAGGAGAGGGTATCTGAGGTATCAGTGCAGAGTGATGAGTGTGGTGAAATGGAGTAGCAAGGTAGGGAGGTGGAGGTTGATGCTTAGCTTCAGCTCTTGGTTGATTTTCTTGATGAGCTTCCCCTCTTTGTTGATGATAAAGAATAGACCATACCATTACCTATGGCTGAAGGTCAATCAGAACAATAGGTCCACCATCAACAAGAGGTTGATTCTATGATGGATGCCATGCCCTTGTCGAGTAAGCTGCCTTGTTTTATGGAGTAGAATGATGAAGCCATGAGAGAGTCTTTCCAATAAAAGGACATAGACAAAAGCCTTGAAGAAGAGTATGATTTTTCCAATATCATAGAGGTTTTTTGTAACAAACTGAATGATGAATCCCTTTTCCTTGGAGTGGAGATTCAAGGTTATGTGCTTGATGAAGGGGGCCTAGTCTTGGATCACCCTTTTCTCAAGGAGCTACTGCATGAGAAAGATTTGGAATCAGTTCCAAATCTTCAACATATTGACAGCCTTGATAGGCTGTTGGTTAGTTTAAAAGAGGAGGATGACAGTCCCCTGGCTGTGGATGAGGAGTTGCCATGGCTATCCATGATGGAGGCCAACCATGAAGATAAACAAGAAGCCTTCAAGGAAAGTTCCACCTTTAGACTATCAAGAGGCTACCCTATTCAATACTTGGCCTAGAAGGAGTTCACTGAGACACCTCCATATGATCTACTTGAGGTGACTAATCTTGACCTGGTTTTTGCACAGGTGGTCCATAACCATTTTCCATTCTTTTGTATGCCTCATATCCTTGTAGCTGTCCTCATGAGTCCAATGCAAAATATCCTAAGGAGGAAGGGTAGCTCCTTCAGCCTACCAGTGAATGGTTTTGTTTAACTAGGTCTCTGCATTGGTTAGTTTAGCATAGGTTAGTTTTTCCTTCTTTCTTCCAGCTTTCTTCCAGCTTTCTAGTTTAGTCTTTCCCTATTTTCCAAGAAGTGCATGTGCACAGGTCTATCTTTTGGTTCATTTTTGTCTCTCCACCAGTTTTTGTGCTCAGTAGTGACCCCATGCCCAATGGATTGCTTCAAGATCACTGGTCTATGTCTAGCAGGCTGACATCCTGCAGAGGTCGCCAAAATGTTACCCAAAAATTCCTTATCATTCATTTTTGGCCACGGTCCTATTTTCCAAAGTAGTGCTCAAGTGTTGAAAACCCAGAGTGTTTTCTGTCTTTTGGTCTGAAAACCCAGTGTGTTTTCAACCTTCTACCCTAGATCCCTCTGTGTTTTCGACCTTCAAGTGTGCAACTCCGACCAGGCGGGTCCCAATTCCTCATAGCCATGCAAGTGCAGTGGAGATCCGACGGCTGTCGCATAATCTCATGGAATCTTTTGAGCCCATGAGATCATGCGACAACGGTCGGATGAGAATCCTCTTGGCCTGTTCTAATTTTTCATTACCTTTTGGTAGCCACTTAAATCTTCAATTTACCCCATGTGCGAAATACTTCCCAAGTCTCTGGTTTAATTTTTCCTAAGTCTCGGTGCACTTTTATTTTTCTAAGCCACTAAACCCCAGCAAGATCTGACGGTCCTCGCTATACCGCCAGCCCAAGATGCATCCTATTTAAGATCACGGTCTAGTGGTGACCGTTGATCTTCCTTTCTTTACAAAATCCTAATCTATCAGTGGGCCCAGTGGTTTTTTTCAAAGAATGCTAGTTGTTTGTCGCATGATCGCATAGCCCATTTTTAGGCTATGAAAACATGCGACAAACCATTAGCCATGCTGATAAGAGCTTGTAGTTTGGTGTTGGGCCTGTAGTTTGGTGACGTGCCCGCATTTCATTGGTTGGCTGGTGACAAGGTTTTTACAGTGGGCCCAAGATGCAAGTGTAGTAAAGATCTGACGGTGGTCGCATGTTCGCATGGGATCTTCTGACCCCATGCGATCATGTGAGAACCTTTCAATGAGATCCTTCTATTATGGGTCTGATGTGCCGTGTCATGCTGATGTGCTAGTTTCTCATACGCCGAGCTGGTGGTGATGATGTAGTTGTAAGTGGGGCTGGATTTTAATCACGAAAGTTTAGAGGAGGTCGTTCTTTTCTCTTCTAACTTGGCGGTGTCTGATAAAGGGTTTCTTTGTTCGCATGTTTGTATATATGATTTAGTAGGCCTCCAGACTTGGCAAGAGTGTGGTTGTGCGGTTAACATGTTTCACTTGGTCGCTGAGTGGAGCCTAGGGTTAAGAAAAGTAAAAGTGACTTGGCAACCAAAGGGAGAGTGAGCCCGAGGTGTCTTGCATGACCGGATGGTGATTCAACGAAGCTTGTCACATGATCGCATGATGCTTTTTTAGCTCATGCGATCATGCGACTAGTGGTATTTTCAATTAGTGCAGCCAGTTTTGGTGGGCTTTTTTCTATGAGATGGTTGCAGGGGTGTGGTAGCTTGAAAAATTAATGTCGCCAGGACATTTTTTGGTTGCAGAATTTGAAGAAGATCCAAGCAGTTGTCAGGGGTTGATTTTTGTCCCAGCAGGGTACCATGTCATGTCGAGGCTTTAATGAGCTTGGCACCACCTTTTGCAGGGTTAATCTTTTTTAAACCCAAATATATGAGATCAGATTTGTGAGCCTTCATGGCTTAGTGGAGTTGTAGGTGAGATTGTTGGTGAAGATGGTGTGTCTGCAGGCGGTCCTAGTATAGGAAAGATATGCATCATGAGATTTTGGACCTGTTTGTTGACTTTTCTCAGAGTTTTTGAGGGTTTTTACCTCTAGGGTCTGGTAAAGAATTGAATAACTATGTACCCTAGCTAGGTTAGTTTTTGGACTCCTGCCTGTGTGTAGTGAGGGATGTATATATTGTTTTTTGGAGCCTTTAGGGCTCAGAATCCAGCAATTGTAAAAAGGAAGGTTTTCTTTCTCAGAGAGCAATTTGTGACAATTTTCTTGCCCTTTGGCTTTCTACAGTTGTAATTTTCATTGATTGTTTAAATATTGCAAAGCATTTTGTGACATTCTCCTATCCTTATGCTTTCTTATGTGGATTATCTCTTATTGAATTCAGTATATGTATGTTTAGTAACTTTTAGGTTCTTTTATTAATTCCTCTTTCTTTCTGCAATTCATGTGTATGTTTATGAATGATCTGATTTGAATGCTTTTGTGGGCATACTTTCACCCCTGGCAATTTGTCTCATTCCTATACCCAACTGCAGAGATGAATGTTTGTCTACAGGTTATAGTCTATGTCTGACTCTTTAGGAGTACTGCTGTCTTGAGAAATTCTCTTTTCCCTGCATAGTATTCCTTTACTACAGACCCCTCTATAAAATATTTATGCAGGCCTATTCATTGATTTGTAATCTACTAGACCTAACTCTTTCACTGGTTTCATCCCTCTATATTGAGATCCAAACCCTTGTTTCAGTGCATCACCTAGTAGGTAGTTTGCTTTCCTGTTATTTCCATTTCATGCATTCCTTCTAACCCCTTTCCCCTCAAAGTTTACTTTCCTATCTAAGAGCAAGCTAAGGTGATTATCCAAGAGGAACCAGCCTAGAACCTGGAGGTCTCATCTCGGTTAGCAAAGGTCCCACAACCTTGAGATGATTCCCATGTTATACTGAGTTATCAAGAATACAAGAGCTTGAGACAGAGGTGCAAACTCATTGTATAACACTAATCTCAACCATAATACTATCTACAATGTATGTCCTTACCCTAACCATAATCCTAACCTTAAACCCTATACCCTATTCCTAATCCTAACTCTAATGCTTGATCATAACCGTAATTGAAACCATAAACCTAACTCTAACCCTACCAATAATTTAAATCTAACCCTAAATATTATCTATATAACAATAATCATAACCCTAACCCTGACCATGATCCAAAGCCTAACCCTAATCCTAAGTCTAACCATAATTCTAATCCTAACCCTAAACAAAATTCTAACCCTACTATAAACCTAACCCTAACATTAAAACTTAACACCAAATCCTAAATGTAACTATAATCGTAACCATAAGCCTAAACCCTAACCCTAACCATAATCATACTGATTAAATGCTAAACCCTAATCATAAATACTAAAATATAATTGTAAATAGTAACTATAATCATAACAGTAATTCTAAGCTTATCCTTAATCCTAATCTTTACCCTAACCGTAATCCCGACCGTAATTCTAATCTTAACTTTAATGCTAATCTTGACCCTAATAGTAACCCAAACCATAAGCCTAAAACCTAACCCTATACCATAACCATAATCAAAACCCTAATCTAACCATAATACTATCTACAATGTATGTCCTTACCCTAACCATAATCCCAACCTTAAATCCTATACCCTAATCCTTATCCTAACCTTAACCCTAAACCTTGATAAAAAATCATAATTATAACCATAAACCTAAATCTAACTGAATCCTAAATGTAACTATAACCATAACCAAAATCCTAAACCCCAACCCTAACCATAATCATACTCATTAAATATTGAACGCTAATCATAAATGCTAAAATATAACTGTAAATGGTAAACCATAACCATAAACCTAAACCACAACTCATAACCATGATTCTAATCTTAATATGAATCCTAATCTTGACCCTAAAACCAACCCAAACCACATCGATATATTTAATGCTAAACCTTTATCCTAACTCTAACCCTAATACTAACCATGATGTAAATGCTAACCCTAATGATAAGCCTAATCCTAAGCCCTAATCTCAACCACAATCAAAATCCTACAACCCTAACCATAATACTAACCCTAATGATAATCCCAATCTTAAGCCCTAATCCAAACCCTAATTAAAATACCAACCGTAACCATAATAACCATGATGTAAACCCTAACCCTGACAATAATCCTAATCCTAAGCTCTAATCTCAACCACAATACTATCTACAATGTATGTCCTTACCCTAACCATAATCCTAACCCTAAACCCTAAACCCTAATCCTAATCCTAACCCTAAACCTTGACAATAATCGTAACTGTAACCATAAAACTAACTCTAACCCTACCAATAATCTTAAATCTAACCCTAAATATTAACTATATAGTTCAATAATCATAACCTTAACCGTGACCATAATCCAAAGCCTTACGCTAATCCTATATCTAACCATAATTTTAACCCTAACCATTGTGAGGCCTCACCCCGACCCATCCTATCATTATTGATCCATTCACATTTTGATACTTTATGATTTGATACTTTGATACAATTTTTGATCATCCTAACAGAGACTCATGATATTATGTTTTATGATGATGATTACATTATGCAAACTATATTTTGATGTGATTAGAACCTATAACATATGGTTGATTTTGGTTATATGTGCTTAGATATTTGATTTGATGAGAAAGATTTAATCATGATTAGATTTGATTATTTCATGGATTATGCTCTACGTTAGGAAGTAGCATGGATAATATGTCATGATGATTTATGAAAATACTATGTTTAAACATTACTGAATAAAAATTGTAATTAGGAATTGAATTCTGCATATTGATTAATGTTGCTAATTATGAGTTGTATATATATATTTACATGTGATTTTATTACCTTGGACTACTGATGCTCGACTATAGTGTGTAGGAAAGAAAACCATGGAATTATTCAAAGAATCGGAGCTAAACACATGTGAATTGAGTAAGCCAAGGTTTAATCTAATTAAGAGATTTAAACTTCATTGTAATGTGATCTTATTTGTGAACATTTTTCGTATGTGTGTTAATAGTTTAAATTCATGTTGTTAATTGGACATGTCATTTGTGAATGTGATGTGTATTTTATGGTGTCACTTGACACTTGTATCAAGTCCATCTAGATGGTGACATGTCAAATAGGGTTTGGGCATGAATCACGTAACCTTATAGGGTATTATATTAATCCCACTTGCATGTAGATGTCTTGTAGGGATCACATCAAGTTGGAACTCGGATTTGAACTTTAGAGGTCCTTTAGAGGGGTCGAAAGTGACCCTAGAGTGTATTTTTAGCCAAAATTAGCTAACCCTAGGGGGTACCTTGAGTTGGGGGCTACTTTTTACCTATAGGAAGGTCTAGATCACTATTATGGCCCTCCAAAAAGACTACTTTTCAAAAGTGGCGAAAATGGAGATGGCCACGTGTATTTGACTTGTCCCACACTCTTTTCTAAAGTCACAATTAAGAAGGGGGATAAGAGATAAGTCCCAAGGACTAGAGGGCATGTCTCATTAATTGCTAGGTCTTGAGTACACTTTTGGAAGTATTTTTAGAGGGTTTAGAGAGACTTAGTGGGTGTTCACCCACTCTCTAATTTTAGAGACATTTAGGGTTGGAGAAAGGAAAAGTCAAGGGATAAGGGCTTTATCCAACTTCATTCTTCCATTTGCATTGGACCAACGTTGGTGGTCTTACCATGGAGAAGCTTTCTTTGTTTTGTAAATTTCATGTGGAAGATAATTTTGTGTAGAATGTATTTGTAGGAATGTATACTTTCCTTGCTATGTAAATTTTTTTTTTGGTTGTTGATTGTTGTTGGGTATGAGTGATTATGGAATGAATCTCTCTTTGTTTTGCTTGTGTTGTTATACTTTTTCATGGGAGTTAAGGCATCACTCACCCTTTGGGAAGGGAAGTAGTAGCCTTGGGTCAAGGGGTTAGTTGGGATCTCCATTGTAGTGAGAGTCTCTTCTCTTGGGGAAGAGGGATAATTTCATGGGGTATAGGCTCCATGAAGCCATGTTGAAAATTCTTGCATTTGGAAATGGAAATGATAGGAAATGTTTATGGTAGGAATGATAATGTAGCCTTGAAAAGGCATGGAAACACTTTTGTTGGAAATGTAAATTTCTATAGCATTCTCCTCCTTGGAAAATAACACCTTCACCCTATTTCAATGGGTTTTATGAATCTATTTGTGAAGCCACAGTTTGGGAGTTTAATGTAGTTTTTCTTATGTATGTGTTGTGAGCATTTGTTGTTGTATGCAACCGTTTAGCCCCTTGATTCTCCAAGCTTGGGGGTGGTCTCCTTGAGACCTTGGATGGGAGGTGAGCACTCCATGGTTTTCTCTCTCATTTGTAGGTATTTGGAGACTATACTCATGTGGATAGCTTTGAGAGGAATCCTCCAATGTGTTGTCATTGTGAAAATGATCATTAGTGTTACTTTTGTGAAACCCTTGTAATGGGAAAATCAATCCATTGTAGAAATGCATACTTGTAGTGTTGTAAAATGATACTCTCTCTTCATTTAGTTATTGTGAAGTTGTATATTGAAAAAATGTAATGAAGAGAATACTGTTCATTCTCCTTATAACTCATATTTGTGGAATGCTACAAATTTGTATTTCATTATTGTAATAATGCAAGTTGGAAATCAATGAAAGGAATAGATTCATGATTGAAAAGAAAACAATGTATTTTAGATCTTAAAATGTAAATTTTCATGTTGAAATTTCATATTGGAAGAATAATTATGTTTTAGATAGAAAAAGTAGTAAGAGGGTGCTGGCCCGTGGTACAGTAAGACTAGAAGCACATTAACAACATATTAGTAGCACTAGTCATATAGTAGTTTAACAGTAGAAAGTCAGCAGAAACAAAATTATCTAGTCTGCCTCTATAAAAAACAAACATGTAGGTCCTTTTCAAAAAAAGAAAACTAAAGTATCATAACCAGTAAGTAGGTAAAATATTAATAATAAAAAGCCACATAGGGATAAACAAGTGTTTTAAGAACTTAACCAGAAAATAGGAAATCAAAAAATGGGACCTGGGACTCACAGGCCCATGCTAGCACAAACACCTCATGGACAACAGCAGCTAAGATCTCCCACCTAGATATTTGGACATCAGGGTCATGGCCCACTCTTCCTACAGGAACAAGAAGAGGTCTCTATTATCCTCGTCGGCTTCCAAATTACCTCCAGCCATCTTTTCCTACACATTGCATAGGGTCATAGCTGAAGCGTGCATGACCTTGAAGGAAAACTTGTTCAAATTAGCAACCTGGGCTTTGATCTCTCTTAGGTCATGTTTGAGGCCGAGGATTTCCATATCTAGCTCATTGAAATTCTTCTTGAGGGATCCTTTAAACTTGTCACTCTCCTCTGTTGCCACCGTAGTGTGCTCAATGTGAGGGGATTTAGCCTGCTAAGTGTGGGGAGAGAGTAGGGCAGCGGTATTGTTGCGAGGCTTATCCTCCATCACCGGTGGGGAATTCATGGGGGAGCATTGCTAGACCTGGGTGAGTTAAGTGTTCAGGCGAGGATCCCTCAATCGAACCAGAGGAGGTAGAGGTGTCCATATCCTCTGACTAAGACTTGTCCTCCAAAGTTGTTACCCTGATAATTCTTCTACATTTCTCCTTGGCAATCTTGTTAGATTGCAAGACAGTAATCCCCAAATCCACCTCAAGCTTAACCTGGTTGTCCAAATTTTTACATTTTCTGGGCTTCCTCTTAGTTTTAGGGGTGCTGTCAATCCCTGTCTTACCCTTCACTTCCATGAACTTAGAGATATGGGATTCATCTAAGTCTTCCACTCTTTTAAAGGGGTTCCTCACACATCTCTTGCAGGTCTTACCTTCCCGAGAGATGAGGTTAGTCTTCTAGATTTCCTGTAAAGATTGGGAGAGAGATTGAGTGGGGTTGTTGGCTTCCGAAGGGTAGAATTCCTAGGTTACATCCTTAATGATAAGGGGAGGTTTGGGTGGAGGGAAAATGGCTTTATGGAAGTTGTAGAGGCAGAGTAAAAGGCCCTAGTGAAGGATGGGGACCAGCTTCTTAGTATTTTTTCTCTCCTTAATGTCTAGGATGTTGCTTTCAATCAAGTGGAGGAGATAGAAAGGGATGGAAATTAGGTCTTTTTTCCTAATATGGTTAAGGAACAACAAATGATAGTAATAAAACATAATGAATTTACCTTTGAGGGTGAAGTACTTTATGATTATATAAATTAACTGGGTGAATCTTCATGGAGGTGTGTTGTCTTGGTTTTGTGGTACTCAGTTGCAACTTTAACCGAAGACCTCGATTATTAAAGGAAGCTCGATCACTGAAGGAACTCAGTGAAACTTCTCGTGCTCAGTGGAACTTGTACTCGATGATGCCTGTGTTGCTTGGCATTGCTTGGATTGGTTGGTTGTTTTATTGGTGCTTGGTTGTTTCTTTGGTGCTTGGTAGTTCTGGTTTTCTGACTAGAGTTCTTAGTGGTTTGGTTGGCCGACTTGGTGCATTTATTGATGGTAGATTTTGTTTTAATATCCTATGTAGATCTTGAGGATGACATGGAGAATTAAATGTTTGTAAGGCTATTTATGAGGTGACTGTTGTTGCATTTAATATTTGTTTTTATTAGGAACCAACTTGTCTTAGGAGTTAATTATGTCATCTAGCCGACTTGTGGATGGAGATTAGTATTTAAGGAGTGTTTGGGCAGTTGTTTAGGCAGGAGATTTGGGGGAAGATAGAATATTAGATCTGGATCCTATGAGATTTTGAAGATCAGATTGTTATCTGATATTTTTTCATAGCAGAGCTAGTAGTTTGCATGCTTGGAGATAAGGAGAATTCTTGGAGGCTTGCGAGCTCAAGTTTAGATTTGGCTTAGTGTTTTCATTAGTTGCTGATTGTTTCAGAGTTGGACTATCTAGGAGATTGTAGAACTGTTTCTTGATTGTAATTGGTCATTACCTAGAAGGCCTTACAACTGGGTATGTTAATGAAAATTTAGTTGAAAACATTGTCTTGTTGAGTAATTCTACATTGTGGTGTTTGGCTACTTGTGAGGACTATCCTTAATTAGATCCTCCTTATCTATCTTGCATCAAGTTCATATATCCCTTAAACAAGATATGTGTGGACTTGGCTTTCCACTATCTCAATTTAAGGTGGTTGATTTTGATCATCATCCTCCTCTTCATGTTCTCCTTCCAACACCTACCTTAGATTACCTTGATACTCCTCAAGATGTGGCTAAGAAGGTGTATGTTCAGTTGATGAATTCCAAGAAAGAAATCTTTAAACCTATGCTGAAAGATGTTCTCTCTAAGTACAAATTTCCTTTTCACTATAGTAATATACATGATTTACTTGCTGATTGTGTGCATTTCAAGTTGTATGTTAGAGAAAGAGCTACTTTAAAAATTATTTTCCACTCTAATGAGATTTTACAATTCCTTCAAAATTTTGATAAGGGGTATCCCCTTGACTCTTCCATAATGTAGATCTTTTCTCCTCTTGTCTTTTGACTAGGGCGAAAGAGGTATTTATTCTAGTTCTCTAGGATCCATTATGCTCTTCGTATGTATCTTATTTTGAGCTTAATTGGTTATCTTTTCTATACTCTATCCCTATGGTTTTGTATTATGTTCATAATCATCCATAGATCTCTTATTCAAGATATCTTTTCTAAAGACATTTGTTTTGGAAAAGTATCCCTTGCTTTCATCCCCGTGGGGAAAGATCTTCCTTCTTTCCCTTTGTCTAGGGATCTGCTTTCCCTAGCTTAGTGGCATTTATTTATTTTTTAACATTATTTCATTATACTAATTGAGGTTTTGGCTATGGATATCCTTATATGTGAGAGGTTGTTTCCCTAGGTCATCACCTCTTCTTTCTTTTTAAAATTATGTTCTTTATAAACTCTTGCCCTTGTTGTAGGGTTAGAGTTTGATTCCTTTATTCCAAGATTCCTCTTCCTCTTCATTACAAGGGGGATTGATGATTGAATCTTTGGTCCCTCTTGGTTTCTTTGAAAGATGATATTTTATCTAAAACACTCCTCTATGTTGGAGGTCTTGTTGATAAGATCTCTTTCTCTTTGAGGATTCTTTTCTCGATTATCTATGCTCTTCGATGTAAGGGTCAATGCCCTTCGCTAAGAATACAATGCACATTGTTGTTAACAAGATATCTCCTTATCTTGTGAAGTAGGTATCCTCCTTTTATTTATCATATCTAGTAGATAACCACAATAAGGAGGGGGCATTTATAGGGTCTCTCTGATGACGCATTTTGAAATTTTCAATATGCTAAATCCTTGAAAGGTAACACACATAAGCTGCTAAATCCTAAAGAGACGCATTTCTTAAACTTTTAATATGCTAAATCTTTCGAAGGTAATGCCTATAAGTTGCTAAATCCTGAAGAGACACAAATTTTCAATTTCAAATATGCTAAATTCTCCAAAGGTAACGTACATAAGTTTCTAAATCCTGAAGAGACACTCATTTTATATTCCATAGTGATACAAGAATGTGGATCTATGGGTATTCCAAAAGCTATCACAAGACGCATTACAACTACAAAGCACAGTTTATGGGTGAAATATCAGGTTTTGCTACCTGTTGGGTGATGGGCTTCTAAATAAGCCATCTTTCTCAGTACTTTTATCCTCTTTCTAGAACAGTTGATTGGACATAGACATGAATTTATGGTTTTCAAGCATATGAACTTATGGTTTTTATGTATATGTTATATATATGTGTAAACATAAGATGGAAATATGGATACTTTTAAAGACATAATATCTGCTTGAATTCATGGAAAGGAATTGTAAATGCAGTAGCTATACATGTTAATGAATGTTTCCTTGCCTAAGCTATGTTTTGGGTAGTTACCTCCTGTAGCTGTAGGACTTGCAAGAGTGTTAATTAAGAATTACACCTTTTCCTAATATTAATGATGCAGATATATATATATATGGTTGGATGTGTGCGCATTGATTGTTTTGCAAGTGTTGACTGTGGACATTCAAAGACCAACATACTGGCATGGGAGTAATCAATTCCAACTGTCGATTGTAGTATCTTCACAAAAAAAGCAAGTCAATTGATGTTTTGTGTTACATGCAGTGCGCAGATTTAGTTTCCTTTATGCACTATATTTTGAGGATTATTCATGGTTAATTATGTTTCTATTTTGAAACTTTATGAGTTGTAATCGATCCTCATTTATGAAGTGATCGTAGATTGAGGAGATAGTTGTAGCTTTCTTTTAAATAATCGACTATTGTGACTCTTTTGGAGTTAGTTGAGCAAATTGGTTTTTATAATAGAGCTCTTGCATACTATTTTCAATCAAGTGTAATCATTTTGTTATGGATGAATAGAATGTTCAGTTCAAGTTTGTATCTTTCATCTTGATTGTATTTCCCATTCACTCATTCAAGGGGGCCCACTTGATGAGTGAATTGTTTTGTTAGCGTAGAGTTCATTTTCCTATTTATTTCCAAGTATTTAGAACTTTGTTGTTCCTATGGCTACTGATAACAGAATTAGTAGCTTGTTCCCATAGCACAGTCAATTGGAATAGTTCCTAGCCACAATTCCCTACTTTGATTAGAATACATTTGTTTACTAGTTTTAGTATAGTTTTACTGAAGCATAAGCATTTGAATTCCATAGATAGTCTTAGAATGAGAAGGTTTGAAGCATATACTTTGAAAATGCCATTCCAAGTTTACGTCCCTAGTCAATAATTAAATGAGACCAAATAATCCACTTAGAAATCATTTGGGGTGTCCAATCCTGAAATAGGCAGTCCATTGCTCTGGGTTTCTGATACTATTATTTGGCCAAGCATTTTTGGCACCATTGCTAGGGATGGTGTTAATTCAAACTTATCCTTGTAGTTGCATTCTTAATCCTAATCTAGCACTTAGTCTTAAGTAATCATTTTATGCATAGAAGGAGAGATCACCTTGGGATATTTCTTCCCTATAATTACCAAGAGGGACCATTTGATCTATTTAATCCTCAAGTTGAAGAACCCCAAAGTGAGAACAAAGAAGAAGAACACTTTCAAAATCTATTTGTTGATGCTCAGGAACACATATCCTCTTCATCATTTGAGGAATAACTGCATTTGAATGACCTATTTGCTGAACTTGAATACCAAGACAACCCACTTGCTTTTATTATCTATCAGCCACCACCACCAGGTCCTCCTCTTGGAATGGTTGCTCAGGCTCCCTTTCCTTTTCCTATACCTCAATAGCAAGGTAACCAAAATTTGAAGAACATACCTACTGTTGTGCTCCCCAAATTCTATGGCCTCCTTACAGAAGACCCTGAGACCTTCCTCTTTAAGTTTGACATCCTTTGCCAGAGTTATGACTATACCACTAATTCCCACAAGCTGAAGTTGTTTCCATCAACTCTAAAAGAGGTTGCCTTGAGATGGTTCATGGGGTTGGGTGCTAATGTTGTAGCAGATTGGAATGCCATGCACATTATGTTTCTTTTAAAGTATAAAGAATACTGTAGGGGTCAAGATTTGAAAGGTGATGACATTTTTAGAATGTCTCGAAAGGAGGATGAAACCTTTGAGGATTATGTATCAAGATTCATGTTCAACCTATAGTGTAATACTCAGTACCAGCTAAATGAGGCATCTCAGAAACACTTTTTCTTAAAGGGTGTGAATGATGGAAGTATTGAGGCTCTAGACCTCATGGCAAGAGGAGATATCGCACAAAAAGGTTGGGTTGACATAAAGAATATATGTCTAAATTATTCAAGGGCCACTATGAAGAAGGGTTGGGGACTTAGAGACCTACCACATAAGTCCAATGGAAGTTCAAGAGTATCCAAAATGGAGCTATCTAATTTTCTATCTGACTTCAAGTAGGACATCATTAATGATGTCACCACTCAACTAGATATTATGTAGGAAAGGAGGAAGAAGGAAGAGTTAGATGCTATGCTAGCTGAGTTTTGTTCTCATTGCAGAGAAAAGAAAAGAAACTGTAAATGAAAAAAGGTTGCATCTTTGGAGATCAATCCAATGCCCACTAAGTTTAAAGACATAGATGAGGAGAATGGAGAAGTTTTCTATGTTTATCAAAGGCATCCATGGGCTTAGAGACAAGGTATGCCTCCAGACCCACTGGAAATTTTTGGTTATAATAATAATAGTAGTCAATGACCAAACCATAACCCCCAAAATTCTTCTCCTCAAGGTCAGAATTGGAATTATAACTGGTCCAACCAACAGCCACACTATAACCAAGCCTATCCACAACAACCACCATTTAACCCATACCAACAACAGTGTAACTCCTATCAACAGCCATAGCAGAATAGCCAATGGTCACCTCATGGTAACCGGCAACCACAACCTCAGTGGGGACCCAATTAGTCTAGTCAGAAACAAGCAATAATACCTCCACCTCAGCAGAAAGCTATTATGTTGCCACCTCCTATAGCCAATAGTAACCTTCAAAAGCCAACTCAACTTCCTTCTCAGCCAACTCCAAATCCTAATAATAAGCAAAAAGGTTATTCCTTGCAAGTAAATGATATCCATCTCAGATCAGGAACTACACTTCCTACACCCAAGGAGCCAATAATAACTGAAGTTGTTGATGCAAAGGACATACCTATGAAATAGCCTACTGATGTTCCACCTATTGTTCAAACTACACCAGTGCCTAAAAATCCTCCTTATCCACAAATATTGTCTCAGACAGTTCCTCCAAAAGAAAATCTTGTAGCAATTGATTTGATTGATCAACTCAAACAAATGACAATACAAATTCCCTTGTTAGATGCCCTTAAAGAAATTCCAGTCTATACCAAATCAATTAAAGAGGCCTGTATCAAACAACCTAGAAGGAGGAAGAAAGACCCTGATACTATCCATGTCTTAGGCCCGCTCTTTGATCTCATGTTAAGAAAAGTTGTAATGCCTAAGTATTCCAACCTAGGAAGTCCAGTGGTCACCATTCATATTAATGGTATCCAAATTTAGAATGTCCTAATTAACTTGGGGGCATCAATCAATGTTATGACTAGGGAATTTTTGCTGAAACTTAGTATCACTAGTTTGCGGGACACACCTACAATACTGTAGTTAGTTGATAATTCCATAGTCAAGCTAGATGGTATGGTTGAAGATATTGTTGTTACTTTGGACTCTTTAGATTACCCTTTGGATTTCATAGTCCTATCACCCAAAGCCACCTTAGGAGGATACCCATTAATCTTAGGATGAACTTGGATAGCCACGGCTGATGCTTACATTGCATGTCGCTCAAGAAAAAAAACTATATCAAATGGGATAAATACCAAGAAGTTAACTCTATATTCTCCAACAAAACCTCAAAGTGAACTTGATCAGGTTGTCTGGCCAAACTTAGGTGATGCTTCCCTTGAAGAAAATTATGTGCAAAAACTTATGGTCATTGAGAGAAATCCATTCATGATATCACAAGAAGAAGATGATATACTAGCAACAATCCTTACCAATCAATATGGTTATGAGGAATCATCTTGTGATGATCCTAATTGTTCCCTTCAAAAAATAATGCCCAAGAAAACCACATCTTAGCTTCCTACAACACCTAATTATCTCCACACCTTGCTACCCCATGAGATAAAGTCTCCATCCATAGTGGAAGTCTAGATGCTAGAAACAGTTAAAAGAATTGAAATTGCTTTAGGAAAGGAGTTGAATGTTAATAAGAACCTCACTGAATCTCAGATGTCTAGTCTTCTCAAGATTTTACAAGACAGTTAGCAAGACTTCACATGGGACTATACTGATATGAAAGGACTAGATCCTAAACTTTGTTCTCACAGAATCTACATAAGCCCAGAATACAAGCTAGTGAGGCAAGCCCAAAGGAGAATTAACCCTACTTTGAGAGACATAGTGAAGACCGAGTTGCAGAAGCTTCTTAGTGTAGGTTTCATTTATCCTATCTCTAAAAGTCAGTGGGTTTCTCCTCTTGTAATTGTTCCAAAGAAGGGGGGAAAGTGGAGAGTTTGTGTTGATTATAGAGAACTTTACAAAGCCACTAAGAAAGATCACTTTCCACTACCTTTCATTGACTAGGTGCTTGATAATCTTGCTGGCAAAAAGTATTTTTCATTTCTAGACAGCTTTTGTGGGTATAATCAGATACAAATATCACTAGAAGACCAGGATAAGACAACGTTTACCTATCCTTAGGGAACATGTGCTTATTCAATCTTACCATTTGAGTTGTGCAACACACCTGCTACTTTCCATAGAGTAGTGCTGGGTATTTTCTCTGACATTGCTGCTGACTATGTTGAAATTTATATGGATGACTTCACCACTCACGAAACCACATTTGAAGAAGCACAAGCTAACTTGGATAAGGTTCTTAAGAGATGTCAATATTACAACCTCTCTCTTAATAGTGAGAAGTGTTATATGATATTGGAGGAGGGAGTTGTCCTGGGGCACTAGCTCTCATCTTTTGGAATTCAGGTTAACCCCGCAAAAATTGTAGTTATCAACACACTTCCCACACTAGTTAAGCAGAAGGATGTCAGGAGTTTCCTTGGCCATGCTAGTTACTATAGGAGATTCATAAAATATTTTAGCCAACTTACAACACCATTATACAACTTGTTGAAGAAAGAAGCTGAATTTGAATGGACAGAGGAATATGAAGCATCATTCCAGAAATTGAAAGATGTTCTAACAACAACACCTATTCTTAGAGGACCTAATTGGAAGCTTCCATTACACATCCACATAGATGCATCTGACTATGCCATTGGAGCAGTCCTTGGACATAAGGAAGCTATTATTGAACATGCAATTTACTATATTTGTAAAAATTTGCAAGGAGAATAATTAAATTATATTGTTAATGAAAAGGAGTTGTTAGCAATTGTCTATGCACTAAACAAATTTAGGCACTACATCAAAAGTTATGAAGTATTTGTTTATACTGATCATTCAGCTATCAACTACTTAATGAATAAACCTACCATCAGTGGTAGATTAGCACGCTGGTTACTCCTCATGCAGGAATTTGATGTAAAGATAATAGAAAAACTAGGAAAGGCTAATGTAGTGGCCGATTTCTTGTCAAGATTGCAAGTACCAGATGATCCTACAACAATTGATGATAGCTTCCCTGATGAGCACTTATTTTCTATTAATTCTTTTAATCCATGGTATGAATACTTAGCCAACTACCTTGCTATAGACAGAACACTACCTCACTTCTCTCCTAAACAGTGCCACCTGTTGGTTGAGAAGAGTTTTAAATTCTCTTGGATATTAGGCTTCATGTTTTATAGAGGACCAAACCAGGTCACAAGGCGATGTGTTCGAGAGGATGAAACTTATGACATTCTCTAGGCATGTCATGATGAACCATGTGGTGGATATTTTGCAGCAAAGAGGACAACCTATAAAATTTTGACAACCAGATACTACTAGCCTACTTTTCATAAAGATGCAACAAAGCATACCCGACACTATGATAGGTGCCAGCATATGGGGCATCCCACAAAGTCTGATGAAATGCCCTTGCAGCCTCAGGTAGTTGTCACACCCTTTGACAAGTGGGGTATTAAATTCATTGGACCCATTAAACCCTCTTTTCATGGGAAGTCCTACATCTTAGTATGTATTGACTATGCCACAAAATGGGTTGAAGCCATTGTTGAGTTCCTTTATGAATGCATATTCACCAGATTTGGAGTACCAAGGGAAATTGTCATAGATCAGGGATCATAGTTCACCTCTAATATTATCATAGAGTTGATGTGGGAGTATATGGTGCATCATGGGAAATTTTCACCCTATCATCCTTAGGCCAATGGTCAGGCTGAAATAAAAAACTAGGAGATATAATCTATTCTAACCAAAATAGTGGTTGTGCACAAAAAGGATTGGGCTAGACACACCTTCCTGAAGCCATATGGGCCTACCACACCACATGGAAAACCACCATAGGGTTTACTCCTTTTGAGTTGGTGTATGGAAAATTAGTCTCTATGCCAATTGAGTTTGAGCATAAAATACTTCGCACAACCTTAGATTTGGATATTGATATCACCAAAGCACAAGAAGACCGATTACTACAATTAAATGGATTGGACGAATACAAAAACTCTACCCTTCACAATACGGAGTTGATACAACAACAAAGGAAAAAATGGCATGACAAGTTCATTTGTGATAAGAAATTTTCTATGGGTGATTGGGCACTGTTGTATGATTCAAGATACTAGCACACACCTAGGAAATTTCATACCAAATGGATTGGGCCTTATGAGATAATATTAGTATTTGACAATGGAGCTATCCAAATTTTAACCATTGATCCTGTCAAATTTAAATTACTTGTCAACGGGCATCGCCTGAAACTTTACAAAAACCTATTAGCCATGATGAGTTGCTGAAGTAGTTCCAAATGATAGTTGAAGTAAGCGATCATGTAGCTGAAGAATCTGGGTCTTCTACCTAGCATTCCACTGATTCTTAATTCCATTCAAGAACACCATAATAAACATTTCACATTTTGTGGAATTATTTCTCCATAATAATTTTTCATCTCACCTTATCTCTCTGCCACCCATTCACCCCATCCTATCACTTCATTCATGCAGGTGTAGTTTTTCAAAAAACTCTTACTACAATGCTTCCAGGTTCGTGCCACATATACTTGTACATATATTATTTTTATTCATTAATTTTTAGGATTTTGTGTCATTTTAATTTTCTACTCTTGCATAACCTGGCTTGGTGGGACCCATGCCATTACTTAGTTGGGGGGGGGGAACTATTCTATTTTCAAAATTTCAAATTAGCATGTAAAATTAAGTTTCTTGTCTTTGAGAGATGTCTACAACATGACCTAATGGTCTGTCCTTCTATGATTGCATCATCACATTTGAGTGAATTAAAGATATTAAAAGCTAATCTTAATTTCTAATGATATGCTGCGACGTATTTGGTGTGGCAGCCTTGGCACACATGAGCTATTATGAGATGTTATGCAAAAAATATATCATTAGATTTCATGCAAAAATATTTAATTCTATGAAGCAAGTTGTAGTTTGTATGCCACCTTTTCTTCTGCAACATCTTGTTCCATAATGGATTGAGGTCTTTGATTTACCATTGTCAAGCTTTGTGGAAATAGTAAGTTCTATGAATTCAAAATTGTTTGAGAGTAGCAATGGGAGGTGACCTTCAACAACATGAGCCAGTGGATCATAGGGTTTTGTTAAATGACACGTCCACTTGTGAAATGTTTAGAAGAAGAGGATGGTTGGATTATTGCTTAAGCCTTAAAGGGTTTGATGAGGAAGTCACTCTGTAATTTTTATCCACCTTGAAGGATAGATTTGCAGAGGTCAAAGGCTTAAAGATTGAATTCATAGAAGATGTAGTAGCTAAAGTGACTGATTTACCACAAGAAGGTGAGCAATGGGTGAGAGACTTCAACCTGCATTTGATGAGGGCCCAGTTCACTTTGCATGGTGATCCCCAGTTAAATGTTGACATGAAGCAAGGTACTTGGTGATTATCTTTACCTTTGGAATTCATTCAACCAGCTACATTTTTTATCTAGTACTTCACCTAAGAGGAATGCTACAAGTATTTGCATGCTTTGCATTTCAAAATCCTCAGTCATCTTCGGCACGATAACGAACTGATAAATCTTCCCAACTTCCTATTTAACATTATGAAAAAGCAAGCTTTATTAGTCTAGTCAAGAAGCAACCACTCTATTTCGCATCATTGCTTGATTAAACTAATTGTAGAAAGAGAATTAAATAGACAAAATGTTGGGACATGGGAAGAATTTCTACAAATGAATGAGGTTGAACCTAGAGTGGTCGGCCCTAGAGGCCATGGTGTTGGTCGGAGAGAGAAAACATCCTCTAGGGTTCGTAAAATTGTTCAAAGAATTGAAAGTGATCCTAAAGCCTCCCCTTCCATTCCTAGGTCACCTAAGAAAAGAACTTTCAGTGCTGGAGCCTCTACTTCTCAAAGGAAGAAAAAAAAATAGAGAAGCACCCAATATCCCTGAATCATCACTGACCATAAGGACCAGGTCTACATCTAGGAAGGATAAGGGTAAAACAAAGGAGTCAGAAGAAGAAATTTTAGAGTTGCAGCCTAGTGATAATACTGACAATGTGGAAGAAACACATTCCCCTAGGGAAGGAAATTCTGAAAACCCTCCTGAAGTAGTTGCGGAGGAAGTAGCTACTGAAAGAAGGAAACAGAAGAGTCCTTCGAGCTCATCCATACCCCCTATGAGGAGAAGTAGAAGGATTTTTTTAGAAAGATGCTGAAGCTTCTATTCTTATTGTTAAACTTGAGTCTTCTAAATCTGTAGAGAGTGAGTCTGTAAAAAATGAGTCTCTAGAAAAGTCCTCTTCTAAGGAAAGGTTTCAACAAATTGCAACCAGTGACACTATATTACTATATCAGAGTCCACAAATAGAAGTTAACCCTAGAGTTAACTACATACTTATTGATAGTGACAAGGACTCTAAGGATACAGAGGAATTTGTAAATAATTCTACTAGGCTAGATGTTAGTATGAATTCTGAAGAAACCCCTAACTTTGGGATGGAAATTATTGAAGAAATGCCCTAGCAAAGTAGTCAGGATGGGTTAGAAACATTGGCTAAGGTAGTAGCTGATGTTAGTGAGGAAAGAAATGTAGTTAAAACAATTTTTTCATGGAAAGAAGAGTCCTTTGCACCCAACAAAACAATCAAAACTTCTCACTTGCCATTTGGATGGGTGGATATAGTCAATCAAGAACCTTTACCCCCACCAGATTTGTCTACACCCCTAGCTGTAGGGATAAATTTATATCAATAATTGTTATGGGAGAAGACACAATGGGAAATAGAAAAAGGAAAAATTGAAATGAGTCATTAGTGAGCAGGGCTCTCAGTTGGAACAAAAATTAGATCAGATTGAGATATTGAAATGAAGGATTGATCAAATTACAAGATTAATTCCAGAGCTAATGGAATGCAGATCACCATCTTTGGTGTATGCATTATTCCTTAAAGAACAACTTGTTAATTTAAAATTAACAAGAATTGTGGAAGGACTCAATCCTTCTATATCAACTCCTCATGAATTTTACTATGCCTTTCAGTCTACTCCAATGACTTTGAAAAACCTATTGTGTGAATTATACTTGCATAACCTAGCAGTCCCTGATGATACAGAGTGGAATTCAATCCTCTATGTAGGGGATGTATAGTTAAGAGTGACTGTGTCTTGGATGCAAAATGAGATAAGTAGGGAACATCAGGCTACACCATATAGAAATAATGAGATGATAGCTCCTTTGATGATGAGGCCTGAAGTTCAGCATTCCAGGTGAACATATTTAGACTGGCTTTGTATCACAACAAACACTAGTGGAGCTAATAAAATATATCCAGTGCGAGAAAAAGCTTTTGCAGACTGGGACCAACATTCCTCACATGATATTGCCACAAAAATCAGCACCTCTAGGTAGAGATGGATAAGGATGTCACATGATCTAAAGTCAAAGGAACCTCACTCACCACAAAATTTAACCCTTTCTACAAGAAGAGTTCCATGGTACATTATGTTGGGAAGGACACTCCTTAATAACTAGTTTCCATTGAGGTTTCATCCTCCACTCTTCCTACAACCATTGCTAGTGATGAATGATAGTGCAGTGGAGTATGATATGGCTACTAAAGTCCAGTGATGGGAAAGAATCAAAGAAACTCACAGATACTTTAACTATGTTCATGATGAGTCTGGGCAGAGAATAACTAGTGACATGAGGGTTCGTGCTAGGATTCAGAATTTCATGGTTACTGGGGACCAACAATAGTTTAGTTGGGGAGAATTATGGGCTTCTAAATAAGCCATCTTTCTTAGTACTTTTTATCCTCTTTTTAGAAAAGTTGATTACACATAGACATGAATTTATGGCTTTCAAGCATATGAACTTATGGTTTTTATGTATATGTTATATATATGTGTAAACATAAGATGGAAATATGGATACTTTTAAAGACATAATATCTTCTTGAATTCATGGACAGGGATGGTAAATGTAGTAGCTATACATGTTAATGAATGTTTCCTTGCCTAGGCTATTTTTGGGTAGTTACCTCCTGTAGGCATAGGACTTGCAAGAGTGTTAATTAAGACTTACACCTTTTCTTAATATTAATGATGCAAATATATATGTATATGGTTGGATGTGTGTGCATTGATTGTTTTGTAGGTGTTGACTGTAGACATTCAAAGACCAACATACTGGTGCTAGAGTAATCAAAGCCAATCGTTGATTGCAAAATCTTCGCAAACAAAGCAAGTCAAATGATGTGTTTTGTTACACATAGTGCGTAGATTTAGTTTCCTTAATGCCCTATATTTATGGGATTATTCATGGTCAATGATGTTTCTATTTTGAAATTTTATGAGTTGTAACCGATCCTGATTTATGAAGTGATCGTAGATTTAGGAGATAGTTGTGGTTTTCTTTTAAATAATCGACTGTTGTGACTCTTTTGGAGTTAGTTGAACAAACTAGTTTTTATAATAGAACTCTTGCATACTATTTTCAATCAAGTGTAATCATTTTGTTATGGATGAATAGAATGTTTAGTTCAAGTTTGTATCTTTCATCTTGATTGTATATCCCATTCACTCATTCGAGGGGGCCCACTTCATGAGTGAATTGTTCTATTAGCGTAGAGTTCATTTTCCTATTTATTTCTAAGTAGTTAGAACTTTGTTGTTCCTGTAGCTATTGATAACAAAATTAGTAGCATGTTCCTGAAGCACAGTTAGTTGGAATAGTTCCTAGCTGTAATTCCTTGCTTTGATTAGAATACATTTGTTTACCAGTTTTAGTATAGTTTTCCTAAAGCATAAGCATTTGAATTCCATAGATAGTCTTAGAATGAGAAGGTTTGAAGCATATACTTTGCAAATGTCATTCCCAGTTTATGTCCCTAGTTGATAATTAAATGAGACCAAATAATCTATTTAGAAACCATTTGAAGTGTCCAATCTTGAAATAGGCAGTCCATTGCTCTGGGTTTTTGATACTATTATTTGGCCAAGCATTGGGCTTTCCCTCCTTGGTGGTTCACGGTAAGGTGGGTATCTTACTAGGCGAGGTAATCACTCTCTTTTCTCTCTTTTTTGATTTCATGCTAGTAGGATTAGATCATGAAGCTAAGCTATTTATAGTGTTTCTCTTGTCTTTCTTATGTAATCATTTATGCTTTTATGATATCTTTCCAAATATGATATTAGTATAGGAAGCATTTCTTAGCAAGGTTTCCTTTGCTAGTTGATTTGGGTTTGTTTTTGTACTAACCCCTCTTTTTCTATCTTTTAGCTTTGTCTTTATTTTTTATTTTTTTGGCACCCACGTGCACATATGTGGAGCTATAATCTTTCGCTTGGGGGCTCATGTCCTCAACTAAGTGATATTCTATCCTATTATGAATCCACTAGGATCTTTCTTCTCCTTTGCCAAGAGTTTGTATTGAATCCATATGCTTGCTAAAGTGGGGTCTAAATGTAGCATCAAAAAATAGGAGCACTTCCATTTAGGATTGGTTTAGCCCTCCAAGTAAGTGGTTTGGGGTCATGTTGAATACCTTGAATAGTTCTTTGACTTATTTATGGCTTTTTCCCCTGTTCTGCCCCATTTTCCATTTCTTTTCTACATAATTTTGGTATCATGACCTGAAACCCTAAGATTCTTGACCTCAAGGTCAAGGTCAACCTTCTAGGTCAAGTTCAACCTAACCTAGGTCAAGGTAGACCTCAAACTTGACCCAAGGTCCAAAATTCAATATCCCAAAGTTTCCATATGTTAGGTTTCAGAAAGATTTATTTCCCACTTCTAGGTCAGCT
Source organism: Chamaecyparis obtusa (assembly GCA_027943335.1). Classification (NCBI taxonomy): domain Eukaryota; kingdom Viridiplantae; phylum Streptophyta; class Pinopsida; order Cupressales; family Cupressaceae; genus Chamaecyparis; species Chamaecyparis obtusa. Next base: position 359,960 of record BSBK01008535.1, read on the forward strand.
ATTTCGGGCTTCAGAATGATAAGCTCTTAAATTATATTTAATTTAGGTCCATTTCTAGGGGTTAAGGCTTAAATGGAAATTTAATTCTCCTATGTCAGCTTCTCTAGAAGTTTGTGCCCTAAACTAGTATAAAAGGAATCCTTCCTCTCTCATTTCCATCCATCTTTTCAATCATCTCTTTTTGGCAATCAAGTAAGCACTCTCAATCAAGGAAGCATTTAATAAATCATCTACATTCAAGTGTTCAAGTTCTCCATTAAAGATCAAGGATTCAAGAATTCAAGCCTTTGGAGGGATTTGGTTCAAGCATTCAAGATTCATCATTCAAACCCTAGATCTATCCATCATGGTGGTGTGATCTTCCTTCAAGATCCTTTGTTCATCTTCAAGATCTATTCATTCTCCCTTCAAGGTGAATTCCAATCATACAATCATGGAGGTTTTGATTTACATTTTTTAGTGTTGAGTCCAAGCTTTCATATCAACATACTTATTTACATTTCATATACAATTGCATATCTATTGAATATCATAGCTTCATTGTTAGATCTACTTCTACTACTTGCTAGCATTCTCTATTTCAATTCTATTTTTTAGGTTGATTCCAAACCGGGGTTTGACCAAGGCAAACCCCTCATTCAAACAACAAAAACCATTTTTCTTGTAGGAACATATATGAAACAATGAATTACAATGCAGATATCGATACCCTTTTCGACAAGCTTTCAGGATTAGTCAACATAATTTCTATCAAAGAAGTGCATGTCAATGTCAACATAAAGGGGCATGATTGTGCCCCCGTATTTAGGTCAAGGTCAACCTTTTCCAGAAAAGCAGAAGGTTTCTTGATTTTCTCTGTCTCTATGTTTCTAGTCCAGATCCGGTTGTAAATTTTCCTGACACTGAGTACAGACACCAAAAAATAGTGATTTTCGAATCTGCTACCTTTCAAGATAAGTGTTTATGTTTAATTAAGTTTTGTATGTCCATAAAATTTTCCATCACACATCATATTCTCAACCCACACACTCCACATAGATATAAAAATATATCTTCATATATTTTTATATCCTACAATAAATAAATAGAGATGTGTATAAATATTTATAAATGTGTATAAATATGTGTAAATCTATATAAATTTGTATAAATTTGTATAAATATGTATAAATGTATATAAATATGTATAAATATGTATAAATATTTATAAATATGTAGATATATATATATAGATATTTATAAATAGGAATAAATGTCTATAAAAATTATATATATATATATATATATATATATATATATATATATATATATATATATATATATATATATATATATATATATATATATATATATATATATATATCTGTATCTGTATCTGTATCTATATGTATATCTATAAAAATTTATAAATGTGTATAAATATGTATAAATGTGTAATTTTTTTATAAATACATATAAATATATAAAAATATTTACAAATGTGTATAAATGTGTACAAATATCTATAAATGCGTATAAATCTGCATATTAGATATGTACAAATATGTATAAATATTTATAATTGTGTATAAAAGTGTACAAATATGTACAAATATTTATAAATGTGTACATACAAGTGTATACGTATCTTTAAATATTTATAAATGTGTATAAATGTATATAAATATTTATATATGTGTATAACTGTTTATAAATGTGTATAAATATTTATAAATGTGTATGAATATTGAATAGATTGGTGAGTTAATCAATTGCATGGATGAGTTAACTAATTGCATGGACGAGTCAACTGATTGCATGGATTAGAAGACTGGATTGATTGAATACTTTAACTGATTGTTGAGGGAGGAATTAACAATGTGGATTGAATAGTTAGGAGAGGGAATTGTGCAGTGAATTGAAAGTCAGTGTAAGTTAGCTTTGGAGGACTAAATCATGATTAAATAAATGAAATAATTATTTACTTGCACATGTGACAATACATAAATGACAAATTAATATTTAATTATGAGAGGAGAATAATTAATTAAATTAAATAAATATAAAATTTAATTGTGATAGGGATTTTGATTTATTTATTACATAAATGCAATAATTAGAAAGAGTAAATATTAATTAAATATGGTTATTTAATTAATTGAATCACATAAAGAATAATTAAATAATGTTTATTTATTTAATTACTTTATAAATAAAAAATTGATTAATATTGATTGGATAATTAATAATTAAGTTAATTAATTAAAATCACTTAATTATAGAATTAAGGAGAAATGAAGATTTTGACTTTAGAATATGGTTAAATGACAAAATTTGTTGAATAATAAAGATTATAAAATAAACTGAAGAGGAATGTAACTAATATCATTGCATTAGAGCAATAGACCATTTTTAAGTGTCTACAAGTGGAACGTGCCAAAATCTTCTAGAACCACCCATAGGCTTCTTTTCCCTTCTAATTCTCTCTTTAAATTGATGTCTTGGCTCCATTCAATCTCTCTCTCTCTCTCTCTCTGGTAAAAATCTCTCTTCTTCTCTTGCATTGTCTTGGCTTTAATAGCTCTCTTACTCTCTCATTTAATATAATAATCTCTTGCAACAATATACATAGCTCTTTTGGTCTTCCCACGCCTATTCGCTTATATCTTTCCATTTATCCTTTGTCTTTGAGCATCTTGGGATTTATCACATCCATTTTCTATAATCTATCTCATCTAATAGGGGTTTTTGTCCACTAGAAGGATTTTTTTCTATTTGCATATGTCACATAATAGGGATTCTCCCCGATCAAGCAAGGTTTTTCTCTATTATGTTATCATTTATCTATCTGTATTTTTAATCTATTTATCTATCTGATCATTTTGGAGGTGGAAACACCAAAGTATGAACTTGACTAAGGAAAGTCTCCAAACATCCCCAAACATTTTTCCTCTCTTGATTGTGTGTAGGTTCATTGGAAGAATTTAAATGCACAAGGGTCTGCATATGTTTTATTTATTTCATTTATATTTATCTCTATTAATTAGTATATTTTATTGTATTTATGAATTTGGGTTTTGTAGGTTATCTAAGGAATAGACCTATGTTTTTTCTATATTCTTCGTATTTTATGTTTCGGTCCATATCGGACTACAACATGCCACACAAATGTCCACACCTCACACTCCTGTCCTTAGTTGGGCCATTCATATTTGGACCTATTATACACTAAGTTTGCGCCTTTGTTTCAAGCCCTCTCGGTCTTGATAACTTAGTATAATATGGGAATCATCTCTAGGTTGTGGGACCTATGCTAACTTAGATGAGACCTCCAAGTTCTAGGCTGGTTCCTCTTGGATAATCACCTTAATTTGCTTCTAGACATGAAAGTAAACTATTGAGGGAAAGGGATAGGAGGAATTCTTGGAAAGGGAAATGACTGAAAGCAAACTACCTACTAGGTGATACACCGAAATTAGGGTATGAATTGCAGCATAGAGGCATGAAGCCAATGAAGAACTTAGGTCTAGGAGATCACAATTTCTTAAATAGGCTTGCATAAGTGTTTCATAGAGGGGTCTTAACATAAGACACAAACTATGACCTGGAAACAGACATTCACCTCTGCAACTAGGTGTAGGAATGAGACAAGATTGTCAGGGGGCTGAAGTATACGCACAAGAGCATTCACATCAAATCATGCACAAAAACACATGGAATTGCAGAAAAGAAGAGGGATCAAGAACCCTGAATTGTCACTGAATAATGCATAAACTTTAATTCAATAAGAGAGAATTTAGAAAAGGAAGTATGGGGATAGAAAAAATGTCACAAAATACCTCTGCAATATCTGAATCATCAATGAAAGATTACAAAATGTGGAAAACTAGAGGGCGGGAAGAAATGCCACAGATAGCTTTCCAAGAAAGAGACTTTCTTCTTTACAAAATGTGAACTCCGAGCTTCTAAAATCTCCAAAAACACTATATACATCCTCCCTTTTGCATGCAGACAAAAATTCAAAACCTAACTAGGGTTAAAGATTTTACATGAGAAAAACCAACCCTAAATCTATCAATTCTGATCATAAATATATCTCTACAAAATCATAGCCGATCAGATATTTCTTTGAGTGCCCTTCCCTGTACTTACAATCAGCCTGCAGACAAGCAACCCAGACTCAACTACCCACCCGCAACTCGGCCTTTCCATGAATGCACTGATTTGGTACTCTCAAAAAACAAGGAATGACCAAAGACGGTCACCGAGATCTTTAAATCATTTTCCTTTAACTACAAATGTCCTAGAGACATAAATTCTCTTAACTACCTTGCCACTCGTGGCCTGCAAATCAAATATTGGCAAAAAACCCTCTCAGAACTATTTGAATTTGTTATTTTAATGGCTAGATAGTAATTTTAAAATATGACTGTCGATATCCTTTTATTTCCCAGCAAATGAATGACCATGATGCACTAAAAAAATAGCCTAAACTTCCCCCTCTGATAGGTCAACTGCCACTTGGAAGTTAGCAACCAATGAAATGTGAGCAAATTAGCACATCTGACAGACTTGTACCCATGACCTACAAAAAGAGCATCGGATGGTTGTCTCTATACCGTGATGCTAAAAGTCAAGCATCTTGGATCCTTGGTATAACGACAACCGCCAGATCAAACTAAACGTTAAGCTCTTTAGAAATCCCTGACCCCACGAACCCACTGACAACCACCACATAGCATACCAACCAGCCAATCACAAGCTACCAAATGAGACACGTTGCAGACCCTTCTGACAACAGGACCCACGGTAGACTAAGATCACATCAGATGGTTGTTGCAAGATCGCAAGGGCTTGGAAGATCCCCTGTGATCAAGCAACAACCGTAGATCTTCAGTCTACTGACATTCCTACAAATACTCTAACACGGTCCTACCAATAGAGCCTAGCTGTCATCTAGTCGACCAATGAAGAATGAGCATGTCAGAAACTGAGGACCCACCTGACAGAGCCCAGAGATAAAGCAAGATCAACGGTCATCGCATGATTGCATGTGTTAGAAAATCTCCTTATGGACATACACTAGCCGTCGATCTTCTACAGATGTCAGAGCCTCTGACTACTGAAAGGGCCCGGGATGACATGGCGTTGAATCACAAGTCTTTGACCAATCATAGGTGCACAGCTCAGACTACGTGGTAGGACCCACTGAAAAATGAACTCTGCAGGCAAGAAGATCAAATGTCATTGCAAGATCTCATGGAATCTTTCGACCCCATGAGATCATGTGACAACCGTCGGATCTAGAATCTTGATTTGGTTGTTGAACTGAGACCGCCAACCGAAACGGTAACTGCTTGCGGGATCGCTAAATGTTAGAGCCTTGACTGCTAGGAATTGGAGATTTGGAAACTAAAGGATTTTCAAATGAACATGTGAAATGAAGGGACTTAAGTGGCCGATAAAGTAAACTACAAATTAGAACAAGGCCTTAGGGTTTTTTGGTTAACGACTAGTTTTTATGAATTTTTTAACTACAAACCAGGGGATAAAACAATTTGCACAGGCCAGAGGACAAGGCACAACTTCATGAAATTTTCAAGGATGCTAGGCAGGATAAAAATAGAGACCTTGGGATAGATATTAGCCAAATTTGCATGCACATGAAAATTAGGGTAACATTTTGGTGATTTCTGCTAGATATCAGCCTGCTAGACATGGATCAATGGCCTTAACATTAAATCATTGGGCATGGAGTCATTACAAGAACACAAAATTTTCTCACAAAGAGGTAAAATTGGAACTAAGGAACAAGAATGTGCACGAGCACTTCTTGGAAAGAAAGAAAACTAGGCTAGAAAAACTGGAAGAAAGCAGGAAAATTGACCTATCCTAAACTAACCAATTATAGAAACCTGGTCAAACAAAACCATTCACTAGTATGTTGAAATAGTTCCCCATCCTCCTTAGAGTTTTATACTTGGCACATTTGATGCCAATAGAGAGAACATGGAACACAAAAATGTACTGAACTATCTGGCAAATCAACCCCTGAATTTGGTATACCAGATTACTAACCTTAATTAGATCACAGATGTTGTTCCCCCAGGGGATTTGATAAGGTTGAAAAAGCCCCTGGTCATCAAGGAGTGGACTCTTAACATCACCCTCCATTGAGTCCTTGAGTATGCATTTCTTGCTTGACCCCACTTTGACTAGATATCTGATAGGACACCCCCTAGAGAGCATAAAACTAGGCCTCTCTTGTTGCTCAGTATGCATCTTATGAATGTCTTCAGCATGAAGATCAAGAATTTTTCCCTCGATAATAATCTACCATATGTTCTCCTCTTCTATAGTTGTGACACAATTAACCCCCTGAAACACAAACTCCTCCTCAAGCATACGCAAGCCATTATCCCTTTTAGGAAGATGAGGACCATCAACAAGAGTTGAGCAAAAAGCATCAATGATTAGATCAAAATCATCTTGTTGCTCTAAGTTATCAGCACTTATATCATCTTTCCTATCATAATCAGTGAGCTCAACTAGTAAATTTTGCACTACCTTATCTTGTTCAATATAAAAAGGCATCTCCTCAAAAAGATTAGTTGGGCTCTCATCTTCTTCACTTTCTTTCTTATCCTTATCTCATTGCTCTAATCCATCTTGATGTAATGACCCTACTTGTTCCTCATGATTATCATGAAAAAGTATACCTAAAAGACAAAAATCATCCTCTTCCTGGTGGCCTAAAAGTGCTTGAGGTGTAGTGGACTCTTTAAGAATTGGCTTATAAGGCTTTATCTGTTGCAGGACAAGCTCACTATCATTTAAGAAATCAAACCTTTTAGGTATCTCATTTATAGGAATAAGATGAAGTGGCTAGAAATCTGAGATAAGGTCATGAATGGGCTCTAAAAATACATGGAGATTAGGCTCTTGTTGACTAAGATTCTGAACTGGAGGAGAAATTCTAAAGCTTGGAAATTCAGCAGAAGTGTCAGTGGAATTACCAGGAAGGAAGCTTGAGATTTGAATCTTGTGAGTCTCTTGTTTGGTCACTTGTTGCATTCCATCCTTAAGGGGATGTGCTTGACAAGCCATTGTCTCTTGTTGTAACACTTCAGACCTTTCTCCATCAGGAAGCTCATAGTTCAAGAGAACAAGCGGAAAATCTGCAGCCTCCTTCCCAAAAAATGGGTTCAGGTGACTGCCAACTGCTTTGAAGCTTTGTGTTGGAAATGTCCTCTTGATTGGATTATATGGATGGAAAGGCCTCTTTACTAAATTTTGCCTTTTTCTTTGATGCTTTTCTTGATATTGTGGCCTATCCTCTTGATATAGTTGCTCCTGAACTTGCCACTGCTAGTTAGGATTTTGATCCTCTTGTTGATAAGGTGATCTAATCTCCTAATTCTGCCCTTTTATAGTGATCAACTCTTTGGTTAGAGCCTGCAACAGGCTAATCATCTCTTTTTTTGTTGCTTGTTGATCACTTCTCACCTTGAGTAGCTCTTGAGGAAGGTCAACTATGGACTTCCCATAGCTAGTGCTGGCCTGAGGTTCTATTAATACAGGTATGGGAGTAAATGAAGGCATTTGTAGAGGTATAGTGGGTTGAAGATTGAGAGAGACAGGCATGGGTGGCCTTGGGGTTATCATACCAGTTTGGATTAAATAATTTTTTGCCTTTATAGCTAAATCAAAAGCTTGAGGTAACGAAGTACCTCCTAAAGATTGAATCATGACAGATATATCACTAGTTAGGCCTCTCAAAAAATAAAGGAAAGCACAATCTGCTGAAGGCCTTATATTAATTGGAATCCTATTCCATGTCTTGAGAAATCTGCCATTAAAATTAGTCATCTGCTCTCGAGGATCTCTCCTTATAAATTGGAGTTGCTCTACTAGAGACAAAGAGTATGAATCATCCTCAAAGTATTTTCTAAGGAGATCTCCAAGTCTATCCCATGAAGTAATGGAGCCAACTATTAAAGTTCTAAACCATTCCAGAGCCTTACCTTTGAGAGAGGCTACTAATAGCTTAGTGGCCACATCTTCTTGAGTTATATTATGTATGCTATAGATAGTGGTCACATCTCTAATGTGTTCAAGGGCTGTACTTTGTCCTTCACCTGTGAAATTAGGTATACTTTTTAGTGCTACCAAGGGCACATCATGGTGTTGGGAAAAATTTAATGGGCTACCCTAATTAAAGGGTGCAAATGCAAATTGTCTTGCCATCAGAAGGGTCTATTGTCTTCATAAGATCTACCAAAAAATGGGTCACTGTTCTTAACACCCATAGATTCACCAGATATACTTGAGTACTAACCTCTCTAAGGTCTATATTATGCAATCAGTATATCAGAGATAGCATAATCATTGAAATTGACTTCTTTTGTTTGTCCCACCGGGCATGCCAGAATTGTTATACACTAGCACCAAGGTGGGGTATCCTTGAGCTTGAGTCTATAATGATAGTCCTTGTGTATTGAACTTCCTTAATCCTTTTGTAGATGAACCAACATGAGAACCTTTGAACTTCAATCTGATCTTTGTGGTCCCACCGGGCAAGACAAAAATGTTATACACTAAGTTTGCACCTTTGTTTCAAGCTCTCTTGGTCTTGATAACTTAGTATAACATGGAAATCATCTCCAGGTTGTGGGACCTATGCTAACTGAGATGAGACCTCTAGGTTCTAGGCTGGTTCCTCTTAGATAATCACCTTAATTTTCTTCTAGACATGAAAGTAAACTATTGAGGGAAAGGGATAGGAGGAATGCTTGGAAAGGGAAATGACAGAAAGGAAACTACCTACTAGGTGATACACTAAAATTAGGGTATGAATTGCAGCATAGAGGCATGAAGCCAATGAAGAACTTAGGTCTAGGAGATCACAACTTCTTAAATAGGCTTGCATAAGTGTTTAATACAGGGGTCTGAACATAAGACACAAACTATGACCTGCAAGAAGACATTCACCTCTGCAACTAGGTGTAGGAATGAGACAAGATTGTCAGGGGGCTGAAGTATACCCATAAGAGAATTCACATCAAATCATGCACAACAACATAGAATTGCAAAAAAGAAGAGGGATCAAGAACCCTAAATTGTCACTGAATCATGCATAAACTTTAATTCAATAAGAGAGAATTCAGAGAAGGAAGTATGGGGACATAAAAAATGTCACAAAATACCTTTGCAATATCTGAATCATCAATGAAAGATTACAGAATGTGGAAAACTAGAGGGCAGGAAGAAATGCCATGGATAGCTTTCCAAGAAAGAGACTTTCTTCTTTACAAAATGTGAACTCTGAGCTTCTAAAAGCTCCAAAAACAATATATACATCCTCCCTTTTGCATGCAGGAAAAAAGTCAAAACCTAACTAGGGTTAAAGATTTTACATGAGAAAACCAACCCTAAATCTATCAATTCTGATCATAAATATATCTTTGCAAAATCATAGCTGATCAGATATTTCTTTGAGTGCCCTTCCCTGTACTTACAATCAGCCTGCAGACAAGCAACCCAGACTCAACTACCCACCTACAACTTGGCCTTGCCATGAATGCACTGATTTGGTACTCTCAGAAAATAAGAAATGACCAAAGATAGCCCCGAGATCTTTACATCATTTTCTTTTAACTGCAAATGTCCTAGAGACATAAATTCTCTGAACTACCTCACCACTCATGACCTACAAATCAATTACTGGCAAAAAACCCTCTCAGAACTATTTGAATTTGAAATTTTAATAGCTAGCCGATCATTTTAAAACATGACCGTCGATATCCTTTTATTTCCTAGCAAATGAACGGCCACAATGCACTTGAAAAATAGCCTAAACTTCCCCCTCTAATAGGTCAATTGCCACCTGGAAGTCAACAACCAATGAAATGCGAGAAAATCAGCATTTCTGATAGACTTGGACCTATGACCTACAGAAAGAGCATCAGATGGTTGTCTCTATACCGTGATGCTAAAATTTGAGCATCTTGCATCCTTGGTATAATGACAACCACCAGATCAAACTGGATGTTAAGCTCTTTAGAAATCCCTAACCCCTCAGACCCACTGACAACCACCATGTAGCATACAAACCAGCCAATCACAAGCTGCCAAACGAGACACGTTGCAGACCCTTCTGATAATAGGACCCACGAAAGACTAAGATCACATCAGACGATTGTTGCAAGATCGCAAGGGCTTGGAAGATCCCCTGTGATCAAGCGACAACCATAGATCTTTAGTCTACTGACATTCCTACAGATACTCTGACACAGTCCTACCAATAGAGCCCAACTATCGTCTGACCGACCAATGAAGAATGAGCACATCAAAAACTGAGGACCCACCTAGCAGAGCCCAGAGATAAAGCAAGATCAAGGGCCGTCGCATGATCGCATGTGTTAGAAAAGCTCCTTGCGAACATATGCTAGTCGTTGATCCTCTACAGATGTCAGAGCCTTTGACTGCCGAAAGGGCCTAGGCTAACATCTCATCGAATCACAAGTCTTTGACCAATCAGAGGTGTATAGCTCGGACTATGTGGCAGGACCCACTGAGAAATGAACTCTGTAGGCAGGAAGATCGATGGTCATCACAAGATCTCATGGAATCTTTCGAGGCCATGAGATCATGCGACAACCATCAGATCTAGAATCTTGATTTGGCTGCTGAACCGAGACCGCCAACCAAAACAGTAACCCCTCGTGGGATCGCAAAATGTTAGAGCCTTGACCACTAGGAATTAGAGATTTGGCGATTGAAGGATTTTAAAACACACATACAAAATGAAGGGACTTAAGTGGTTGATAAAGTAAACTGCAAATTAGAATAGGGCCTTAGGGTTTTTTGGGTAAGGCCTAGTTTTTATGAATTTTTTAACTATAGACAAGGGGATAAAACAATTTACAGAGGCCAGAGGACAAGGCACAACTTCATGAAAATTTCAGGGATGCTTGGCAAGATAAAAATAGAGACCTTGGGATAGATATTAGCCAAATTTGCATGCACATGAAAATTAGGGTAACAGGACCAAAGACTCTTTGTCATATGGTCTTTCAATTTCTAAAACCAAAATATTATTTTCATCTATAATAGGATATTTCTACTAGTTTATCTAGTTTGAAGGTATTTGAATGTGTGTTATGAAATTGGCTCTCAAGGGAACATAGTTTCCTTTTGAAAGGGTCAAATTTACAACATTACACACCTTCCACATAAAACACCGCTTGTATGATATCTAATATGAATGGAGAAAATAAAGCATGACTCTATACATTTGAGAGTGAACATTGAATTTGATTTACCATTCTTTAAGAATTTTTGAAAAATAACTAGCAAACTCTATATGTATAGTTGAAACATTTATACGTAGTTGAATTTAATTATATTTATATATGTAATTTAATTAAAATAATTTTTCATCTTGGTATTCTAACATGGAAGATACATTCTATAGTCATGACATGTTGATAATGTTGTATTTATACATAGGCTTATTTTGATGGTGGTAAGAGAATGATTAAGCCACAAGAGAAGGGACACGATATCTCTACTTCAGTTGTGGGATTGTTCTAATCTATCAAATAATTGGAGGAACTATCCTAGTGAGAAAAGGTCAATATTTGTGGGGTGCACGTGGTAGAACCAACACTATAGATATCTTTCCTCTTTCTATTATGGACATAGGAAAATGAACATGAGGTGCAACTTGTATATAAAATGGATTCCATTTTATGGGCTGATTTACCTTTTTTTATAAGAGATATAGGTCTACGATGAACAAGAACCATAAAAGAATAAAAAAAGTAGAGAAGGTAAATGCAACAAGGGTGCCTTCATATTTATTATGTATAGGTAGATGACATAAAATTCACTGCTAAATTTTGTATGGAATTATTAGGAATGAGAGGTTGACACAAATATGAGTACCTCTTTTTATCTACCATGGGGATAGACATAGGGCTAGGATAATATTTTTATGATGGGGTGACCAAAGAGAAATAACCCCACGGGAGGAGGAAAGTGTTGAATAAGAGGACCCTAGGTGACTTCTTGAAATTTGATATGGTTTGACTAATAGGTCATTGTAATACCCCAAAAATGGGCTATAGGTTCATTAACCTCCTACATCGACACATCGAATGAAATCGACATCAAAGTCCTAACCAAAGGCACATTTGCACATCATTGAATCCTAATTGATTATCCTAAATTCTGCATCAGGGAATATTCCTAGTAATATTCCTAAATATCATAATTATCTTTAATTTAATGGTTATTTGGCGATAAATCCAATTTATCCTAAAGTTTGATTAATTGAATATTCTGAATATTTAATTAATTAGATTTAATTCTGCCACTTAATTATTTAAAAATTGAATTTAATCTTATTTATTCTTAAATTGTATTATTTAATTTTGACAATAAATCCAAAATCCTATGAATAATTGATTAAATTCTTATTTAATTAATTAAAGAAAGTTGTTAATTTTTAATAATATTATTTTTGAATAAAAGTTTGAAAAATAATTGATTAACCCATAAATCAATTGTTTTATTTTTCAAAATCAGTTAAGTTGGAAATAAATCACTTTATTATTAAATTAATTCATAAATAAAACATGCACAACTAGAAAAGTAGACAACTATCAATTATCAATTAAATCTAAACTCTATTTTGAGTTAAACTTTGCTTTTGCATGTTTTTGTGAGTTAATTATTTTTTGTTTAAAAATAACTCAAAAATCAACCTGAGTTATTTTAGTGATTTATGGCTTTCTTCCATGCACCTCCAAAGCCCTGGATTTCTATAAATTAAGGCTTCAGCTCATCTCATCTCACCTCAGAATTTGCATACTTACTCTGGAGAATTGACATCTGAAGAATTGAAGCTTCTTGCAAATCAACAACTTTTTGTGAGATCAATCTTGTTTTCAATTCATTTTAGTTTTATTTCATATCATTGCTAGCTTACTTTGCATATTCATAGATCAATTTCATTCTATAATAGTTTCATATCCAGATTTCTCATCATAATTGCATAGAAAAATCCCAAAATATATATTAATTTGCATGCATTACTTCATTGCTATCTTGCATTCAAATCCTTCATTCAGGTGTCGTCAAGGTCACTGATCTCGGTATAATCTGAGAATACATACTCGCATCTACTAGAAGGTAGTAAATCACCTGGTTAGTTTAGTTTTCAATTACTTGCATGATTTCAATTTTTGCTAACCTCTAATGTTTTACTAAAGTGTTGTGTTTGTAGATCAGGTACAAAATTCACACACACAGTCATCTTGTTGTTGTAAGGGTCCTTAAGTTGAATTAGATTATTTTCAATATTTTCTTCAATAGTTGATGTTCATAGACACTACAATAAAGATATAATATTTCCAATGTATTTTAGGACATTTGTATGGAAACACAAAATCAACACATGACAATGAGTAGAAAGTGTCTATCTATACTTTGCCTCTTCCTTGGACTATTCTGATACCTTTTCTTAGTTGAGTAACAATTGAAAAAAAATAGAAGAAATAGGTGAATAGACCTATTTCATCATACCATTGTGGAAATAGATTGAAGAGTTGTCACTAAATGTCTAGTGAATGATCTACATTATTAACCTTTGTTGGGTAGGCTTGGAAATCACTTACTCCCAAATTAAGAATCTCATTCCAGTTAAACTGCTAGGTTAGTTATAGGTTCTATCTTATATGGAAATGAATAGAGACATGAACCTAACAATGGTATAGCTACAAGATTTTTATTTTATATAAGAAATACTCTTAGAATCATTGATTTATTAAAGGTTATCACTATCAATAAATATTATGAAACACTCATAGATAAACTTATCCATGTTCAATATTGACAATAGTAAAAGAGTTGACTATATTTGTAGTTTGTTATAAATACCACCTAATTAGTATATGTCTACTTCAAATTGGATACAAGACATGGATACCCACATTACTCTAGGATATTGAAAAAACTCTACTAGGAGCATGTGGGTTTGCGGGCTAGTGTCATACCATTGATGGATACCCTTGTTAGATAGTCCTCTAATATATTATAGGGAAATAGGAATTTATAATAGGAATAGGTATCTATAACAATACAAAAATATCATAGTGTGGTATACCACATCTTAATTACCTATGGTAGTCAACATATTAGGTGAATGGACATTAGAAGGTTATTGTATGAGTGGTAGACTAGTGAATACATATCTCTTAGTACGAGTCATAAAATACACATGAAGGATGGATAGGGACAAAGTCTACTATAAAAGGTTCACATTTTACCCCAAGTGATCCATTTTCTTTCTTCCTATAGTAGGTTTTATTTCTATTTACATATCTCACATAATAGGGATTTTCCTCCACCAAGAAAGGTTTGTTTCTATTATGTTATCATTTATCTATTTCTATTTTAAATATATCTACCTATCTGACTGTTGTGGAGGTGGAAACACAAAAGTATGGACTTGACTGAGGAAAGTCTCCAAACATCCCCAAACATTTTTCCTCTCTTGATTGTGTGCAAGTCAATTGGAAGCATTCAAATGCACAAGGGTTTGTATATGTTTTATTTATTCCATTTCTATTTATCTTTGTTTTTTACTATAGGAAAAAATAGGTTTTAAAGGGGACCCAAAACCCCTTACAAGTAGATATTAAAAGATATAGCATTAAGCATACTAAAGAGAAACAGGACTAGGGCCTAGTCCACCAGAGCCAAAACCAACAGAAAAGGCCTAAAAAAAAACACCAGCAAAAGACCAAAAACTTGGGAACACCAAAAAAGGATAGCACCAGGAACCAAAAAAATTAAGCAAACTCCTTACGAGTTTCATATGCTTCCTTCTTTGCCTCCGAGATCTTTTTTACTGTAGCATTGAAGTCGGAAAGCCCCTGGATCCTATCTTAGATCTTTTTCCTTTTAGCCAACTAGGTACATTTACCCAGACCTTCATCTCCCACATCCTCATTATCCTCCTCAGGTTTATTGTTGGGGGAACCAGCATCCAGCTCTGCAGGGAGTCCTTGTTTCCATCCAAAGTATTCAAACTAGGCTCCAACCTTTCTTGCAGGGAGTCAACCTTAGCAGAAATAAAATGACATTTTAAATTCAAATTTTTTATTTCCTGAAAGACCCATTTCAACAAATGAAATGAGTACATAGAGGCCACCTTTTCAGTCTAAAGAAACCCAAAGGGTGGATCAATTTTTTCATCCATATCTTCTTTGAGCATTTGGACGTTCGATTCTTGCATATCAACTATTTTGACAAAGGGGATGTTCTAAGAAGAGGTAGGGACATTGTCTTTCTCCATAGCAGGGAATCCTTCTCTGCATTAGGGGTATCCTTTTGCATGTTTGAACAAACCTCCATGATAACCTCCAACTTAGGGGAGATGGGCATGTCATGTTCCTCGGAACTATCATACTCCACCAAGATGGGGACATGCTGGCCACCTTCATCCTCCTCTTTCTTGTCATCATCATTTTTATTCTTGATCATAGGGGTATTCCTCGCCTCCATAGTTCCAGCAGCCTCCTCCTCCATATTCTCATAATCCCTTGAGGCTATATCCAAAATTGAATTCAAAGAATCACTACCCTCCTCATTCAAATTAGCCATATCCTCATAACCATCTGCACTCTTAGCAGTAGAGTTAGTTTCCAAACTAGCATCCTTATCATATTTTAATTTTTTCCTAGAAGGATTCTCCTCTTTAACAATCATCTCCCTAACATGTTTCATAGTTGAGCTAGAGGTTTTGGGTGAAGAAATGATAGGTTTGGAAATGGCCTTCTTGTTAATGTGTTCCACAATGAGGAGAATAAGTTCCTCATGCAGGATGGGTATCTTCTCTTTTCTTCTATGCTCAAAAATGCTAAGGCGAAGGGACTGAAGGATATAAAAAGGAAAGGACACCCTAATCTTGTGATGGAAGTGACAGAGTAACACAAAATGGTAAGAATGGGTGCATTTATACCTACCATCAAGGGTAACATATTCCATGATCACCGTCATGACCATCACCTAGATTTCCTTGAAAGCGACAACATCATAGCAGTCATTGGAGTCTTTCACTAAACTCTATGCTTCAACCTTGTCTTTGGGGAAATGCCAAATGGCCTTTTGCATAATTTTATTATCTCTATAAAATTTGATACCCTTGAGGCTCATCCCAGACAACTCAACAATGATATCTTCTATAATTTTCATAGTGAGACCAGAGACAGTAACTGCCCCATCTTTCGAAGACTTAGGCAATAATTTTGTAGCGCTATCTTTAGACTGATGCAGCCATTCCATATAGGTAGTCAGGCCTCCCTTTCTGAGTTTTTCCCAAACATTTGACATGTTTTTCCATTTCACATAGTCCTTTGGCTCCCTTTGATTTAGCCTGCCACCCCTGATTTTGGAGAGAGCAACAATAATATCACTAGCTGACAATAGAAAAATGTAGAAGAAAGAGAAATTTTAAAAACATAGAAATTAACTCGTGTCTACAATCAGTAATATCGGGAAAGGCACCACTTTTCATAATCATATTAACCTATTTTGCTAAAATGTGTCTTATCATCATAATTTCTTGAGATACTCCCAATCCACCCTTTTTCTTTGAGACCTATTAAAAGCCAACTTGGCTTTCATATCAATGGTGAGATTTCTACATCCATGCTAGATCATGATGTCCTTAGCTTGAACCCCAAAGTTATCCAGCTTATCAGTGGTACCATTCACTTCTCGATAAGTGTGGGAAATAATGACTTTCTTAAAAGACTTAATAATTATCTGATCTTCCTTAATAATCACCTTAATGGACCATGATGGTTTAGTGATGCTATTGATGCACCTTAAGATATTCATTGAATCACCTTCAATCCACACATTTTGAGCCATTTCTTTCTTAATAATTTTAAGGGTTTAGAGGAAGGCCATGGCTTCTGCCATGTGATTGGTTTGCACCCTAATGGACATAGCCATGATAGCAAGGCAATTCACCATGTCATCTCTTATGAGCCCACCACAACCCGCCGAACCCAGGTTTCCCTTCGTAGCACCATTGAAGTTTATTTTAATCCATCCTAGTGGGGGAGAAAGCTAGATGGAATTCTCCCATTGAGTTGGCATTTTATTTATGGGCCTAGCATTGAAAACTCCAACATTGAAGTCCAGTATCAAACCAGTCAATGAACTATAGTTCTCCCTGAGACTTCTCTTAATATTTTCAACAATCACCACATGCGGGAGTTCATTATTCTTGAAAACTCTATCATTGTGTTCTCTCCATAATCTCCATATAACATGAGGTGTGATGAGATTCCACAACTGCTAATCCATGGGGACCTCCGCTTTTCTCCATTCAGTACAAAAATTATCCATATTATTTAAAAAAAACTAGTTAATCTGCCAACACTATAAAAAAAGACACCAAACCTCCCAAGCAAAGCTATAGTCAATAGAAAGATGGAGAACTAAGTCTTCCACTTTCTTACAAAGAAAACATCTATTACTCAAAATCATACCACATTTCTAGAGGTTGTCTATAGTAAGGATTTTATTTTGCAAATCTAGCCAAAAGAAAATGTTAATTTTAGGAATTAATCTTTTGTCCCACACATGAGCCCAAAAGGGGAGAGGATCTGGCTACTTCAATAAGAGCTCAGAGCCTGAGGCCATAGTGAAGATGTGAGAAAGAAGAATTCTCCAAATCAGCTCATCTTCTCTAGATGACTTAACCTTCCAGATTAGTAGGTCCAACATCAAAGGCTTAAGCGCTTCATCCACTAAGGATAGATAAATCCACGTTCCATTCCTCCAGTAGTCCCTGATCCTATACCCAAATCTTTGAATACAAGAGTTAATGAAAGGTTGAAAGATAGGGACAAATGAAAGGTTGAAAGATAGGGACATAGCTAAGAGGACAATCTTTGAGCCAACAATCATCCTAGAACATGATTCTTCCGCCATTGCCAAGATACCATTTGGCCCCTTTAAAGGCCATCTCCTTATCATTCTCGACACAATTCCAAATGGAGGAGCCCTGCACTTTTAGTTCCATTTTCCAAAACTCAGAGATGTGGGAAAAAGTAAAGAGATACATTTTATGGATAATTTCATTCCATTCCCCTTTTTCCCCAAAAATCCTCCAAGTCTTTTTGGCCAAGAGTGCCATATTGGTCACTCTTAGAGGGCGAATACCCAGCCACCCGCCCCAATTTTTAGGAGTACAAACCTTGTCCCATGCCACCAAATCCAGTCTCTTTTTTTCTTCCACTCCAATCCATAGAAAGTTTCTCTGATTTCCTTCAATAATGTCTACATGTTTACCAGGAATTTTGAAAAGACTAAGGGAGTAAATGGGGAGGCTCTATAGAGAGGTCTTCAAAAGATGAAGTTTACCCACTTGACTAAGCAAAGAACCTTTCCAACTTGCAAGATTCATCTTAAATCTATCCACTAAACCATCCCAAAAAGAATCAAGAGGTTTAAGACCTAGAGGAAGGCCAAGATAGGTAGCCAAAAAGATATCAATTCTGCACCCAATGATTCTAGCAATTCTATTCTGCTTGTCCATAGGAGTATTGATAAAAAAATAATGAGCTCTTATCCCAGTTGATAGTTTGACCAGAGCCTAAGGAATAAATGGAAAGAGCTTGTTTGATGACCCTAGCCTCCTGGATAGAAGAAAACCCCATGATGATAGTGTCATCCACAAATTGTTCATGAGAACAAGGTCTAGACATTGAAGAGGTGGGGAGACCTTTGAAAGAGCCAATCGAGACTAAATACTGGAGATAACACCCCAGACATTCAGCCATGATAGAAAATAGGATAGGAGATAGAGGATCTCCTTATCGAAGCCCCCTGGAAGGTTTGAAAAATCTGGAGGGGGATCCATTAACCATAATAGCAATAGTAGAAGTATTGATGAGCTAGAAAATCAACTTGAGGAAATTGTCACCGAAACTAAAGGATCTCAACACTTTGATCAAAAAATCCTAGTCCACCTACTCATAAACCTTCCAAAGATCAAGCTTCAAAAGAAAGCCATAGTTAAGAGAAATCTGAGTGGAGTGAATAACCTCATGAACCTTCATAATCGAATCAAGGATCTTCTGGCCTAGAACAAACCCGCTTTGCTATGGAGAAATGATCTGAGGAAGAATAGCCAACAATCTAGACATTATAACTTTAGATAAAATATTGTACATAGAATTACACAAACTAATCAGTTGAAAGGAATCCACTGAATCAGCACCAAGCTTCTTAGGAATCAGAGCTATAAAGGTAGTATTAATCTCTTTCAACAAGGATCTTACTCCAAATAAATCATTAACCATGTTACAAATGTCCTTATCAATAATATGCCAAAATTTATGAAAGAAGAACATAGGGAACCCATCTAGACCTGAAGATTTATCTCCTTTAAAAGAAAAGACAACATACTTGACTTCTTCCAAGAAATGGAATCAAGAATGGGAGGAATGGAGGAATGGAATCAAGAAGAGTATTTTGATTCTCCAAGTGAAGATTTAGATCTTTAGATAAAAGAGAGGAGAAGAAATCGATCATAGCCTCAAAGATATCCTTATCATTACTAACCTCCCAAGCCTCCACTTTAAGTTTGGAAATCCTATTAGAGGCTCTATGTTTAGAGGCAGACATATGAAAGACTCTAGTATTCTTGTCCCCCGCTTTAAGCCAAATCGATCTAGATCTCTGTCTCCAATACTCTTCCTCCTTGGAGATAATATAATGAGTCTTGACTAGGATAATTTCCTCCTTATCCCTAAGCTCTTGAGTCATCCCAGAATGTTGAATGGTTTTTTGAATAGTGTCAAGGTCCCTTTTCAGCAAAAGTTTAGATTAAAAAATATCGCCAAAAGTATCTTTTCTCCAAGACTTGACATTTTGTTTAACATTTTGAAGTTTTTTAACCACTCTAAACATTGCAATTACTTGAATATTGACAATCCACCAGTCTATAATCTTCTATTCAAGATCTAGGTGATCAATCCAGATCTTTTCAAATCTAAAGGGCAGGTTTCCCTTAGTAGTAATCAGATCAGCACTAAAACATATAGGGAAGTGATCAGAACCGATCTTCATAAGCGACAACTAGGAGCAACCAAAGCTTTTGAGCTAGCACCTAGAAATTAGTGCATGGTCCAGTCAAACTTGGATAAGGTCTTGACCAATCCTTCTATTCAACAGGGTATAATTGACCCCTTGAAGCTCCAAATCAAAGAGAGCTTGATTATTGACAAATTCCATAAACTCCACTCTACCATCAAGTTGTCTTTGATTATCCACTCCACCAAACTTCTCATTTTCTTTCAAAGGACAATTGAAGTCACCAATAATCAACTAGGGAAGGTCCTGGAATGATAATCTATGGTTTTCAACTCTTTTCAAAAACTGGGACCTTCCTTCTTTAGAGTTGGGAGCATAGATAGTAGTAGCAACCCATTCAAAATCCAACTTAACATGAACAAAGTTAATGCTTAATCAATTCAGATTCTCTGTTATCACTATCCCCTTAACATGATTTTGATTCAAAAAAACAACAACCGCTCCTGAAGCCCCTTCAGAGCTAGTGCCCACCACACCACCATTTTTAAATATTCTAATTTTTTCAACCTTATCTTTCCCCATCTTAGTTTCTTGAACAAAAATAATATCAGGTTTGTGGTTTCTTACTAGATTCCTGAGGATGTCTTGCTTATGAGGGGCATTCAACCCTCTTATATTCCATGAGATAAAAATTCATTTCTTGACTGGAGTACAGACTCCCTAGATAGTAAGTTGCTTACCATCTACAATGTCCTTCTTACTTTCTCTTTCTCTGATCTATTTGTTGGTACTTCTACCTTGGAAAATATTGGACTATATTGGAAAATTGTTATAAATACCACCTAATTAGTATATGGATACTACAAATTGTGGATACCCACATTACTCTAGGATATTGAAAAAATTCTACTAGGAGCATGTGGGTTTGGGGGCTAGTGTCATACTGCTGATGGATACCCTTGTTAGATAGTCCTCTAATAGATTATAGGGAAATATGAATTTATAATAGGAATGGGTAGAGAAAAATACAAAAATATCATAGTGTGGTATACCACATCTTAATTACCTATGGTAGTCAACATATTAGGTGAATGGTCATTAGGAGGTTATCGTATGAGTGGTAGACCAATGAACGCATCTCTCTTAGTACGAGTCATAAAATCAACATGAAAAATGGATATGGACAAAGTCTACTATGAAAGGTTCACATTGTACCCCAAGTGATCCATGACAAGTTAAGGATAATGAGCCTATGAGACCTTGTAGAATAGTTAAGGTATGTTTCTAAGTTATCCTAGTTATTTTACTCCATTGTTCATTATGTATGTTCTAGAAAATTATGTTATGACAAATATCATGTAGTATGTATAACTTGTAATAAATTACATTGGTAGAAATTAATTTATTTCTTCCCTAGATGTATCTTACATTATTGACATCATGAACATGATGGACTAATTCATTTTTTAAAATGAATTTTTCAAAATTTTGGCTCTTATTGGGGGGTTTTTGTGACACTAGAATCTTTTGAAATAATTCATTTTATATGAAAATTTAAAATTCTTGTTCCTACCTATTAAAATTTTGAGCATCAACACCATGATGGGTTCCTATGTTTGCGCTTGACTCTCATTGTCCTCTCCCATGAATGTATGCCTAGTAGGTCCATGATGTAGCCCTATACATCTTTAACTTGAACTAGTGATTGTGTTATTGTATTAATTTTAATTCTCTTTATTTATTTATTTTTCTTTTATTTTCCTCCAACATCCATTATAGATGTAACTAATAGGGACTTGACAAAAAGATGGCCTTTGAAAGTAATGGTGTAATGGTGTAAATTATATCACCATATAATTCCATGCTCACTTAGGGTTCACTTTAGCACCCTATTTACACATCCCCATATCTAACTGATATCTCTCAGCTCAAGGTGTGATTTTACAAGCATAGTACCTTTCTACCTTCCTAGCCTCTTTCCAACCTTCTAGGACTATATTAGTGTAATTTTATAACCTGGTGTAGTTTAGCACCATGTTTACACATCCCTAGATCTAACTGATATCTCTCGGCTCAAGGTGTGATTCTACAAGCATAGTACCTTTCTACCTCCCTAGCCTCTTTCCAACCTTATAGGACTATATTATGTTTTCTACCAAAATATTCCAACCATTTTGAGGGAAAATTTCAATGATATGTTCCTCTTTGATTCCTCTTCTCAGATTTATATTAAGAGTTGATATATTAGGACTCTAACTTCATATTTATGTTGATTAGTGTGCAATTTATTGTACCTTTAGACCTAATTTTTTTTGCATCTTATCCAATCACATTGAATCAATAACAAGGGGATAATTCTATCATGTTCATTCATTCCCAACTCATATATATCTCAATTGGTTTATAGCTAGGAAAATTTAATTACTTCCTTAATGAAATTACAAAGGGAAAGATGAGATGTTAATCCCCAAAAAACACCAAAGAACAACAACATAACAACAAAAAAATAACAAACTTAGACACAATAGCTCTAGAAAGAAAACCAACCAACCTAAAATCAAGATGGTTTAAAAATAATGATCCAAAGCAATTTTCTTGATCATAGTAGTAGGATCCTCCTCCCTAAATCTAAGCTTCTTAGAACAAGGAGGAGACATAAAGTCAATGACACTTCCTTCTGGTGACCCCAAAGCATTATCCATCATCGAGCACTCAAGCTTTTGAACCTCAAAAAAGGTGGGAATGGGATCCTCCTTAAACAAGCATTTTATCCTCCTTTTTCTAAACAATGTGTTACTTCTTAGTTTTCAAGAATAAATTACGTGCATGATCCACTATATTGAAAGCTTGAAAAATAATGAAGTCTTCAAATTCAACTTGTTGCACCCACTACCCAAATTTAGAAGGGAAGGTGAGAACCACAAGCACACAAACACTATAAAATAAAAAGAAAGTTCATAAATAAAGTTATCTTATCCATAGAACTATATTGCGCAATAGAATTGGAAAAACTCCTAAAAATCTTTTCATTTCAAAATTCAAGGGAAATTTAGGAAAATAAACCCAAATAGAAAGCTATAATATTTTCTTCCACAAGTCAAAACCATGATATTAATTTTGAAGAATAAGACCAGTCAAACCCATACTAGGGGTCCTTCTCCTAATAATAGCACACCTCAACCATGCATTGGACTCACCCAAAATAGAATCATTAAAATCTATTTAGATCTACATTTCCTCAAAGCCCTAACCACCCATGTCAGAAATAAAAAAATCCCTAATAGATAGACACAAGGACAACCTCCTTCCATTTCCCATCAATAGTAAGAATTGACATCAATAAGGGTTCATTAGCCCTTTTAGTAACCATAGCACCAACAAAAAGTGCCAAAACAAGGGTATTGAGCATCCCATCTCTCACTTCGTTTACCACAATTCTTGCATCTTCATCTTCTTCGACCTTGCCATCTTATTCCATGACTAAATTTGACCCTATTGTCTTAGACGTGCTAGTTGTACTTGTTATACATTGAGTTTACACCTCTGGCTCAAGCTCTCGTAGTCTTGATAACTCAGTATACCTTGGGAATCATCTCAAGGTTGTGGGACCTTTGCTAACCGAGATGAAACCTCTAGGTTCTAGGCTAGTTCCTCTTGGATTATCACCTCAGTTTGCTCTTGACAGGAAAGTAAATCTTTGAAGGGAAAGGGTTAGAAGGAGTGCATGAAAGGGCAATAATAGGAAAGCAAACTACCTACTAGGTGATGCACTGAAATGAAATGAATACAATACATTGGCCAAATTAGCATGAAGGCTCTCAGATCTAATAGAACACAATCTCTCTAAACAGGCTTGCATAAGTATTTCATAGGAGGGCCTAGACATAAGACACAACCTATGACCTGCAAGAAAATGTTCTCTTCAGCAAAAGGGCACAGGAATGAGACAGAATGACAGGGGGCTGGAGAATACCCACAAACTCACTCAAATGAGATCATACATAGTATATAAGCTGAAAGAAAGAAGGGCTCTGGAACTCTGAGATTTCTCTAACAAAGCCAACATATCATATTCAAATAAGAGAAATGCAGACAAGTGAAGGACCAAGGGGCAGAACAAATGCCACAGATAGCATCTATTGAACCTACAACTTCAATGAAAGCTTACAGACAGTAAAAGTCAGAGGGTAGAAAGAATGCCACAGACAACTCCTAGAAAGAGAAAAACTCTTTTTACAAAATGTAAACTCTGAGCTCTACAAGCTCTCAAAAAACATTATATACATCCCTCAACTGCATGCAGGCAGGAGTCAAAAATTAACCAGGGTTACAGATTTTACAATATAATAACAAACCCTAGGTACCCTTAGAATTAATGCTAAGTCTGATCATGAATATGTCTCTACAATATCATGGCCCATCAGACTTCAGCTTGCGTGCCCATCCTTGTATTGAAATCATCCTGCAGCCATGACAACCTGGATTCAACCACCTTTCTGCACAAAAGTCTCGACATGAATGCACTAGTTGGTACCTCCCCGGGATAAGAATCAACCCCTGACAATTGCCCATACTTCTTCATGATCCCCTCATAACTGCGCATGTCCTGCAACATAAACTCTTAGCTACCTGCTGCTTACAAACATCCTCATAGAAGAAAACCCGCCAAAACTAGCTACACCACTTTGAAATAACACTAGTCGCATGATCGCATGAGCTCAAAAAGCCACATGAGATCATGCGACAAGCCTTTAGAATCTGCCACCCTTGCCACGCAGGATACCTGGCCCATAAAATCTGCCATCTTAGTCAATCCCACGATTGCACCACAAGAAACACCTGAGAATCCAATAGTGGTTGCATGATCGCATGAGATCAGAAGATCCCATGCGAACATATGACCACCATAGATCTTGCATCTATGGGGCCCATGCTATACCTCTGGCCCACCGTAGACCAGACACATCGCTAGTTGAAGCCCCTATTGACAGTTGATGACCCATCACATGGTTGCATGGCCGCAAGAGACCGCATGCGATCATGCGACAAGCTTTTAGAATGTCAATTGCAAACTTAACTTACCTCGGGCTCATTCCTCCTAGTCACAGAGTTTCTTGATGTTTTCCTTAACCTCGGGCTTTATCCAGCGACCATGCAAAACCCATATCCGTGCAACCACACATCGCTAAGAAAGGTGGAGCTCTGCTATCATATCCGCGATCATGTGATAAGGAAAAAACCTTATCAGACCCTGCCAAGTTAGAGGACAAGAATAATCTCCTCTAAACATCTTGCCAATAAAATTTGGCCCCACTTAAGAACTGCCATGTCACCAAACTCTCAGCCAATCAGGGAGAAGCTTGCCAGCAAAGAAAGGACCCACATAGAAATGGACACTGCATGTTGGAAGATCCAATAGATGGTGCAAGATCATGTGTGTCAGAAGAACTTCATGAGAATACACGACAACCATTGGATCATCAGACTGGGACCCACCATGTCCCAATAGCGCACTTGGGAAATATGCCACCTCATTCAAAATATGCGGACCCATTGACCCAATGAGATTCTAATCGGATGATTGTCGCATGATCTCACGGGCTCAGAAGATTCCATGAGATTATGTGATAGCCGTCGGATCTTCACCGCCCTGACAATGGTCATGGGGAACTGGGACCCACCTGGTCAGAGTTGCATGCTTGAAGGTCAAAAACATAGAGGGTTTGCAAACCAGAGGTCAAAAACATAGAGAGTTTTCAAACCAGAGGTCAAAAACACAAAGAGTTTTCGACACTGAATACTTTTTGGAACCCTGTGACTTGAGCATTTCTTGCAACCATTCAAACTTGAATATCTTCCTAAGTTTTGCGAATTAGGTGATGTGATTTGAACTAAAGCACGATGACACATTGAAGATCATAAAGTTCAGATCACACATCATAAAAATTCATGGATCAACTTCACAAATGAAAACAAGCTGCAGCAAGGAAAAATAAAATAGAGACCTAGAAACTTGGCCAAATTTGCAGAATAGGAAATTTTGGGTAACATTTTGGTGATTTCTACAGGATGTCAGCCTGCTAGACATTAGACCAGTGACCTTGATGCAATCCATTAGGCATGGAGTCATTCAAGAACACAAAACTTCAACAGAGACAAAACTGAAGCAGGAAGACAAACTGTGCACGGGCACTTCTTGGAAAACAAGGAAAAACTAAACTAGAAAACAGGGACAGAAAACAAGGGAAACTATCCTAACCTAAACT
This sequence comes from Chamaecyparis obtusa, assembly GCA_027943335.1. Taxonomy (NCBI): domain Eukaryota; kingdom Viridiplantae; phylum Streptophyta; class Pinopsida; order Cupressales; family Cupressaceae; genus Chamaecyparis; species Chamaecyparis obtusa. The sequence continues at coordinate 386,326 of BSBK01008535.1, forward strand.
AACCAGTGCAAAAAATTCATCAAACAAAACCATTCATTGGTTGTGAAAAGTAGCTACCTTTCCTCATTAGGATATTTTGCATTGGACTCATGAGGATAGCTACAAGGATGAGAGGCACATAAAAATTTGGCAAATGAGGATGCACTGCCTCTACAAAAACAAGATCAAGTTCACTCACCTCAAATGGATCATATGGAGGTGTCTCAGTGAACTCCTTCTGGGCCAAATATCTGATGGGTCAGCCTCTTGAAAGTCTAAAGGTAGGACTTTCCTTAATTGCTTCTTCTTTTATTTCATGGTTATCCCCCATCAAGGATAGCCATGTCAGCTCATTGTCCATGGATAGGGAACTATCATCCTCCTCTTTTAAACTGACCAAAAGCCCATCAAAGCTGTCAATATCTTGAAGATTTGGAACTGATTCCAAATCTTGCTCATGCAGTAGCTCCTTGTGAAAAGGGCAATCCAAGACCAGGCCCTCTTTAATAGGCATATGACCTTGAACCTTCACTCCAAGGAATAGGGGTTCAACATCCAATTTGTCACAAAAGACTTCAATGATATCCAAAAATTCATGCTCTTCTTCAAGTCTTTTGTTCGTGTCCTTTTCTTGGAAAGACTCTCCCATGGTTTCATCATTCTGCTCCATAAAACAAGGTAGCTCACCCAACAAGGGCATGGTATCCATCATAGAATCAACCTCCTGTTGATGGTGGACTTGTTCTTCTGATTGACCTTTAGCCATAGGTAATGGCATGGTCTCTTCTTTATCATCAACAAAGAGGGCAAGCTCATCATACAAACTAGCCAAGAGCTTAGGCTAAGCATCAACCTGCATCTCCTCACCTTGCTGCTCCATTTCACCATAGTCATCACCCTACACTGATTCCTCAAATTTCTTCTCTCCCTCTTCACATGAAAGCTTATTCACCATAGGTCCTTGCTCTGATACTAGACTAGTATCTTTGAAAAGACTTGGCATTTGAAAACCAGGGGGCAGAGTCTATTGGGGAATCCAAATCACCTCATCATCCTGAGAGACCAGAGGGGTTTCTTGGGATAACTCCCTTCTCTGAATAGGCTGCTCTTGTAGAGTGGTGGGCTGAATCTCAAGCATGGGCTCTTGGGAAGAGTTTTTTGCCTTAAAGCTTGGGATATGAAATTGAGGGGACTCAGAGGGAGATGTAGAAGGCATACCCGTCTTGAAGCTTGGAAATGAATGTTTTCTTTTCTCTTCATGTGTAGGCTCTTGAGGAAAATGGGTCCTCCAAGTTGGAATCTTAGGCCTAGGAGCCTCTTGTTGAGCAATTTGTGATCTTAACCTTGCCGTCTCAATTTTAGCTCGGCATCTGATCTCCTCTTCAAATTGCCTTACTTGTTGCTCATCAACAAGAGCCTCTGTCATTTGGTAAGGAACTGCCCCTTGCTCATAATAACTTTGAGCCTCCTGCTCTCTCTGCTCCCTGATCTTAGACACCTGCTTGATCAAATCTAGCAACAGATCGTTAGCCTTTTCTTGCTCCTTCTTGAAGTCTGAGCTCAGAGTCTATATCTATTGCTAAAAAGGCTGAGAAGGGGAGGGTAGGTGGTAAGCAGGACGGGGCAACTAGCTTTGCATTTTCTATTGTGCCTCTTGTGCCCATGATCCATCTTGTCGAAGGGCCCTCTCATAACTTTGCACAAGGGCAAACTCATTTGGTGCATACTGGATATATTGATACCCTTGATAAGTATAATAGCTTGGGGTAAAAGGAGACTTTGGGTGGCTTTGGTAAGGCTGATAACTAGCCGATTGAACATTATTCTCATAATAGGATGGTGAGTAACTAGACTGTCCATAGTAACTTGACATGTCTACTCATGTGTTCAGCTGGAATCCGAATATGAAAGATTTGAAACATACCAGCACTTGGTCTTTGAAACCAGTAGACCTTCCAGAGTCGCCAGATATGCAACAAAATGACCACTTCTAGGTCTGTAGCATGTTATCAGCATATTAGAAATAGCATACCTTGAACATGAATCTGAACTTCAGTCCCACCGGGCGTGCCAGAAATGTTACACACTGGCACCAAGGTGGGGAATCCTTGAGCTTGAGTCTATACTGATAGACCTTGTGTACTAAATTTCTTTGATCCTTTTGTAGATGAACCAACAGGAACACCTTTGAACTTTAATCTGATCTTCACTATGGTCCCACCAGGCATGCCAGAATTGTATACACTGAGTTTGTGCCTTTGGCTCAAGCTCTCGTAGTCTTGATAACTCAGTATAACTTGGGAATCATCTCAAGGTTGTGGGACCTTTGCTAACTAAGATAAAACCTCCAGGTTCTAGGATGGTTCCTCTTGGATTATCACCTTAGTTTTCTCTTGATAGGAAAGTAAATCTTTGAAGGGAAAGGGTTAGGAGTGCATGAAAGGGAAATAATAGGAAAGTAAACTACCTACTAGGTGATGCACCAAAATGAAATGAATACAATACACTAGCCAAATCAGCATGAAGGCTCTCCGATCTAATAGAACAAAATCTCTCTAAACAGGCTTGCATAAGTATTTCACAAGAGGGCCTGGACATAAGACACAACCTATGACCTGCAAGCAAATGTTCTCTTCAGCAAAAGGGCACAAGAATGAGACAGAATGACAGGGGGCTGAAGAATACCCACAAACTCATTCAAATCAGATCATACACAGTAGTACACATATAAGTTGAAAGAAAGAAGGGCTCTGGAACTCTAAGATTTCTCTAACAAAGCCAACATATCATATTCAAATAAAAGAAATGTAGACAAGTGAAAGACCAAGGGGCAAAACAAATGCCACATATAGCCTCTATTGAACCTACAACTTCAATGAAAGATTACAGACTGTAAAAGTCAGAGAGCAAGAAGAATGCCACAGATAACTCCTAGAAAGAGAAAAACTCTTTTTACAAAATGTAAACTCTAAGCTCTACAAGCTCTCAAAAAACATTATATACATCCCTCAACTATGCGCAGGCAGGAGTCAAAAATTAACTAGGGTTATAGATTTTAGAATATAATAACAAACCCTAGGTACCCTGAGAATTAATGCTAAGTCTGATCATGAATACATCTCTACAATATCATGGCTGATTAGACTTCAGGTTGTGTGCCCATCCCTGTACTAAAATCATCCTATAGCCACGACAACTTGGATTCAACCACCTTTCTGCACAAAAGTCTCGACATGAATGCACTAGTTGGTACCTCCCTGGGACAAGAATCGACCCTTGATGGCCGCCCAAACTTCTTCATGATCCCCTCATAACTGCGCACGTCCTGCAACATAAACTCTTAGCTACCCACTGCTCACAAACACCCTCACAGAAGAAAACCCACCAAAATTGACCGCACCAATTTGAAATAACACTGGTCGCATGATCGCATGAGCTCGAAAAGCCACATGTGATCATGTGACAAGCCTTTAGAATCTTCCACCCTTGCCGCGCAGGATACCTAGCCCATAAAATCCACCATCTCAGTCAATCCCACGACTGCACCAAAGGAAACACCTGAGAATCCAATGGTGGTCGGATGATCGCATGAGATCAGAAGATCCCATGCGAACATGCAACCACCATAGATCTTCCATCTATAGGGCCCATGCTATACCTCCGGCCCACCGCAGATTGGACACGTCACCACTTGAAGCCCCTGTTGACCGTTGATGAACCGTCGCATGATCGCATGGCCGCAAGAGACCGCATGCGATCATGCAACAAGCTTTTAGAATGTCAACTGCAAACTTAACTTACCTCGGGCTCATTCCTCCTAGTCATAGAGTCGCTTGATGTTTTTCTTAACCCTGAGCTTTATCCAGTGACCATGCGAAACCCATAACTGCGCAACCACGCATCACTAAGAAAGGTGGAGCTCTACTATCATATCCACAATCATGCGACAAGGAAAAAACCTTATCGGACCCCGCCAAGTTAGAGGACAAGAACAATCTCCTCTAAACATCTCGCTAATAAAATCTGGCCCCACTTAAGAACCGCCATGTCACCAAACTCTCAACCAATTAGGGAGAAGCTCGTCAGCAAAGAAAGGACCCACATAGAAATAGACACTGCATGTTGGAAGATCCAACGGATGGCGCAAGATCGTGTGTGTCAGAAGAACTTCATGAGAATACATGACAACCGTCAGATCATCAGACTGGGATCCACCATGTCCCGATAGCACACTTGGGAAATATGCCACCTCATTTAAAATATGTGGACCCACTGACCCACTGAGATTCTAATCAGACGGTTGTCGCATGATCTCATGGGCTCGGAAGATTCCATGAGATTATGCGACAGCCGTTGGATCTTCACCGCACTGACAATGGTCATGAAGAACTGGGACCCACCTGGTTGGAGTTGCGTGCTTGAAGGTCGAAAACACAAAGGGTTTTCAAACCACAGGTCGAAAACACACAGAGTTTTCAAACTGGAGGTTGAAAACACAAAGAGTTTTCGACACTGAATACTTTTTGGAACCCTGCGACCTGAGCATTTCCTGCAACCATTCAAACTTGAATATCTTCCTGAGTTTTGCGAATTAGGTGATGCGATTTGAACTGAAGCACGATGACACATTGAAGATCATAAGGTTTAGATCACACATCATAAAACTTTGTGGATCAACTTCGCAAACAAAAACAAGCTGCAGGAAGGCAGGATAAAACAGAGACCTGGAAACTTGGCCAAATTTGCAGAATAGGAAATTTTGGGCAACAGTACTGACAAGGCAAGTAGTAGGGTAAAAACATAGTCACATCAACAATTGTTTCTATCACCTTCTCTACTTTCCCTTTTTGCTTCCTCATTGTGCATGCATATTAGATTATTTGTTAGGACTATGTTAAATGATATTCATGTGATACTTCAAGTGAAAGGATGACCTTCATCATCTTGACTAGATTTTTATTTAGTTTAATAGACAATAATCAAATAGTAGATGTTAAACATGATATTTGTGCATATCTTAAATACTTGTGATGATATACATTTGATGTGTTGAATTAAATAAAGAAAGTAATGATGATAGGGACTGCCTTTCTACAACTAAATTAAATCAAAATAGTATTGATGAGAAAACTTATGGTTTTGATCAAATTGCTTCTAAATTAAATCCAATCCTAAGTTATGTGGAATACTATCTTTTATAGGAAGTTTTATGTGAATGTCATGTAAGACATGCACAAATATTTTTAGTTTTAATAATTTACCATTTAACATATAAATTGATATTAATTTAAAATATTTTTATTTTTATTATTTTATTTTATTTTCTCAACTCCATTATGAGTTTAGTAAAATTTAGACTTAATTTTTCACCTAAATTTAAAATTTGTGAATATCTTAGATTTAATAATTCACAACCAATAAATATTTTATTAAAACTTTCAGCCTCACAACCTTTCTTTCTCAATATTTTTTTTTAAATTAACTCTTATTTATGAATCACCTTGTAATTAATTAATTTAAGATTTTTGATATTAGAAAAATTATTTAATTGATTTCAATCTATTTACCAATTTATTTTTTTACATTTGGATAGATGAATGAATAATTTAAAAAATAAAATTTTAGAGTTTGTTAATTTATTTTTAGTGTTCGAAAAAGCATTCTATATTAGTGTTGAGATAAAAAAACATTCCGAATTTTAAAAAAGATCATGTTACCGTTGAATTTAAAAACATGTTACCGTTGGAGATGCTCCGTTTTCAACAAATATTGGCCGTTGATAGCAAACTGTTTAAATTGTTAACTGTCAATGGCGAGGGAGGACTGTCAATGCAGAATTTCAATGTTAATTGTTAACTATCAATGGCGATGTCGAGGGAGGAGATCGAAAAAGAGGAAGGGGAAAAGGATGTTTACTTCTTCAAATCTCATGGCTGTATTGATTCTTCAAGAACGTTAACTGTAATTGGTGATTGATTCGGGCTGACTGAAATAGTATCTATCACTGAGCATCTGCAAGAAAATCTATCAGTGAGCATCTGCAATGGATAATCATTACACTCAAATGTCTGTGGGGGTGCATTATTTGAGCTTCAAATGAGATTTAACGGTGGATCCAATATCCATTTGCTTTGGATTTGCTGAAGGTTTTACTGTTTTGGTTGATTGGAATTTCATATTGATTGGTTGAGTGTTTTGGTTAATTCTTGGAGGAGTTTCTGGTCATGGGTGATGGTGGCATTGCTCTGTTTTAATGTGGTTGCATTAATTGAGCTTCAAAAATGAAGTTTAATGGTGGATCCAGAGGTGGGGCATTTTGTATCCATTTGGATTGCATTTGCTGAAAGTTTTAACATTCTGGTTGATTGGAAATGCATGTTGAGTGGGTGTCATTTTAATGTGCCATGGTAGAATTGTTGTGTTTTAATGCTTGTGCGTCAGTTGTATGTTAATTCCAGAGGGCCCGATAGATGCGTAGCTGGATTATGGAAAAGGAAGAATGGGTTGATATTGTAGGGAGATTGGATGACTATTTCAAGGGATCAATGGGAGAAATGCAAAATAGACAAGGGCTGGGAGCTTCAATCATATTGGCAGGTATTTATCAAATACTTATGCCCAAATTGCTTTTGCAATGATTTTGTTCTGCATCAACTGTTAAATCCAAAATTTATTCGAATAGGAAAATAGGTGTATAAATAAAGTTTCACTACGTTAAGGATTTATTCTTGAAATCGATACCCTGTTTGTCTGTAGAATTTCCATTAAGATTCTTGATAGGACATGTAAATATCATTATTCAAACATATTGTAAACCTAGCTAGCTCATGCATAGTATGTTGAATAATACTTGAATATGCCCCTGCATTTGGCTTGTAGTTCACGACTTTCATTTTATCAGTAAAGCTTGATAACTGAAAGATAGCTTTTGTTTTCCTTATCTGTATGGTAGTGGTATGCAACGTCCAGCATTGATCCATTTATTTCTGGTTTGGAAGTCACTAGGCAATTCGTGATTCTCTTCCTTGCCAACAATGCCATCTATATCTACATGAATGCCTTGCGTGTCATCCTGCTGTTTGAAAGCATCATAATAGACGATGTTTTATACCATTACAAAGCATTTCATACCATTCCAACTCTGCCATAGAACTTTGGTTCTTGCTCAACTCGACGTTGAGTTTCTCAGTGTTCATTTTTCACCTTTCCAGCATTTCCTGCTTAAAAATCGAAAGTCTCAATTTCAGTGTCTAAGAGGAAAGAATATGGAGAACTAAAAATATACCAGAGCTACAGAAACCAATGGTAAAATGGAACTATTAAATTCATTTCAACAGACCTTTAGGTGTAATAACTAATAAAGCGAGCCAGAGGCTTTGATAATTTAGTAATTCATTTTATCAATAAAGCCAATCCCCAGTGGAATATGGAATGTCATAGTGATAGGTGCCCTTAATATATTTATGAATACCATATATATAAAAGGATACAATTGGGTAATTTTTAATAGATCCCAAATGGTAGCACTTGGCGTCTCACTTTAATCCCTGTTCCACCACGAGCACTTGTTTTACCACCAAAATCAATTTCTCCATTTTCATTACCCAACATACTGATGACTTCATATTCCATTCTGATATTATTTCATCTATATTCATCCTCAATTTATTTCCTCCCTCCTGTTTCTTGTTGGAAGTCATCATTAGCCCAAGTAGATTCAATCCTGCAAAGCATTCCTTGCTTATCTGATGCTGTACTCAATCAAAATTACTCATCCGAAGCTTTTCCTGTGAATTTTGAGCAATCTAAGATGCAACAATGTTATCTTACCACTCAAGATGAAGGACTACAATTCAGATATATTTTCTTACTTCCTGGATTCTTTCATGGATGGTGGTCAGTTCCATGATGAAACAAAGAAGGATGTTACAGATTTCTATGAGAAAAACACTTGAACACATACAGGGTTAGTGCTTAAGAATTTCACATGGATGAGATTTCTGCTAATGCATTTTAATTAAGGGAAAAGAATGAAATAATGAACCAGAAACAAACTCTAGACAGATTTCATTATTCTTCTGTTTATTCAATTATTTTTATTTCCAGAACTACTTCGATTACATTGCTTATTATTTATTTTTAAGAGATTCATCTGTTACATTTCCCGAGTAAAACAAACACAAGAAGTTGCTACATATGGACTCACTTCACTCCATCTAAAATTGCAATCGTCTCTGTGTGTATGATGCAAACTCAGACACAAACAATCGCAAAGACTCTCTTGATTCAAAATACAACTTAGATTGCAACAAAGAAACCAAATTACATATTCATTATGTCTCCCTCTGCATAATCTCCCTCTGTACAGTCTCACTGCTCTACACATCTCACTTCAATCGGACCGCCTAATCTCATAACTATGCAGTCCCCTCAAGAATTAACTCCTAATCTCATTGGAAACGAATAGACTACGCATATTCACCGGCCATGCAAGGATCCCTTCCAACTCTTTTTCATGGTTAATATTTAACCATAGTTCCTGAAGCTGAGTCATATTGGTCAAATCCTGTGACCTCATGAATTGATCGTCTTCGATGGATAGATCCAACCAACCTGATGGCAGTGTTCTCAAAGCAATCAGCTCTGATATTCCCTTTGGAATGCGAGGAACCATCCTGGTAATTTGGAACATCTTTTAGGCAGAGCAAGAATCAAGAGGCTTTTTAGATGTCTCACACACTCCGGTACCTCCTCAATATTTGTACCCTGTAAATTCAAGACTTTGAGGAGCTTCATCAATCCAATGCTTTCGGGCAACGTAATCTCATAACTATGCTGTCCCCTGAAGAAATAAAGCCTTAGGCATTTTTCTTAACTTCATTTCTGATAAATCCATCTCCATAAACTCCTCTGTAGCTATGATTTCCAAATCCATCATTGCATTTGAACTAACCCCACTGGAAATCCTCGTTGAATGCATCGATAGATCTCGAGCTAAGACATGGAAAGTATCCCTTGATCGTCCTGCCAAAGGATACTTGAATATACGCCCGCTTATCCGATCATCCATCCTGACTGAATTTTCTCGCTCGGAGAGAGATTCTACAATGCGAGGCTGTATACGGTGCTCAAAGGAAAGAGGATAAAAGGCCTTTCCTGTGTGTCTACGAATGCTAGAAATGAAACCCACAATCTTATTGCGCTGCTTAAGCGAAAAAGCTGTAGGGATGTAGAGACTGACTCGAAAATCACAAGCAGGGGTAGTGGTCTATATTGGCGGTTGCTACTCTTGTTTAATGGACCAGATTTGAATAGCACATTTTAGAATCTGACTTGTTTAGGCAGTTTGTTCTGATGTTCTACACAAGTTCTTTTAGTCTTTTAGTAAGAATTATCTATGATTTAATATTAGTCTATATTGGCGATTGCTACTCTTGTTTAATATTAGTCTATATTAGCGATTGCTACTCTTTTATAATGGACCAGATTTGAATAGCACGTTCTAGAATCTGACTTGTTTAGGCAGTTTGTTCTGATGTTCTACACAAGTTCTTTTAGTCTTTTAGTAAGAATTATCTATGATTTAAGATGAATCAACCAAAAAAATCAAATTTTAAGATACATTGTTTAAGCGCAACAATTATTGTCATAGATTGAATTATTGGTATTGCAGCTGGACACACTACAGGATTATCCCGGTGCACAAGTTTCAAACAAAGGCTATACAACTTCACAGGAAATGGACAGCCGGATCCCACTGTGGACCAGTCGTACTTAAGCAGCTGCGGACTTCAAGTCCGCAGCTGGGTACAGACGACAACCAACCTCCTCGTTGCATATTTACGATGTAGTGATTCAATAGCATTCGCTTGTCAACTGCCATCATTTGATATGAAATAACGGTATTGAAACAGCATTGAGCTACTCATGGTGAGGAGCTTTGCCCCAATCACATAACTAGAGATAGGGTTATCAACGTGGCGGTTAACCATAAGGAAATCCTGCATGCGGGGATAAGGGGTTTTTATATGAAGCACAAAGAATTAATAATTCTGAGCATAAGAGAAACAAAAGTTGACCAAAGGATGATAAATTTCATCCACACGAATATCAGAGATATGATGTTCTGATCTAAATTATATCTGAGACATTAACAAATTAACAATACAATTAGCAAAGAGTTGTATGCGTCCTTTAGCATAACTTAAGCTCTAATCATATGGGTACTATTAAAGGTATGCGTCCTTTAGGTACTAGTTCGCATGTGTTTTCAGCTTTGTGTGGGAGCAGTAGCGGAATTGGTGGATGCAAACGGAATGCTCCTTTCACTACTGCATGAAGGTAAGATAGCTGATCTATGTCACTTTCCTCTACTTTTCTATTAAGGCCAACTACGTCTTCCAATTCTTTTTGGACTCTTCATTATGTGTGGATTTCGGATGACTTCCGCCATTGCCCATTCTATTGGTAGTGGAGTCACTACCAGCCATGAACAATTCCTGCAACCTCATAAATGCCATTCATTCAAATAAATTCTAAAGTTGTCTACAAAATATTTGATTGACCTACTTTGTACCTTTTTCCTTTTTCTTCTGCATGCCAATCAAAATATCAAAGAGGTACTATTACAATTTCTAAGTCAGATTTTAGAATGTGCTATTCAAATCTGGTCCATTAAACAAGAGTAGCAATCGCCAATATAGACTAATATTAAAAGCTAGGGTTTGTGCATCAAATTTGTGCGTCCCGCTCAAATCGAGAACACGCAGTCCTCTCATGGTGGTAAACAAGTTTTCTGGTATGCTTTTAATACCCTCATTCTGAGACAATGAGAATGTGCGGAGACAAATAGGATGGTTCTCTGAGATGTCGTTGTCATTTATATCTTTCTTGGCCAGTAAAATCCGACACCAAACTGCGCTTGCATCTTTTGAAGTTTCCTCAACAGGAAAAACACATTTATTTTCTCTTGATACCTGTATCACCAAGTCAATCAACAAATCATCAATTTTACAATATTTGGTTAGATACATGTCCTCCCATCGTTGAATCAGACATAGATCGGCAAGCTGATACAAGCAGTCCCATGCTGGGAAAAACCCTTCCCCTATACTCACAATCTATCTCCCTAACCTCAGAAAAGAAAGAAAGATAAGAAAAGAAAGGTTTGAGTAGTGCAGACAAGGAATCATAATTCAGCAGCAGCAGCCTCAAAATCAGCAGCAGCAACCTCTTTAAGCTGATCAAGCTTGGACTCCCAATCACTTGGCATTCTGGTCTTTGCGTTACCGATTGCCTTAGTTTGCAAGTTTTTAAAGCATTTTAATAAACGCTTATTGTACATAGCCCGCAGTTATGGATTTCTATAAGACCTCATTTCGTTGAGGCATTCTGTCAAACAGCTCACCGACCTTAACTACGCTTCCCCATTTGGCATACATGTCTATTGTAGAAACTACAACATTTGATAAAATTCTTTATGCTTTGTAAAGACAGAAGTGATTGTTGAAGAACTGTAGCCAAGGAAAGTGTTTTTCTTTTAATTTGGATTTTATAATAAAACGATCATTTTGTCAATCTGACGAAGCTTATTTAGGGCACACAAACTTCAAACTTTCAAGAGATTGAAATCAGATGGAGAGATGCTATGTCAGAAACGCATTAAAATCAGAAACCACAACAAAAGAAACATAAATATTCTTGAACGGTGCTGATGCTCATATGCTCAGGTGCTCCTGCACAAGTTGCCTATATTTCTCTCTTATTGGCATGAATCATAGTTGAAAATTCGGACTTGAACTAAATTTGGCAGCCCAAAATTTGGCAAACACTCAGAAAAGAAAAAGAAAACTCATAATTGTACCAAAACAATTAATGCATTTAACGAACATAAAAGTCAAATTTGGCTATCAATTTATCATAATTAAAATTTCTCTACCTATAAGACCATTTTGAACCCGGTTCAGATTCCAGTTTGAATGAGCCTAGTATTTTGATTGTGGGTTTGTCCAAACCAAATTGGGTAAAATTTATGGGAACGCAAAACGGATCCGTGGGATTTTGACCACTTTTTTTTTCCTTATTTTAATTTAACTAGAAAGAGCGAAAAACACAAAAACGTTGGTTGGTTTCCTCTGTAATGAGGGGAATGGAGGAGAAAAGTCATCTTATAAGGAACCCTTGGATCTCCCTAATAAAAATAAGGTTTGCAATAAACTTTCTAACAGGCTTCATGATCTTCTACACCTCTTGCTACAATCAAATGAACATTTTTTCTTTTGTCAGTCAATATGAAAGATTCATGATGACTATTCTGATCATTTATAGATTTCAGCATTTCCTCCTCTTTCAAATGATTTATAGATTTATTACTTTGAATTTCTAGCATTACATTCTTATGACCCCTCAAACCATCTTCACTCATCCTAACATTTTCCAACTCACAATTTAGATGCCATCATTGCCTACTTCTTCATCTCTTCCCAATCACCTCACCTCCTCTAACTTTTTATTTGACATCATAAATTAGGACTCTCATTTTTTACATTCATTACCAACTACTTTTTCAAATTCATTTGACATTTCCAAATGCAATTGCCAACTTTTCACCATCTTGAATCTGAAATATACTTAGCTGCAATTTCTATTGTGCCAAATTTGTGTTTGCAAAGTTAATCTGAATTACATTCAGCTGTAATTAATCAAACATTGAATTTTAAGTTTCCTAGTGCTTGCAAAGAATACACTCAGCAACAATTAATCAAACATTGAATTTTAAGTTTCCCGTTTTTACTATTTTTTATGTTCTACATTTTCTATGCGTATATTTATGAATAATTTTGGAATCAATTTAATTGATGTGAAATGTCTTTAAATGTTTACATTCACTTATATTAATATTTAAATTTTAACATTTATTTTGTATATGTTTAAAAAGTGTGAAACGTACCAACTATATGTGAAATGTGTTTTTAACTTTGATAATCACTTTATTTACTTTTGTAAACTATATGTAAGATGTGTTTTAACTTTCATAATCACTTTATTTTCTTTTATAAGTCCTGTGGGAAATGTGTGTAAATTTAAATTTTTATGTTTCACTTTATATTAAGAATGTATTCGTTTTAAAATCCAACTATCGTGTATGTTTGAATTTTGGCATTCACATTTTTTTTAATATATGGACATGTTTTAAGTATTTTAGTTTTCACATTAAGCATACTTTCATTTTTCTGTATTTTTGTATATTTAACCTTTAACATTTACTTTGTATATGTGTAAAATGAACAAACATCACATGAAAAATGTTTTAGCTTTGACAATCATTTTAGTGCACTTTGACATGTACATATATTTGAACTTTCACTTTGTGTGCATTTGTAGTACATGTTTATATTTGATATGTTTGGATAAATTTCATGTAAGTTTAAATAAATTTGCATGAACTTATTTCATATGTGGTTCAACTATGACATGAGTTCATATTTTTGTGTGATATATGTTGTAACTTTGAAGCTAATTTTATATGAGTTCTGTTTCTATATTTGAAAGTTAATTTTTTAATTCACTTTGTGTATTTTTGAGCTATCACATGATCACCTTGTATGGTGTATGTTTTAAATTTGTGATGTTAGCAAAGTCCATGTGTTTTGTATTTACCATTTTAAAGGTAATTTTGTGTAGTATTTTTATTTCAACTAACTTTGGAATTCACTTTGTGTGATGTCTTTGAATTAACTTTGAATTTCACTTTATGTGGCGGTGTGCATTTCAATTTTTTGTGTTTGAAAAAAAATCACACGCAACATGTTTGAAACTTTGGCATTTACTTTTTCTTTGTGGTTTCTTTGTGCTTTGTGTGTTTTGAATTAATTTTATGTTTACTTGTTTGTGTGTATGTGAAAATTAATATTCACATTTACTTTATGTGGTGTTTGTTTGAACAAACTCTAACATTCATTGTGTTTATGTTTAAAAGTTAACTTTATGTGGTATTTATTTTACAACTAAGCTTTACATTCACTTTGTGATATGTGTGTGTTGAAGTAAATTTGACATTCCATTGAGGTTTCTTTGGATGGATACATAAGTGCTATTTGTAATTTAGCACATTTTATAACTTTTACATATACTTTATGTGGGTGTATATATTTTGACAATTTTTGAACTAGTGTTTATTTTTGTGTTGTGCTTGTGTGAAGCATGTTTGGAATTGTGTGTAGGAATGTTGTTTGATATTTAATTCATGTATATATGTATTTTTTTTTACATATACGTGTTTGTTTAGATCTATGTGGAGTGTATGTGTTATTTAAATTGAAATAATTTTATGCTCAATGTAGTAGTTGTGTGCACACTATTTTGTTTTTAAAATAATATACTATTCAGATTTTTCATTTTTTTCATTTTAGTTTATAGTGTACCTGTTTAAATTTATGTGGAGTGCATTTTTTAATTTGAAAATACTTTATGTTCAATGTGTACATGTGTTAGTGGGCATAGTTTTTTATTTTTAAAATTTATTATTCACATTATGCATTCAAATATATTTTTTCATTTCAATTATTATGTGTTCTCATGTGCATACATTTTTTTAAAAACCAATTTAAGTTTCTATGTGTAAATTGATATAGATATGTATAAATATTTATAAATGTATATAACTATTTATAAAAATGTGTAAATGTATATGAGTGTTTATAAATGATTATAAATGTGCATAAATAAATATGTATAGGTATGTATAAATGTATATAAATATATAAAAATATGTATAAATATTTATAAATGTGTGTAAATGTATATAAATGTTTATAAATATTTATAAATATGTATATTTGCATCGAGAGGTGTTTCTATACAATGAGAGCACAAATGGGAATACCAGAATGTGAATATGCTAAAAAAGATTTTTTGTTAATAAAAATTAGTAGATTAAATTAATTAATTAAAATAGGACCCAAAAAATAGGGGTGCCACATGGATGAAGAATAAGATAATTTTTTTAAAAAAAATTAAAAATTTAGAGTGTTTTATATTTTTTTGTGGAATTTGGAGAGGGAAAGGAATAAGAAAAAGGCACCTTTTGGGCAATATGAAGAGACTCTCTGAGATTATAAAAGAGTGTCTCCTCAAATGAAGTTCATTTTAAGAGAAAACAAGCAACCAAATATCAAGTGATATTTTTATTTTGTATTTAATAATTTGTTTTTTTAATATAGTTTTAGTTTTAGTTTTAGATTAAAATTTAATTTTAGTTTTAGATTTGGAATTAGAAATAGATTTAGATTTTGATCATTATTTCATTTAATATTTAGTTTTAATATTTAGATTTAAATTTAAATATGGAGGGAAATGTTTCCATATTGGTTTAGATTTATATTATTTTGATTATTCATTTGCAATAGTTTAAAATGGTAAAAATCTTTCTTCTTCCTTATTTAAAATTAGAAAATCTTTAAGATTTAGTTTTAATACTTTATTTTTTATAATTTTTATATTTAACATTTAATTTCTATAATAAAAACTATTAAATTAGATAAATAAGTTACATAATTATAAATTTAAATAAATCATAAATTCCAATGCGAAGATAGAAAATAATAGCTGGCTGAAATAATAGGAAGCCAAATGGCAAGACCAAAATAATGGGGCCCAATATAATATGACCCAAAAAATAGTGGCACCACATAGATGAAGAATAAGTTAAAATTTTTTAAAATTTGGAATGTTTTATATTTTTTTAATATAATTTGGAGAGACAAACGAATTAGAAAAAGGCACCTTTTGAGGAACATAAAGAGACTCTCTAATTATAAAAGAGTGTCTCCTCATTTCATTTTTAGGAAGCCCATTTCAAGAGAAAAAACCAACCAAATATCAAGGTGCTATTTTTATTTAATATTTAATAATTTATTTTTTATGTAGTTTTAGTTTTAGTTTTAGATTTAGATTTAGTTTTAGTTTTAGTTGAGTTTGAGTTAGATTTAGATTTATATTTCTCTTAGATTTAGATTTTGATTGTTATTTCATTAGTTTTAACATTTAGATTTAAATTTAAATATGGAGGGAAATGTTTCCATATTGGTTTAGATTTATATTAATTAGATTATTCTTTCAGAATGGTTTAAAATGGTGAAAAAACTTTCTTCTTCCTTCCTTAAAATTGGAAAATCTGTAAGATTTAGTTTTTATATTTTAAGATTTAGATTTAGTTTTAGTTTTAGAGTTAGATTTAGATTTATCTTTCTCTTAGATTTAGATTTTGATCATTATTTCATTTAATATTTAGATTTAAATTTAAATATGGAGGTCAATGTCACCATATTACTTTAGATTTAGATTATTTAGATTATTCATTTGCAATGGTTTAAAATGGTGAAAAATCTTTCTTCTTCCTTATTTAAAATTGGAAAATCTTTAAGATTTTTTTATATTATATATAGGAGGATAAAAAAATGTTACATAATAGTATCAATGGAGAGTACAAAAGAGGAGGCCCAGCCTCACCAAACAGTATCTACAACAGAAAGAGTATACTAAACATAAGAGTACTTAATTCAAAATATCATTATGAGTATCCATCCAAGCAGTCCAACCCAAAGGACCCTCCATCCACACAATGTTTTTCCTTTCCTGGATTTGGGTCAGCATGTAAATCTCATCTTTTTTGGACTTGATGTTTTTCCTAATTTCTTGGTTAAGCCTTGCGCAGGTTCTTTCAAAAGTTTACAGATCGTCCATGATCCTTCTCCAAGCATATCCATGCTTTAACTCGTAGACAAAGAAGGTAGCATGGCCATCCTTTAGGAATTTTTTAGCTTCTCCTTTTCCATCATGATTGTGGTATGAACCTGCATGAAGATTTTAAAATGAGTGAGTTTCCCGAAAAACTCAGTAAGAACCATGGGGTTGTTTTGGAACCTTTCTTCATTCCTGCATTTCCAAATCTACCAAAGGATGTTAGAAGAGAGGATATTCCAAAAGAGATTAGAATATTTTTTAATACCATGTATGTTACCAGTGATAATCTCAAGAATATTAACCTATAAACGATAAGAAATACCAAACATAGCCCAAATTTCTTTAGCAAAGATGCAGTAAAAAAGAATGTGTCTACCAGTTTCTAGTAATCTACAAAGGCTACAGAGCTCCTATGAGGAAGAATCTTTTCTAACAGGAAGTTTGTGAAGAATAGTAAGCCACTTAAAGCACTTGATTTTTGGCTCAATATTGCTTTTCCAAAGAATTTCAAAAAACTTCTTCCAACTTTTATTATCAAGAGTGGAATACCAAACAAAGTTAATATGTTCAATAATAGAATCATTAACACCAATAATATTATAAATATTCTTGGCTTTAATCTTAGATATAATGGTTTTATCAGGCCACTTGCAATTAAGATATCTATCAGAATCAACATGACACATAGAAGGTAGATTACTAGCAGCTTTAAGGATCATTTTATAAGTTTTCTTTTGAGAATCAGGGATAGAAAATTTTCTTTTAAGTTCTTCCCATTCAATAATTTTGTCTTTATCAAAAAGATCAATCATTTGAGTGATGCCAAGATTGGACCAGTGTCAGGCAGAGCATCCTTGAGAGAGGGCAAGGGGTTTACCAAACAAGCAAAGGTTCCACCAAATGGACCTTTCTCCAAGGAGATGCTTATCATCATGGAAGTCCTTGTTAAGGATATGCTTCTTAATTTGATCCCAGGCTTTCTAGATGGACTTGAACCAGAGCAGAGCCTTGGACCACCACAGGGAAGTCTCCAAGAACTAAGTCAACAAAAGGAAGATCCTTCCAAGATATTTCTTTCTTAGTGAAACCCCTTTCTATATTGTGTCTAACAAGGATCTTCCACGGGTCATTACCATCCATCAAGAGAAAGATCCATTTGGCGGCAAGGGCAGTTCCCTGCAGCTTGAGATCCTTCAACCCTAAACCACCAAGAAGTTTCTTTGTCCGACACCAGTCCCATTTAACAGTGTGCATTTTTTTATTACCTTTCCCATCAGACCAGAGAAAGTTTCTAACAGCTTTTTGAATTTCCAAAACTTTAAGATTTAGTTTTAATACTTTATTTTATATAGTTTTTATATTTTAACAATTTCTACTATTATATTTGGTTTTGAATATTTGATGAAAAATATGGAGGGCTATGCGGTCATATTATTTAATTTATTAAATTTGATAATTAGTTTCAAAATCCTATATATATTTTATGCAGAGAGTAGTTATGATTTAATCTATAATTCATTTATCTGGATCACCAAGAGAAGAAAGGGTTTCATGCTTGTATTTAGCAAATGCAAGGAGGATGCTAACAAAGGTTGTTGAGTAAGGCTTTGTGCTTGCTTGCATTAGATGTAAAGTTTGTAAATCCTCTTCAGCTATTATGTCGATGATTTCACAATCATTCTGCAATGTGCAGAACATCCTACTAGAACTAGGGAGAATGACGCCAAATAATTTCATTTAAAATATGTCAATGACATTTTCAAAAAATCTATTTTATGCAAATCTTGCAATCATTTCATGTCATTGGAGGCCATATTTTTGAATCAGTGGAGAGATTGGAAATTTTAATGTGACCAATAAACTAGGTTGAGGTGATCATTATAAAAATAAAATTGTGAGACCGGGGTTGAGCTAAATTCAATTCAATGGATATGATTGACTTATATATGATGTCATAAAGATTCTGAAAAAAAATGAGAAAGTCCAAGATTTAAGGGACCATATTAGAAAAATATTATTTCTATCTATTTGTTGTCTTCACATTCAATTATAAATTTTATGATGTTTCTATTATTTAATTAACTAAGATAATATGATTAGCATAGAGAGGGGAAAATATATCTCTATCATTATGCAAACAATAAATTTTCTAGATAAATACTTCAAATTTAAATAAGTGATAATTTTTTGAATTAATGACCTATAAGGAAGAAAGAAAAAATGACCAAGAGGTCTCTTGAAATATTATTCTAAACCAAATTCACACTTTACTCCTTGAACACTAAACCAAATTAAACACTAACCTTTGAAAAAATTGCAATCCTAACCCTAATCTTAATTAAATTTAATTTCAAATTAAACTTTATACTTAAAATCTTAGTCGAGGAGAAACCTATTGAATAAATAAAAATAACAAACCTTGAAAAACTAGATTGAACCCCAACCTTAACTCTATATCATATTGCACATTAAAACCCAAGATGAACCCAACCCTATCTAAGACTAAAATAATAATGGGCACTTGATAAATTAAACCCTAAACTTAACCCTAACAATTATACTAAACCAAATTAACTATAACCCTAATTTTAAACCTAGCTAAATCCTAACTTATATAGAATTTAAATAAAATGACCCTTGAAATCTAACACTCAACTTAACCCTAATCCTAATACATTCAAATTATAACCCTAACTCTAGCTCTAATTGAACTCTAATTCTAACCCTAAATATAATCATATCTTATCCATAATGAAACCCTTACCATAATCAATACCTAAGTATAGTTAACTTTAACCCTAACTATAACTCAAATATTTCCCTCTAATTAAATGCTAACCCTAACCTAACCTTAACTCTAACCCTAAATGTGCTTCAACCATAACACTAATTGAACTACAACTATATCTCTAATTGAAACCTAACCATAATTTTATCTTGACTATAACCATAGTCTTAACCCCAACTCTAATATCCACCCTAACCAAATTATAATATGAATCATAATAATAGCCTAATCTAAATCCTAACCAAAGTGTAATCAGAACCTTAACCTTAGCCCCAACATTAACCATGATATAAACCCTAACCCTAACCATAATCCCAATCCTAACCCTAAACCTAAACCTACTCCTAAACCTAATCATAATCTGAACCCTAATCCTAAAGCTAACCCTAAAACCTCTCCCTAAGTATAATCTTAACTATAATCCTAAATGCTAAACCTCGATCCTAATCCCAATCGTAACAAATCATTAACCCTAACTATAAAACCCTAACCCTAACAAAACCCTAACCCTAACCCTAAATAAAACCCTACTCCTAACCATAATACCCTAACCTAAATCCTAACCATACCATAGATCATAAATGATAAACCCTAATCCTAAACTTAATTACTAAACCCTAATTCTTAATGTTAAACCCTAAATCCTAAATCTTAAGCTAAACCATAAACCTAAATGGTGAACCCTCAACATAAATGCTAAACTCTGGACCTAAATGCTAACCCCTAAATACTAAATTGTAATTATAACATGAACCATAAATATAACCATAATTCTAACCATGTCATGGATATAAACCTTTATCCTAACCTTAACCCTTATACTAACCAAGATGTAAATCATAACTCTAATTATAATCCTAATCCTAAACCCTAAATCATAATCCTAATCACAACCACAACCCTGACCATAATAATAACTATTATCTAAACCGTCACTTTAACCATAATCCTAAACCTAATGATGGACCTAAATGCTAAACCCTATTCCTAACAGGAATGCTCAAAATAACCATAACCTGAACCATGCCATGAACATAAACCTTTATCCTAATCCTAACCCTAATACTAACCATAATGATAATCATAATCCTAAGCCCTAATCTCAACCATGATCAAAATTCCAACCCTAACCATAATACTAACCATGATGTAAACCCTAACCTTGGTGATAATCCTTATCTTAATCCTTAATCCCAACCCTAATCAAAACCCCAACCATAACCATAATGGGTATGTGCAGGATCATGGTATGCCAAAAAGTGGCAATGTAAAAAATGACATCATGATTGATAAACTCTTTGAAAAAAAAATATAACTGTCAAACAATATAACATTTTTAAAATCTGAAATATACATCACATTCTATGCTTCACCTAATACAATAATAATAAACAATCATTCCTACTTGATGAAGTTTAGACTAAGTTAAGGTGGTCAGATACAAGATTTTTTATATTCAGTAAAATTTGTAGCAGAGAAATCATAATTAATTATTTACTTGGAAAAAAAATATTAAAAAATATACATCACATTCGGACATGATTCTACTACTTTTATCTAAACTCTTATAAAAAAATATTATCATTTGATTTTGTTTAATGTGGTCAGACCTACACCTACTTGTTATCTTTCTAGTGGTGATTGATAGACTTATTGAAAAATAGCTATAACTTTCAAACTGTATAATATTTTTGAAATCCAAAATATGTGTCACATTCTATGCTTTCCTACTACAATAAAAATAAAATAAAAATTCAATTTGATAAAGTTTAGACTAAGTTAACATGGTTAGACATGAGAGTTTTTGTATTTTGGAAAAGTTGTAGAAGAAAAATCATAATTAATTATTTATATGGAAAAAATTACAAAAAAATATGTGTCACATCGGGACACGAGTCTACTAATTATATTTTGAGTCTTGTAAATTTTTTTTATCATTTGATTGTGTTTAAGGTGGTCAGACATACACCTACTTATATCTTTTCTAAAATTTTTGTACTACTACATTGAAATTCAAAAATTTTAACATATAGAATAATTATTTTCCAAAAAAGGCCTAGTATCTTAGAAACTAAATTCAATTTTCTACTGATTCTCTTCTTACATATTTTTTATATAATATTTATAACTTGTTCAAATTCTTATGTCAACTTGCCTAAACCTAATTTTCAGAATTTTTATTGCCACTTAATTTGGGCCTAGTTTGGCATACCATGATCCCACACATACTTTAATACTAACCATAATATAAGCCCTCATTCTAACCATAATCCTTAGGCTAACCCTAATATTAACTCTAACTCTAACCCCAACCCTGTACCATAACCATAATCAAAACCCTAAGAAAACCATATTAATACCTTCTACAATGTATGTCCTTACCCTAGCCTTAATCCTCACCTTAAATCCTATACCCTAATCCTAATCCTTACCCTAACCCTAAACGTAGATCAAAACTATAATTGTAACGTAAACCTAACTCTAACCCTAATAATTGAATCCTATATCTAACCCTAAATATTAATTGTAACAATAATCATAACCCTAATCCTACCCATAATCCAAATCCTAACCCTAATCCTAAGTCTAACCATAATTATAACCCTAACCCTAAACAAAATTATTACACTAACCATAAACCTAACCCTAATGTTAAACCTTAGCACTAAATCCTAAATGTAACTATACCCATAACCAAAAGCCTAAACCCCAACCCTAATCATAATCATACTCATTAAATGTTGAACCATAATCATAAATGCTAAAGTATAATTATAAATGGTAAACCATAATCATAAACCTAAAGCACATCCTAACTGTGATTCTAATCTTAAAATTAATCCTAATCTTGACCCTAACGCTAACCCAAAGCATATCGCTAGGTTTAATTCTACACGTTTATCTTAACCCTAACCCTAATACTAATCCGAATGTAAATGCTAACCCTAATGATAATCTTAATCCTAAGCCCTAATCTCAACCATAATCAAAATCCTAGAACCCTAACCATAATACTAACCATGATATAAACCCTAACCCTGACGATAATTCTAATCCTAAGTCCTAATCCCAACCCTAATCAAACTACCAACCCTAACCATAATAATAACCATGATGTACAAACCCTACCCTTGATGATAAACCTAATCCTAAGCTCTAATATCAACCATAATACTATCTACAATGTATGTCCTTACCCTAACCATAATCCTAACCTTAAACCCTATACCCTAATCCTAATCCTAACCCTAAAAATTGATCATAACCATAACTGTAACCATAAACCTAACTCTAACCCTACTAATAATTTAAATCTAACCCTAAATGTTAACTATATAACAATAATCATAACCCTAACCTTGACCATGATCCAAAGCCTAACGCTAATCCTAAGTCTAACTATAATTCTAATCCTAACCCTAAACAAAATTGTAACCCTACTATAAACCTAACCCTAACATTAAACCTTAACACCAAATCCTAAATGTAACTATAATCATAACCATAAGCCTAAACCCTAACCCTAACCATAATCATACTCATTAAATGCTAAACCCTAATCATAAATGCTAAAATATAATTGTAAATAGTAACTATAATCATATAACAGTATTTCTAATCTTATCCTCAATCCTAATCTTTACCCTAAAACTAATCCAAACCATAAACCTAAACCAAATCCTGGCCGTAATTCTAATCTTAACCTTAATCCTAATCTTGACCCTGACACTAACCCAAACCATATGCCTAAACCCTAACCCTATACCATAACCATAATCAAAACCCTAATCTAACCATAATACTATCTACAATGTATGTCCTTACCCTAATCTAACCCTAAACCTTGATAAAAAAATCATAATTATAACCATAAACCTAAATCTAACCGAATCCTAAATGTAACTATAACCATAACCAAAAGCCTAAACCCAATCCTAACCATAATCATACTCATTAAATGTTGAACCCTAATCATAAATGCTAAAATATAACTGTAAATGGTAAACCATAACCATAAACCTAAACCACATTATAACCATGATTCTAAGCTTAATATTAATCCTAATCATGACCCTAAAACTAAGCCAAACCATATCGATAGATTTAATGCTAAACCTTTATCCTAACTCTAACCCTAATACTAACCATGATGTAAATGCTAACCCTAACGATAAGCCTAATCCTAAGCCCTAATCTCAACCGCAATCAAAATCCTAGAACCCTAACTATAATACTAACCATGATGTAAACCCTAACCCTAACGATAATCCCAATCTTAAGCCCTAATCAAAACCCTAATCAAAATACCAACCCTAACCATAATAACCGTGATGTAAACCCTAACCCTGACAATAATCCTAATCCTAAGCTCTAATCTCAACCACAATACTATCTAAAATGTATGTCCTTACCCTAACCATAATCCTAACCTTAAACCCTATATCCTAATCCTAATCCTAACCCTAAATCTTGATCATAATCGTAATTGTAACCATAAAACTAACTCTAACCCTACCAATAATCTTAAATCTAACCGTAAATATTAACTATATAGTTCAATAATCATAACCTTAACCCTGACCATAATCCAAAGCCTAAGGCTAATCCTATGTCTAACCATAATTTTAACGCTAACCATTGTGAGGCCTCACCCCGACCCATCATATCATTATTGATCCATTCACATTTTGATACTTTATGAATTGATACTTTGATACACTTTTTGATCATCCTGACAGAGACTCGTGATATTATGTTTTATGATGATGATTACATTATGCAGACTATATTTTGATGTGGATTAGAACCTAGAACATATGGTTGATTTTGGTTATACATGCTTAGATATGTGATTTGATGAGAAAGATTTAATCATGATTATATTTGATTATTTCATGAATTATTCTCTAAGTTAGGAAGTAGCATGGATAATATGTCATGATGATTTATGAAGATACTATGTTTAAACATTACTGAATGAAAATTTTAATTAGGAATTGAATTATGCAGATTGATTAATATTTCTAATTATGAGTTGTATATATATATATATATATATATATATATATATATATATATATATATAGACACACACACACACACACACACGTGATTTTATTACCTTGGACTATTGATGCTTGAGTGTAGTGTGCAGGAGAGAAAACGATGGGCATGTGAATTGAGTAAGCCAAGGTTTAATATAATTAAGAGATTTAAACCTCATTGTAATGTGATCTTGTTTGTGAACGTGATTTGTATGTCTGTTAATAGTTTAAATTCATGTTGTTAATTGGACATGTCATTTGTGAATGTGATGTGTATTTTATGGTGTCACTTGACACTTGTATCAAGTCCGTCTAGATGGTGACATGTCAAATAGGGTTTGGGCATGAATCACCTAACCTTATAGGGTATTATATTAATCCCACTTGCATGTAGATGTCTTCTAGGGATCGCATCAAGTTGGAACTCGGATTTGAACTTTAGAGGTACTTTAGAGGGGTCAAAAGTGACCCTAGAGTGTATTTTTGACCAAAATTAGCTAACCCTAGGGGGGTACCTTGAGTTGGGGGCTACTTTTTACCTATAGGAAGGTCTATATCACCATTATGACCCTCCAAAAAGGCAACTTCTCAAAAGTGGCGAAAATGGAGATGGCCGCATGTATTTGACTTGTCCCACACTCTTTTCTAAACTCACAATTAAGAGGGGGGACAAGAGATAAGTCCCAAGGACTAGAGGGCATGTCTCATTAATTGCTAGGTCTTGTGTACACTTTTGGAGGTCTTTTTAGAGGGTTTGGAGAGACTTATTG
Organism: Chamaecyparis obtusa; assembly: GCA_027943335.1. Classification (NCBI taxonomy): domain Eukaryota; kingdom Viridiplantae; phylum Streptophyta; class Pinopsida; order Cupressales; family Cupressaceae; genus Chamaecyparis; species Chamaecyparis obtusa. Next base: position 411,651 of record BSBK01008535.1, read on the forward strand.
GGTATTCACCCACTCTCTAATTTTAGAGACACTTAGGGTTGGAGAAAGGAAAATTCAAGGGATAAGGGCTCTACTCACCTTCATTCTTCCATTTGCATTGGACCAAGGTTGGTGGTCTTACCATGGAGAAGCTTTCTTTGTTTTGTAAATTTCATGTGGAAGATAATTTTGTGTAGAATTTATTTGTAGGAATGTATACTTTCCTTGCTATGTAAATATTTTTTTTTGTTATATATTGTTGTTGGGTATGATTGATTATGGAATGAATCTCTCTTTGTTTTTCTTGTGTTCTTATGCTTGTTCATGGTAGTTAAGGGATCACTCACCCTTTGGGAAGGGAAGTAGTAGCCTTGGGTGCAGGGGTTAGTTGGGCTCTCTATTGTAGTGAGAGTCTCTTCTCTTGGAGAAGAGGGAGAATTTCATGGGGTATAGGCTGCATGAAGCCATGTTGAAAATCCTTGCATTTGGAAATGGAAATGACAAGAAATGTATATGGTAGGAATGATAATGTAGCCTTGAAAAGGCATGGAAACAGTTTTGTTGGAAATGTAAATTTGTATAGCATTCTCCTCCTTGGAAAATCCCACCTTCACCCTATTTCAATGGGTTGTATGAATCTATTTGTGAAGCCACGGTTTGGGAGTTTAATGTAGTTTTTCTTATGTATGTGTTGTGAGCATTTGTTGTTGTATGCAACCGTTTAGCCCTTTGATTCTTTAAGCTCAGGGGTGGTCTCCTTGAGACCTTGGATGGGAGGTGAGCACTCCATGGTTTTCTCTCTCATTTGCAGGTATTTGGAGACCATGCTCATGTGGATAGCTTTGAGAGGAATCCTCCAATGTGCTGTCATTGTGAAAATGATCCTTAGTGTTACTTTTGTGAAACCCTTGCAATGGGAAAAGAACTCCATTATAGAAATGCATACTTGTAGTGTTGTAAAATGATACTCTCTCTTCATTTAGTTATTGTGAAGTTGTATATTGAAAAAATGTAATGAAGATAATCATGTTCATTCTCCTTGTAACTCATATTTGTGGAATGCTACAAACTTGTATTTCATTATTGTAATAATGCAAGTTGGAAATCAATGAAAGGAATAGGTTCATGATTGAAAAGAAAACAATGTATTTTAGTACTTAAAATGTAAAGTTTCATGTTGAAATTTCATATTGGAAGAATAATAATGTTTTTGATAGAAAAAGTAGCAGGAAAGTGCTAGCCCGTGGTATAGTAAGACTAGAAGCACATTAACAACATATTAGTAGCACTAGTCATATAGCATTTTAATAGCAGAAAGTCAACAGAAACAAAATTGTCTAGTTTGCCTCTATAAAAAACAAACATGTAGGTCCTTTTCAAAAAAAGAAAACCAAAGTAGCATAACCAGTAAGTAGCTAAAATATTAATAATAACAAGCCACACAAGGCTAAACAAGTGTTTTAAGAACTTAACCAGAAAATAGGAAATCAAAAACTAGGACCTCGGACTAACAGGCCCATGCCAGCACAAGCACCTCATGGACAGTAGCAGCTAGGATCTCCGACCCAAATGTTTGGACATCAGGGTCATGGCCGAATCTTCCTACAGGAGAAAGTAGAGGTTTCTATTATCCTCATCAGCTTCTAAATTACCGCTAGCCATCTTCCCCTGCATGTTGCACAGGGTCATAGCTGAAGCATGCATGACCTTGAGGGAAAACTTGTTCGAATCAGCAACCCAGGATTTGATCTCTCTCATGTCCTATTTGAGGCTGAGGATCTCCATATCCAGCTCATTGAACTTCTTCTTGAGGGATCCTTTAAACCTATCACTCTCCTCTATCAGCACCATAGTGTGCTCAATGTGAGGGGATTTAGCCTACTAAGTGTTGGGAGAGAGCGGGAGAGGGGTATTGCTGCGAGGCTTATCCTCCATCACTGATGGGGGATTCCTGGGGGGATCATTGCCAGACCTGGGTGAGTTTAAGTGTTTAGGTGAGGATCCCTTAATCAAACTAGAGGAGGCAGAGGTGTCCATATCCTTTAACTGAGACTTGTCCTCCAAAGCTATTTCCCTAATAATTCTTCTACATTTCTCCTTGGCAATCCTGTTAGATCACTAGATAGTACCCTCCAAATCCACCTCCAACTCAATCTAGTTGTCTGAATTTTTCCATTTTTTGGGCTTCCTCTTAGTTTCAGGGGTTTTGTCAATCCCTATCTTATCCTTCACTTCCATGGACTCAGAGACATAGGATTCATCTAAGTCCTCCTCTCTTTTAAAGGGGTTCCTCACACATCTCTTGCATCTCTTACCTTCCCAGGAGATGAGGTCAGTCTCTTGGATTTCTTGTAAATACTGGGAGGGGGACTGAGTGGGGTTGTTGGCTTCCAAAGGGGAGACTTCCTAGGTTACATCCTTAATGATAAGGGGAGGTTTGGGTAGAGGGAAAATGGCTTTATGGAAGTTGTAGAGGTAGAGTAAAAGGCCCTAGTGAAGGATGGGGACTGGCTTCTTAGTATTTTTGCTCTCCTTAATGTCTAGTATGTTGCTTTCAATCGAGTGGAGGAGATAGAATGGGATGGAAATTAGGTCTTTGTTCCTAATATGGTTGAGGAATGGAAAATGATAGTTATAAAACATAGTGAATTTACCTTTGAGGGTGAAGTACTTTATGATTATATGACATACCTTGGGCCAAAATTTAGGGAGCTACTCACGGTTAAAGCCTCCAGACTTCTTTATAGGTTTCTCTCCCACCCTGAAGAACTAGTTTAGACTGGTTACATCTGGCATCTGACTAGTCTTCTTATACTTCCTACACTCTATAGACAACCCTATTGCCTTAACAATGACCTCTTCATTTAGCTGAAAATGTAAGCCCCCAACTGACACCTTCTTGTTATCCCAAGAGGACACAAATTGCTTGGATGTTTTCTCATCATGGCCTCCCTTCATCCTTTCCATGAAATCTCAGATGATGTTGTCTTTATAGTAGTGGGCCACCAGGGGGTTGGAGGAAAAATCCTCTTTGATCTTGTCCAACTCAATGTGCAAATTTTTTCCTCCCATGACAACCAGACTAGTTTCTACCATAAGAACCCTCTCAAAGTTGTAGAGCCAAGATTCGCGCATTAGCGTAAAGGCAAGGTCTTTTTGAGATTACCATTTTATAAGAATATCATTCATAAGAGGTAGGGGCTAGGTCATTTTTGGGTAATCCAACTCTGTATGACAAAATCCAACAGATCTCTAGGTGTAATAATTATAAATTAAATTGAATTTTACCTTAGTCTCCTTGGTAATCAAGATTACCTGGTGATGTAGATAGCTATCCTTCACCCCATACTTACGCAAAAGTCATTTATGAACTTTTATGGATTTTTGTGCTTACATAGTCATCACTATATTAATCATCAAATTAAGCCAACATGAAAACAAGGTGGGGCCCTCATCAATATTGGCAACAGCTTGGCTCATTTCAAACATTATTGATGATGTGTCTTTCCCGCCTAATCAACCACTGGGTCTCCTTTGGTAGCTCACTGACTGCCTCTAAATTGACTACCATGGCTTGCTTGAGCCCAATGGTAGCTAAAGAATCTACCACAACATTACCTTCCTTGTAAGTATGGGATATATTCATGCTTTGGAGATTGTTAAGTAGCTCCCAAATTTCCACTATTGTGGTTTACACCTACCATCCTACACTTGACCCTCTTTTGATGGCCTCAAAAATCACTTTGGAGTCCCCCTCAATCATCAATAGTCTGATATTCATGGAGATGGAAAATTTTAAACCCCAAAGCGACATCGTTCCTTCAACTTGATTCACACTATTGTTATTGAGCAGCCCAACATAGGCTAGCAGGCCATCATCATTGTGGTCTCTTAGCACTCCACCCCCACTCTGGGTAAGGTTGTTAGCCGCACCATTAAAATTTAATTTGGTCCAGCCCATGGGTTGGGCAACCCACCGAGTAGCATTACGAGCCATTAACCTGGAGTTGTCAAACCTAGTGAAGCTAGTCAATAAGTTCTATTTATCCTCCATTTTGATTTCCTAGGCAGAGAGGGGTGCCGAGGGGAGTTTCCAATTAGTTGAGCTAGCATTATCACATAGGATCATGGTGCCTAGATATAGAGAGGCCTCAGGCAGGGAATCAGCCTCCCTAAAGATCTTGTTGTTCCTTTCTTTCCAAATAGTCCAACATACATGCAGAGGAAGAAGCCATCATAGGAGCTAGAGGAGATGATGAGTGGAGGGGGTTTTCTAGCCAGTGAATTGGTGAACATCCTTCCCTATAACCCAGGGGACCCCCAATTTTTCAATAATTCCCTACTAAATAGTAGCTGAGTACTCATAGTGTATGAAAAGGTGATCCATAGTTTCCTCTTCATTTTTGTATAGGACACATCTACTAGCAAGAGGGAATCCTCTTCTTATGAGGTTGTCCTGAGTTAAAACTTTATCATGCATAAGCATCCACTAGAAGAAATTAATTTTCAGAGTAAGTTGTGGGATCCACACCTTACTCCAATCTCCTGGATTATTCTCCTCCTTCAGAAGAAGATTGTAAGTAGTCTTGACTGAGAAGGTGCCCACTTGGGTGGGAGCCTAGATGATAGATTCTTGTCCTATAATTCTAGGTATCCTGACATTCCCCATGATTTCCATAAGATCATAAGCCACTTGATTTAATTTAGGTCTATCCCAGACTAGAATAGCTAAATCCTTCCATCTCATTTTAGACATGTAGTTAGAGACTCTCTTACCAAGGGTAGGTCTGATGTAGTTCATGAGGGGACCAAACCTTCCACCTAGGGTGGTACAATTCTCTATCAATGAGTCATGCCAGAATCTGATGGATCTCCCATGCCGAAGTTACTAGAAGATCCCCTTAGAAAGCATGGTTTTGCACTTTTTGATGTTAGTCCAGATTTTAGAACCATTGGGAAGTTCATTATCCTGGAACATCATCTTGTAAGGGTTCCCTTGAATGTATTTAGCTTCCATTATCTTGCACCAATCTTCTTTCTTTTTAATTAGCTTCCAAGCCACTTTCGTGGTGAGGGCTCTATTCAGCAAGCCAATTCATTTAAGGCCCAATCCTCCTAGCCATTTAGGAAGGGAAACCATTTCCCAATTGACTAGGAACATCCTCATCTTCTCTTCTAAGCCAGCCCACAGAAAGGTTCTTTGAATATTTTTAAGCCTATCAGCCATGTTGCTCTGGATATTCAAGAGGGATAGGAAGTAAATAGGAATCCCTTGGAGAGTAGAGGCAACCTGCTAAATTTTACCAACATTGCTTAGAATCTTCCCCTTCCAACCAACAAGTTTTTTTTGAGTTCTTTCCAGGATGAAATTTTAGAAGTCTTGGGAGACCTCTTTGATAGTGAGAGGGAGGCCCAGGTAGTTAGAGGAGAGTGAAGTTGACTGACAACCCAAAATTTGAAGCACTCTGGTTTGGGTCTCGATGGAGGTGTTGAAGAAGAAGATTCTACTTTTCTGATAGTTTATACATTGTCCCGAGGATAAGGCATAGTTCTCCAAAAGATACTTCCACTATCTAGCTTCAATCACCGATGAGTATCCAAAGAGGAAAGTATCATCCACAAATTTCTCTAGAATAGCTTGCTACAGAGTGGAAGCAGGTTTGATTCTTTTTATTCTTCTCATGGAAGAGAGCATAGTCATATTCCTATTGAGGACCTCAGCCACCATGATAAATAAATTGGGGGAGAGAGGGTCATCCTACCAAAGACCTTTTTCAGGTTGAAAGAAGCCACCTAAGGAGCCATTGACAAAACTAGAGAAGCTAACAATTTGCATACATTCTTGAATAATGTGTTGGTTGTGGATTATTCCCTTTGATCTTCAACTTGTAGATTTACACTTTGATGGATAATGTAAATGAAACCCTGACTCTATCACCACTCCAAAGTCCACAAGGAAGAGGGCCAACTGACAAGGATCAAAGGATCCTTCTACTCTTTGAGCTTCAATGCTCAGGCAGGTGTACCCTTGACTCACTTCTTCAAAGGAGTCTCAAAATGATGTATACAATGCTCAACACAAATCTATAAAAGGTTTATCAACTGAATGTTTAAGTTTGTGTGGTTGTTAACCATGACTTCAAAAGAAAAGACCAGTGCCTTATCCCAGGGCTAAGAGTTACCCAACTATATACCTCTACTAAATACCTTAAGTCAAACACAATGGAACCCAGGGTAACTGCTTTTCCTATTACCCCTTTCCCTCAAGTACAAGGACATCAAATTCTACACCTGGCTGCAAACTCACTGAATTCACCTAAAAGGCTTTAATCCTAACTTTGTTAGAAACTCAAAGATGAATTCAAAATACTCTTTGTTTACCATACAATAATACACTTTGTGACATTAACATATATGAGCTCAGAGACAAGCAAGAAGACATACACAAGATACCAAATTGGGATTCAAGAATGTTTTCATTAATAAATCCAGAATCAGCATACAATTAGCATGACACAAAGCTGAGAAAAAGACACCAAATCAGACCTCTATCAGTGTATTATAGTCAAAAACTAGGGACCAAAAGAAACAACATTTTTGAAACCCCTGCAAAAACTAAAAATCTACAACTTATACCACTAGCTGCCTTGGAATTCTCAGAGGGAATGCAACAAACTACGAACAGCTAGGGCTAGGGTCTCAACCACCCAACCAATTCAAATAGTCACAAAATTTACTGTAGGAGCATGAAGCACAAGCAGCCTGGAGAAAACAAATCTCTAGCAGATCAATAATCATGAAAATCTATGAGCTTAGCATAGTACACTAGGAATGCCATTAAATTCAGTCTAATCACTACCTGCAAACAGTTCCTCGAGCACAAAACCATGCTCGACCAAGTACAAAAACACCTCTGCAAATGACCACAGGAGCCCTGGAGCACATCGCAACAACCTACCACCATCAAACCAGCAAGAAATCTGCCCAAAAAGCATTAAAACCGGGTACCTTTGGTCGCTAAAAACCCCTCTGTAGATTTGAATTCAAAATCCCAACGGTCACTTTCATGGCGCCAGAAACACATCGGCGGTCCTCGTTTAAATCGGGATCAACTTTAAGTCACAGCCGTCGATCTTTATTACTTTCCTGGGCTTATGCTTCACTTCACCTTAGACAGCATCGACGACTACTGCTAGACAGCCCAGTTAACTTCCTCGCACCTTACCCCGGCGGTGATACAATGGCCACAAGATCTGTCGGCCCTTTAATCACTTTAAAAACCCAGCAGCCCCACTTAATAACTCCACAACTGCGATACCATTAGTGGTTGCATGATCAGATAGCCTGAAAACTAGGCTATGCCAACATGCGACACGCCTCCACATCGGCACCATGTCATGTCAGGGTAAAAGTACAAAGCTGTGTCACACTTTTATAAAGGAAAAGGTCAACAAAACACAAATTTTTTAACTTTAACGACATAAAAATGGCATTTATGTTTAAAATTTGGAGATGATGTAAACTAATGAAATGTGTAAAAGTGGATGAAGTTTATACCTATAATTTTTTAAATTTTTTTTAACAAGAATTCACATAGTTTTAAAAAATTTTAAGTCCATTTTTTACTTGCTAAAAAATGCTAAAAAATGAGGGTCTTGTTCACACCAAAAAAGTATATGCAAATAATCTTTTTTTCCTTTGATTTTAAAATATGTCATAGATAAAATGTATAGCTAGTGCAGAAAAGAAGAAAAAATAGTATTCAATGTATATTTTCTCTAATATAACTACTCAAAGTCGAACATATCTGAAATCGATAGTTTTCATCTCGTGTCAAATTTCCCCTATCAAATCTACACCATTCAGAAAATAAATTACACTCTCTTGAAGATAACTCTCTTTCTAGTGTTAAATATAAATTTTTAAGTTTTTTGATAAGCTTTACTATTTTTTTATATTTTTGAAGCATCTTGTTCTCGAATGTTAAAATACCTACTTGCAATATTTTGAAATTATAATATATTAGATCTAATTAAAATACTATAAAAATTATATGATGATAATATTGACTCTGTGCTCTAAAAAAGGGTATTTTTATATTTGTAAAAAAAATCATTAAAAAGAGTAAGAGTTATTGAAACATCAATTTTCTGAAATAATATTATTTCTTCAGTAATTGTTATAAAACATGCATTTAATAGATATTTCCAATTGGAAAAGGTGAAGAACTTATCTAACTTGGCTAGAATGAATCTAGCTAGACCATATGTTTGATAAAAAATAATTTTAGTTCGAAATACTCAAATTCAGCTGTGCTGATAAGTTGTCCTGAAACGTGACACATCTTTGTGCTTTTACCCCACACCGGACCCATTGCAGACAACAGACAACCTGGCAAGATGGAATAAAATCAATGGATGGCGTATGATCTCAAAGGCCAAGAATATTCCTTGAGATTATACACTGACTGTTGATTAAAAGCCTTTCACTATGGGCCCCTCTGACATAAACAAACTCATCACCATCTCCACAACAAAAGCCAACGGGCCCACCTACCAAAATGCCAACACACTGCCACGGACACGTGTCAATCACTTGCATGATCGCATAGCCAAAAACTGGGCTATGCAACCATGCGATAGCCAATCACAAGCTTCCACATGTCTGCCTTTGGGACCACACCAAAGAAGCCTCATCCCTTTTTAAAGGATCAGACAGTTGTTGCGAAAGCGCAAGAAATAAACCTCGTGTATCTTCACCATGCGAACTTGCAGTAACCATCGATCCTGTTTGAACTTTAACCGTGCAGGAAGCATAAGAATAGACAAACTGCCAAACATTCAGTGACTACACAACTGTGGAAAACTTAACCACCATCCAAGTCACCAGATGCTAGGGACTTAACCGTCAGGATCCAGTGACAAGGAGAAAACCGCAAGTCGCCAGGTCGCCAGAAGAAGACTAACCGCCAGGCAGCCGAACATAATGAAGAGCTGGGACCACATGGATAGGTGGCAAGTGGTCGCATGACCGCATGTTAGAAAAGTCTAACATGCGGCCATGCGACAGCCAATAAGAACATGCCCCCTGCCTCCCCTCTGACACCAGGCTCACAACACGCTCACATAATAAAATTTGACGGCCATCACAAAAGCGCTAAGCATAAACACCGTGCAACTTTACCAGCTGAACAAGCAACCTCCACAGATCATGTCCGAGCTTTAACCACACCGGGCAATGGAAAGAGTTGGGGCCCACCAATGGATCGCACCTATGTAGTTAGAGAAAACACCAGCAAACAGGGAACTAGTGTGAGGTCTAAAACAGGTAATGTTTTCGGCACAACGGAAGACCGAAAACACACAGAGTTTCCAATGCCAAAGAATAAACACACAAAAGTAGGAAGCACAGGGTCTAAAATAACAAAGGCTAAAAACACACAGACTGAAAACATCATGGACTTTTGAAAACACTCTGGGTTTTTGACACTGTGGCAAATTTTAAATATTGCTTCCCGCAAACCTTGAAACTTGAATAACTTTTTGGGCTTTATGATTTAGGAGATGCAGTTTGGATTGAAGTAAGGCGACAACACAAGGAACAAAGGGTAGGGCACAAACCAAGAAACATTTGTAGGGAGGAGGCCATTTTCAAAGGATTTTTCCATGACAGAAAAGTGGCCTAACATAATATAGATAACTTTCTCATTAAAGCCCATTCTACAAAGGATTTTATGGAGGAAGGACCAATTAACTTTACCATAAGCCTTAGAGATATCAAGTTTGAAATACATACTTGGTGCTTTGATACTTTCCATGGAGTGGATGATTTCGTGAGTAGATATGGCTTCATCCAGGATCTTCCTTCCCGAAACAAAGCCTTTCTGAGTAGGACTGATCAATTTGTCTAGGAGGGGCTTCATTTTGTTGACCAGGATCTTAGTGAGGATTTTATAAAAAGTGTTAGATAGGCTGATAGGTATGAAGTCCAACATAGAGGTGGGGTTGTCATTCTTAGGGACTAACACAATATAGGTCTTGTTATGGTGCTTTAGCAGCCACCCCATTCTGAAGAAGTCTCTGGCAGCATGGGAGACACCTAATCTAACAATATCCCAGTATTCTTGGAAAAATGTCAGGGGGAAACCATTGGCACCCAAAGCTTTATAGGCACCCATAGGAAAAACTGCAGCTTTGACTTCATCATCAGAAACACACCCAGTGAGGCATCATTATCACTATGAGTAACAACACATTGGATGTGTTGAAGGAGTTGATTTTGCACAATAATAGGGAAAAAAAGACCATCATTAGAATACAATCCTTTAAAGTAGTTAGCTGCAACCTAATTAATTTTTTTCTTTTTAGTAACTTCATTTCCTCTTTCATCCCTAATTGCATTGATGGTGTTCTTCTTTTGTGATTGCTAGTGGTCTATGAAAGAAGGCAATATTTATGTCCCCTTCGGAAAGCCACTAGATCCTGGAGCACTTCTTCTGGTAGATTTCTTCTCTTCTCAGAGCTTCATGCCACTTGTGTCTAGCCTTTTCTTCTTCCATCTGTAATTGGGGGTGGATATTTCTAGTGGCCAGTTGGGCTTGGAGGGAGTCCAAGGTCCCGACAAGCTCCTTCTTCTCCTTAAAGAAGTCCCCAAAATTATGTTTACTCCAACCTTTAACTTCTTTTCTGATGATTTCTAGTTTCTGGGTGATCCTAAACATGGCAGTGCATTTGATGGGAGTTTTCCACTAGGATTTCACTTGGTCCCTAAAGGAGGGGTGGGAGCACTACATAATCTCAAATCTGAAAGGGGCCAGACCAATCCTAGGGGAGCACCACATAAACTCCACAAGGTCCCCCATACTATCAGAATAGTCCATCAAGCCTCCTCATTTTTATGAGGGGTAGATGGGGGTATTGAAGGCACCAGCCACCATATAATTAGAAGAAGTATCCTAATCCAAACAATAGATAATATCCTTCAAAAGGGACAACTTGCAATTCCTAGTATTGGGGGCATATATATTGAATAAGTTCTAGACTAGCTATTTTTTCCTAAAGGTAATAGAAAGAAAGTTTAGGGAGAAGGCCAATGGCTCACCAACAATAATGTTAGGATTCCAGGGAGTGGCTATACCTTTGGAAGCACCCATGGCTTTAGAGTAGGAAAACTCAGCACCCGGCTAGAGACTGCTAGCCAGGGAGGAAAAATTATTGAAAGACATCTTAACTTCTTGGATGAGAAGAATATCCATCTTATGAGCAAAAATATATTGTTAAAGTTTAGGGGTTAAGATTTAAATTTGAATTTAATTCTCCTATGTCATCCTCTCTAGAATTTTGTGCCCTAGACTAGTATAAAAGGAAGCCTTCCTCTCTCATTTCCATCCATCTTTTCAATAATCTCTTTCTAGAAATCAAGTAGGCACTCTCAATCAAGGAAACATTCAAGAAATTATCTACATTCAAGTATTCAAGTTCTCCATTGATGATCAAGGATTCAAGCATTCAAGCCTTTGGAGGGATTGGGTTCAAGCATTCAAAATTCATCACTCAAACCCTAGATCTATCCATCATGGTGGTGTGATCTTCCTTCAAGATCCTTCGTTCATCTTCCAGATATATTCATTCTCCCTTCAATGTGGATTCCAAGCATAGAATCATGGAGGTTTTGATTTACATTTGTTAGTGTTGAGTCCAAACTTTCATATCAACATACTTATTTACATTTACAATATAATTGGAAATCTATTGAATATCATAGCTTCATTTTTAGATCTACTTCTACTACTTGCTAGCATTCTCTATTTCAATTCTATTTTAAGGTTTATTCTAAACAAGGGTTGAATTAAGGCAAACCCCTCATCCAAAAAACAAAACCATTTTTCTTGAAGAAATAGGTATGGAACATCAAATTACACTGTAGATCTAGACACCATTTTTGACAAACTTTCATGATATGTGAATGAAATTTTTGTCGGAGCAACGTAGGTCAAAGTCAACATAAAGGGGCATGATTGTGCCCCCGTATTTAGGTCAAGGTTGACCTTTTCTAGAAAAGAAGAAGATTTATGGGTTTTCTCTATCTGTGTGTTTCCAGGCTAGATTTGGTTGTAGAATTTCCCAAAATTGAGCACAAACACCAGAAAATAGTGATTTCCAAATCTGCTACCTTTCAAGATAAGTGTTTATGTTTTATTAAATTTTATATGTCTACAAAATTTTCCATCACACACATCATATTCTCAATCCACACACTCCACATAGAAATTAAAATATATCCCCATATATTTTTATATCTTACATTTTGGTGAACCTGAGATAGACAACTCTTTCTTTTTGGTGTAAGATGCTTTGCTTCTTTTCCTTAAGATTAGCTTTCTTTTATGGTCTTGCATTTTAAAATTTAAAAAACTAAAAAATCTATATACTCTACAAAATACAAAAATATTTCTTGCATTTCATTTACGATGAAGATTTTTAAGATGCTTTGGTGTGTGGCTATTTTCCTTATTATTCTCCTCTTATCATCTCTTTATCATACTTATGATGTTTGTGAGAGTATCATCCATTTAATTATGTTTTTCACTCTTCATGTTTCACTTTCTTATGCTATTGTGAGATTGAATGATACTAGTTTCCTTACTTTCAAAACTTTCATTAAAGATTTATGTTGTGGAATTATTTCTCTTTTGGATTATGTGAAGAATTTGGTAGATGATACACCATCTCCTAATCTTCCTAATCCTAATCCTATCCTTCCTAATCTGATTCCTAACATTCCTAACATGCCTAATTCTGCATATGCTATTCTTAGTTCTTCCCATACTTATGATGAGGCTCAAACTATGGTTCATGATGCAGATGTGAAATAATTTTTGGATTTACCTTCCCCTTATTATCTGATCCATGATGATATTAAAGGGAAGAGAAAATCAAGTTCTTTTAAACCTATTATTCCACATTATACAACCTTTTTCTCATGATGAGAATAAATAATCACCTCTTGTAGAAGCTTTACAAGATATGTACACTACATGATATAATATGATGGCTAAACAAGGTTATAATGGTTTAGGGCTTGGTGTTAATGAGCATGGTATTAAGTATCCAATTCTGATGCAGGGGCATTATAGGGTACTGGGTGAATCTTCATGGAGGTGTGTTGTTTTGGTTCTGTGGTACTTAGTTGCAACTTTAACTGATGGTATCAGTTATTAAAGGAAGCTCAGTCATTGAAGGAACTCGGTGAAACTTCTTGTGCTCAATGGAACTTGTGCTCAGTGATGCATGTGTTACTCAAGGTTTCTTGGATTGGCCGGTTGTTTTAGTAGTGCTTTCTTATTTCTCTAGTGCTTGGTAGTTTTGATTTATCGACTGGAGTTCTTGGCAGTTTGGTTGGCCGACTTGGTGCATTTATTGATGGTTACTTTTGTTGTATTATCCTATGTAGATCTTGAGGCCGACATGGAGAATTAAATATTTTTAAGGATATTTATGAGGTCACTATTGTTGCATTTAATATTTCTTTTTATTAGGAACCGACTTGGCTTAGGAGGTAATTGTGTCATCTAGCCAACTTGTGGCTAAAGATTAGTATTTATGGAGTGTTTGGATAGTTGTTTAGGCAAGAGATTTGAGGGAAGATAGAAGATTAGATCTGGATCCTGTGATATTTTGAAGATTAGATTATTATCTTATAGTTTTTCATAGCAGAGCTAGTGGTTTTCATGCTTGGAGACAAGGAGAATGCTTCGAGGCTTGCGAGCTCAAGTTTAGATATGCCTTAGTGTTTCCATCAGTTGCTGATTATTTCAGAGCTAGACTAGCTAGGAGATTGTAGAACTATGTCTTGATTGTAATTGGCCATGACCCAAAAGGCCTTACAGCGAAGTATGTTAATGAAAATTTAGTTGAAAACATTGTCTTGTTGAGTAATTCTGCATTTTAGTGTTTGGCTGCTTGTGAGGATTGTCCTTAATTGGATCCTCCTTATCTGTCTTGCGTCAAGTTCATATATCCCTTAAACAAGATATGCATGGACTTGGCTTTCCGCTATCTCAATTTAAGGTGGTTGATTTTGATCGCTGTCCTCCTCTTCATGTTCTCCTTCCAACACCTACCTTAGATTACCCTGATACTCCTCAAGATGTGGCTAAGAAGGTGTATGTCCAGTTGATGAATTCCAAGAAAGAAATCTTTAAATCTATGCTGAAAGATACTCTCTCTAAGTACAAATTTCCTTTTCACTATAGTAATACACATTTACTTGCTGATTGTGTGCATTTCAAGTTGTATGTTAGAGAAAGAGCTGCTTTAGCAATTATATCCCACTCTAAAGTGATTTTACAATTATTTAAAAATTTGTATAAGGGGTATCCCCTTGACTCTTCCATAATGTAGATCTTTTCTCCTCTTGTCTTTTGACTGGGGGGAAAGAGGTATTTCTTCTAGTTCTCTAGGATCCATTATGCTTTTAGCATGTATCTTGTTTTGAGCTTAATTGGTTATCTTTTCTATACTCTATCCCTATGGTTTTTGTATTATGTTCATAATCATCCATAGATCTCTTATTCAAGATATCTTTTCTAAAGACATTTGTTTTGAAAATGTATCCCTTGCTTTCATCCTTGTGGGGAAAGATCTTCCTTCTTTCCCTTTGTCTAGGGATCTTCTTTCCCTAGCTTAGTGGAAATTGTTTATTTTTCAATATTATTTCATTATACTGACTGAGGTTTTGGCTATGGATATCCTTTTATGTGAGAGGTTGTTGTCCTAGGTCATCACCTCTTCTTTATCTTTAAAATTATGTTCTTTATAAACTCTTGCCCTTGTTGTAGGGTTAGAGTTTGATTCCTTTGTTCCAAGATTCCTCTTCCTCTTCATTACAGGGGGCTTGATGATTAAATCTTTGGTCCCTCTTGGTTTCTTTGAAAGATGATATTTTATCAAAAGCACTCCTCTATGGTGGAGGTCTTGTTGATAAGATCTCTTTCTCTTTGAGGATCCTTTTTCCATAAGTGACATATCCTTTTCACGATTATCTATGATGTTGGATGTAAGGGTCAATGCCCTTCACTAAGAATATAGTGTACATTGTTGTTAACAAGATATCTCCTTACCTTGTGAAGTAGGTATCCTCCTTCTCTTCCTTATCATATCTAGTAGACAACCACAATAAGGAGGGGGCATTTATAGGGTCTCCATTATGCCACATTTTCAAATTTTCAATATGCTAAATCCTTGGAAGGTAACCAACATAAGTTGCTAAATCTTGAAGAGAAACACATTTTTTAAATTTTTAATATGCTAAATCTTCTGAAGGTAATGTGCATAAGTTGATAAATCCTGAAGAGACACAAATTTTCAATTTCAAATATGCTAGATCCTCTGAAGGTAACACACATAAGTTGCTAAATCCTGAAGAGACACTTATTTTATATTTCATAGTGATACAAGAATGTGCATCTATGGGTATTCCAAAAGCTATCACAAGATGCATTACAACTACAAAGCACAGTTTATGGGTGAAATATCAGGTTTTGTTACTATTGGGCTTTTCCTCCTTCGTGATTCATGGTAAGGTGGGTATCTTACTAGGCAAGGTAATCACTCTCTCTTTTCTCTCTTTTCGCTTTCATGCTAGTAGGATTAGATCATGAAGCTATGTTATTTATAGCCTTTCTCTTGTCTTTCTTATGTAATCATTAATGCTTTTATGATAGCTTTCCAAATATGATATTAGTATAGGAATCATTTCTCAGCAAGGTTTCCTTTGCTAGTTGATTTGGGTTTGCTTTTGTACTAACCCCTCTTTTTCTATCGTTTAGCTTTGTCTTTATTTTATTTTTGTTTTGGCACCCTCATGCCCATATGTGGAGCTAGAATCTTTGGCTTGGGGGCTCATGTCCTCAACTAAGTGGTATTCTATCTCATTACGAATCCACTAGGATCTTTCTTCTCCTTTACCAAGAGTTTGCATTGAATCCATATGCTTGCTAAAGTGGGGGATACATGTAGCATCAGAAAATGGGAGCACTTCCATTGAGGACCAGTTTAGCCCTTCGAGTAAGTGGTTTGGGGTCATGTCGAATGCCTTGAATAGTTCTTTGACTTATTTTTGGCTTTTTCCCCTATTCTACCCCATTTTCCACTTCTTTTCTACATAATTCTGACATCCTAACCTGAAACCTTGAGATTCTTGACCTCAAGCTCAAGGTTGACCTTCTAGGTCAAGTTCGGCCTGACCTAGGTCAAGGTATACCTCGACCTTGACCCAAGGTCCAAAATTCAATATCCCAAAGTTTCCAGATGTCAAGTTTTGGAAATATTTATTTCCCGCTTATGGATCATCAGTTTCGGGCTTTAGAACGATAAGCTCTTAAATTATATTTAATTTAGGTCCATTTCTAGGGGTTAAGGTTTAAATGGGAATTTAATTCTCCTATGTTAGCCTCTCTAGAAGTTTGTGCCCTAGACTAGTATAAAATGAATCATTCCTCTCTCATTTCCATCCATCTTTTCAATCATTTCTTTTTGGAAATCAAGTAAGCACTCTCGATCAAGGAAGCATTCAAGAAATCATCTACATTCAAGTGTTCAACTTATCCATTAAAGATCAAGGATTCAAGCATTCAAGCCTTTGGAGGGATTTGGTTCAAGCATTCAAGATTCATCATTCAAACCCTAGATCTATCCATCATGGTGGTGTGATCTTCCTTCAAGATCCTTTGTTCATCTTCAAGATCTATTCATTCTCCCTTCAAGGTGAATTCCAAGCATACAATCATGGAGGTTTTGATTTACATTTTTTAGTGTTGAGTCCAAGCTTTCATATCAACATACTTGTTTACATTTTAAATACAATTGCATATCTATTGAGTATTGTAGCTTCATTGTTAGATCTACTTCTACTACTTGCTAGCATTCTTTATTTTAATTCTATTTTTAAGGTTGATTCCAAATTGGGGTTTGACAAAGGAAAACCCCTCATTCAAAAAAAAAAAAATATTTTTCTTGTAGGAACATATATGAAACAAATAATTATAGTGCATATATGGATACCCTTTTTGACAAACTTTCAGGATCCGCGAACAGAATTTTGGTCGAAGCAACACATGTCAAGCTCGACATAAATGGGCATGATTGTGCCCCCATATTTAGGTCAAGGTTAACCTTTTCTAGAAAAGAAGAAGGTTTCTTGGTTTTCTCTATCTCCATGTTTCCAGTCCAGATCCAATTGCAGAATTTCCTGAAACTGAGTATAGACACTAGAAAATAGTGATTTTTGAATCTACTACCTTTCAAGATAAGTGTTTATGTTTAATTAAGTTTTGTATGTCCACAAAATTTTTGATCAAACACATCATATTCTCAACTCAAACACTCCACACAGATATAAAAATATATCTTCATATATTTTTATATCTTACAATATAAATAAATAAATATAGATGTGTATAAATATTTATAAATGTGTATAAATTTGTATAAATATGTATAAATGTGTATATATATATATATATATATATATATATATATATATATATATATATATATATATATATATATATATATATATATATATATATATATATATATATATATATATATATATATATATATATATATATATATATATATATATATATATATATATATATATATATATATATATATATATATATATATATATATATATTCTATAAATGTTTATGTGTATAAATATTTATAAATATGTATAAATGTGTAAATTTTTTTATAAATGCATATAAATATATAAAAATATTTACAAATGTGTATAAATGTGTACACATATTTATAAATGTGTATAAATCTGCATATTAGATATGTAAAAATATGTATAAATATTTTTAATTGTGTATAAAAGTGTACAAATATGTACAAATATTTATAAATGTGTATAAATGTATATAAATATTTATAAATATTTATATATGTGTATAACTATTTATAAATGTGTATAAATATTTATAAATGTGTATAAATATTGAATAGATTGGTGAGTTAACCAATTGCATGGATGTGTTAACTAATTGCATAGACAAGTCAACTGATTGCATGGATTAGAAGATTGAATTGATTGAATACTTTAACTCATTGCTAAAGGAGGAATTAACAATGTGGATTGAATAGTTAGGAGAGGGAATTGTGTAGTGAATTGAAAGTCAGTGTGAGTTAGCCTTGGAGGACTAAATCATGATTAAATAAATGAAATAATTATTTACTTGCACATGTGATGATTGCTAAATGACAAATTAATATTTATTTATGAGAGGAGAATAATTAATTTAATTAAATAAATATAAAATTTAATTGTGATAGGGATTTTGATTTATTTATTACATAAATGCAATAATTAGAAAGAGTAAATATTAATTAAATATGGTTATTTAATTAATTGAATCACATAAAGAATAATTAAATAATGTTTATTTTTTAATTACTTTATAGATAATAAATTGAGTAATATTGATTGGATAATTAATAATTAAGCTAATTAATTAAAATCACTTAATTATAGAATTAAGGAGAAATGATGATTTTGACTTTAGAATATGGTTAAATGACAAAATTTGTTGAATAATAAAGATTATAAAATAAATTGAAGAGGAATGTAACTAATATCATTTCATTATAGCAATAGGCCATTTTTAAGTGTCTACAAGTGTAACGTGCCAAAATCTTCTAGAACTGCCCATAGGCTTCCTTTCCCTTCTAATTCTCTCTTTAAATTGATGTCTTGGCTTCATTCAATCCCTCTCTCTCTCTCTCTCTCTCTCTCTCTCTCTCTCTCTCTCTCTCTCTCTCTCTCTCTTGTAAAAATCTCTCTTGTTCTCTTGCATTGTCTTGGCTTTAATAGCTCTCTTATTCTCTCATTTAATAAAATAATCTCTTGCAACAATATACATAGCTCTTTTGGTCTTCCCACACCTATTCACTTATATCTTTCCATTTATCCTTTGTCTTTGAGCATCTTGGGATTTATACATCCATTTTCTATAATCCATCTCATGTAATAGGGGTTTTCATCCACTAGAAGGATTTTTTTCTATTTGCATATGTCACATAATAGGGATTTTCCCCGATCAAGCAAGGTTTGTTTCTATTATGTTATCATTTATCTTATTGTTTTTTCAATCTATTTATCTATCTGACTGTTGTGGAGGTGGAAACATGAAAGTATGAACTTGACTGAGGAAAGTCTCCAAACATCCCCATACATTTTTCCTCTCTTGATTGTGTGTAGGTTCATTGGAAGAATTTAAATGCACAAGGGTTTGCATATGATTTATTTATTTCATTTCTATTTGTCTCTATTAATTAGTATATTTTATTATATTTATGACTTTGGGTTTTGCAAGTTATCTAAGGAATAGACTTATGTTTTTTCTATATTCTCGGCATTTTATGTTTTGGTCCATATAGGACTACAAAATGCCACACAAATGTCCACACCTCATGCTGGTGTCCTTAGTTGGGACATTCATATTTGAACCAAAGCCTCTTTGTCATATGGTCTTTCAATTTCTCAAACCAAAATATTATTTTCATCTATAATAGGATATTTCTACTAGTTTATCTAGTTGGAATGTATTTGAATGTGTGTTGTGAAATTGGCTCTCAAGCGACCCAGTTTCCTTTTGAAAGGGTCAAATTTACAACATTACACACCTTCCACATAAAATACTGCTTGTATGATATCTAATATGAATGTTGTATGATATCTAATATGAATGGAGAAAATAAAGCATGACTCTATACATTTGAGAGTGAACATTGAATTTGATTTACCATTCTTTAATAATTTTTGAAAAATAAATAGCAAACTCTATATGTATAGTTGAAACATTTATACGTAATTGAATTTAATTATATTTATATATGTAATTTAATTAAAATAATTTTTCATCTTGGTATTCTAACATGCAAGATACATTCTATAGTCATGGCATGTTGATAATGTCGTATTTATACATAGGCTTGTTTTGATGGTGGTAAGATAATGATTAAGCCACAAGAGAAGGGACACGATATCTCTACTTTAGTTGTAGGATTGTTCTAATCTATCAAACAATTGGAGGAACTATGCTAGCAAGAAAAGGTCAATATTTGTGGGGTGCACGTGGTAGAACCAACACTATAGATATATTTCCTCTTTCTCTTATGGACATAGGAAAATGAACATGAGGTGCAACTTGTATATAAAAGGGATTCCATTTTATGGGCTGGTTTACCATTTTTTATAATAGATTAAGGTCTACGATGAACAAGAACCATAAAAGAATAAAAAAAAGTAGAGAAGGTAAATGCAAAAAGGGTGCCTTTATATTTATTATGTATAGGTAGATGACTTATAAAATTCACTACTACAATTTGTATGGAATTATTAGGAATGAGAGGTTGACCCAAATATGTGTACCTCTTTTTATCTACCATGGGGATAGACATAGGGATAGGATAAGATTTTTATGATGGGGTGTCATATTGTTTTTGTAAGGTTGCTTAAGTTGAATTAGATTATTTTCAATATTTTCTTCAATAGTTGATGTTTATAGACACTACAATAAACATAGAATAATTCCAATGTATTTTAGGACATTTGTATGGAAACACAAACTCAACACATGACAATGAGTAGAAAGTGTCTATCTATACATGGCCTCTTCCTTGGACTATTCTGATACCTTTTCTTAGTTGAGTAACAATTGAAAAAAATTAGAAGAAATAGGTGAATAGACCTATTTCATCATAACATTGTGGAAATAGATTGAAGAGTTGTGACTAAATGTCTAGTGAATGATCTACATTATTAACCTTTGTTGGGTAGGCTTGGAAATCACTTACTCCCAAATTAAGAATCTATTTCCAGTTAAACTGCTAAGTTAGTTATAGGTTCTATCTTATATGGAAAGAGATTCAAACCTCATTGTGAAGTGATTTAATTTGTGACCGTAAAATTGTATGTACGTATTAGGTGTTTTAATTATGTAATTAGTGACATGTCAATGTTGTATAATGTGTCACTTGACACTTGTTATGTGTTTATGTAATGACATGTCTACTAAGGTTGGCAATGCAACCCTAAGCCTAACTGACCTATTAGGAACCTAATTAAACCCCATTGTTGGAGATACTTGCAAAGTTCCACCAATTTGATTATTTAAATTTAATTCTTTTCTAGCCACTTCTAGAGGCCAAAAAGTGGTCCTAAGGATCAATTTTAGCAAAATCTAAGTACCTTAGTGATAGGGGTATGAGTTAGGAATGTTTCTAACACATCTAGAACCCCCTAGCGGCCTTGGTGACCCTCTTTATGACCCATTTCTCACATGGTACGAAAATGGATTGAGTCTTGACCTTTACGCAAACCCACACTCCTTTCCAATCTTGGATTTATGATAGGGGACAAGGAAAAGCCAAAGGACTTAAGGGTCAATTCTAAATTTAAATTTGGTGGGTGGGTAGGATTTGTAGGCCTTTTTAGAGGCCCTTTGTAGAGTTAGTAGGTGTTTACCCACTCTCTACTTTTAGAAACATTAGGGTTTTGGATTGAAGGAAGCAAAAAGGGATTGGGCTCTTCTCAAAGATCATTTTACCATAACACTTGTGAAGGTTGGTCTCCACCATTGCCATGCAAGTTTTCTTGTTTTGTTTCAATTAGAGAAATATGTATTTCATTCTCTTGTATATGGATTCTATGTATTGTTGTGATATTGTGATGTAAGGGATGGGATTTTGGTTTGATTTCAGGCTTATGGTTTTATCTTTGTTTGAATGAGGGATTTTTTGTGAAGGGTGTAATGGCATTACTCACCCTTGGATAGGGAAGAAGTGGCCATGTATGGGGGAAGGGGTTAGTTAGATTCCATGCAAGTGTAGAGTCTCTTCTCATGGAAAGAAGAGGGAAAAGATGCAAGGTGTATGGTCCCTTGCATGCCAATGAAGGTTATTGATCTTGATTTGGGGGAGATAAGGAGGAGAATGTGTCGAAGAATGTATGTGGATTATAGCCTTGGAAAGGCATGGTTTTGTATGTATCTCATTGACAATCTCCTACATGGAAATCCACCTTCACCCCTTGTTATGGGTTCAAGGTGAATCCTATTGTGCAAGCCTTGGATGGGTGTGTTCTTGTTCTTTTTGTATTGTGAAAATGGTGTGGATGTCACCTATTGGTTACCGATTCTCCTAGCTCGGGGGTGGTCTCCTTGAGACCTAGGGTGGGAGGTGAGCTCTCCATGGTTGGTTTTTGTGTTTTCATTTTGTAGATTTGATGGAGCCATTATGATTTTTAGAGCTTGGAAGGTGCTCTTGATGTCATGGTGTTGGAGTGTTCTCCATTGTTGTATCACCCATTGTCTTGTGTTCATGTTGAATATAAATCTTCTAAAGAAATGAGTCAAATGTGTGGACTCCAATGTTGTAAATATAAATTTAGTCATTGAGAGTTATGTGTTCAAGATTATATTGAAATGCAAATTATATCTCAAATGTATTGCTTGCAAAATTTCAGAGTGTGATACTATCTTCTTCTTTCTTTTAGATTTGGATTTGTATAACAATGTGGTTAAAGTATTATACCTCAATTCATATGGAATCTTTAAATCTTCTTCAAGAAATCTTGATAACAATGGATTACTAATTAGATTGCAATACTAAGTAATAAACTACCTAGTTTCAATAGCCTATAAACATTCTATTATTTGATTGCATAAACAAAACAAAAACCTTGACATATACATTTAACTCTACGAATGAAAAAAAAACATAAAAACATGGACAAAGTAAAAAATAAAGTGAAATGATACTTCCCAGGATTTTAAAGAGAAAAATTGCTCTCTGGAAAATGTATGGGGAAGTGAAATAATTCTCTTTTACCATAGAGAATATTCCCTCCCAAAGATTCTTTTCCTAAGAAGGGGTTAGTATACTAACCCCTAATATAATCTTGCTATTAATAACTAACTCCTATATTAATCAAATAACTTTATATCATGAGTTAATTTTTCACTTCTCTCCCCATAAATGGGCACAGGATATGAGAAGGCTCTTTCAAACATAAATCATATAAAAATACATAAAAACCTTGCTTGCATGATAATTTGGGGGTGGGGGGGGGGGGGGACCACCTACTGGTGACATCATTTGCTTTGGGTATTTCCCCACACACCTAAACCTATGCCATTTCCTTTACCTTCCCATATGTACCTTACTGCATATATGTTTAATGTTGCCTTTTGACTTGCCAACTTGCCCCCCTATACCATGCGAAAATCCTATGAATTTTGGGCTAAGTTTATTATGGTTGGTGGGTTCCTAAATTCATGCCTTGGAATTATGCACTTGCCCTTTTGGAAGGGTTTCCTTGCGTGTATCTACACAGCCTTGACTTGGTTTGGGGTCTTGTCACCCCAACCCACTTGGCAAGTGGACCATGGGGGGAAGTGGGGTGATGGGATAGGTTGGGGTTAGTAGGTTAGATTAGTAGATTAGTAGGATATAAGTTGTTTAGCTTAGGTTTACTTTTTTTTAAAATTTGACTTTATTGTTAATTATTATTTTTATTGTGGTAAAGGCATTTTATTCATTAATAAAATTAGTTATTAATTAATGGGTTTATTGCTAATATGTTTAGATTTATTAATAAATCAACTAGCTAATTTAATAGTTCATTTCATTTGATTGTTAATTAGTTGAAGTAAAATCATTAATAATAGTTAGTTAGGGCCTTATTTAAATTGCTAAATTGTCATTGGCTAATAGGATTATGATTTATTGAATTGATGTGTTTTAATTAATTTAATGTATAAGTCGATTATTAGTATGAATTAGAAATGGGTAGTGTAGCTAATATAGTTCTAATGTTGAGATAACATTTTGTTCTAGTTAACACTATTAGGTTTATTGTCAGATTATAATTAAAATTCAAAGGTTAATGTAGTTAACTCATGAACAATTATTGTAGGATAAATTATCTACTAAGTTGGACAAACCATGTTCGAAAGTTCTAACCTAGGTATATATATACATTTTGGGTTATTGTTTAGTTGGTATAGATTGGATAAGTAATTAATTCCCTAGGTTATGAGGGATTGGAAGGTTAAACATGGTCAAGTAGGTTGTAGTTGAATTGGATTTATTTTTGACAAAGTTTATATTAGCAAAGGAAATCTTAGGATAGGATCTACACCTCTTGTAAAGTTGTAAAATGGGTTCATACTTTATAAACCTACCCCATCGATATTTAAGGGGAATTAGAAGCAGCTAGGTATCTTTGAATTCATCCTGAGTGGAAGTCTTAAAATGGAATTGTATACACTAGGGTTCCACTAACCAAACTCAAATCTTTACGACAATAGTTATGAATTTCCTAATCCGCTAGGCCCACAGTGGTACATTGATACTCTTAGGGCTTAAGGCTCTGAAACTTAATCTTAGGTTATGGTCTGCATAATCATAGTTGACATGTCCTTAACCTATGATCGTCACTCTCTAACATCTTACCCTTTAAAAAAAAAAAATTGTTGCATTTTTGTTGGTTAAATTTTGGGCATGACAGAACCATTGATTTATTAAAGGTTATCACCATCAATAAATATTATGAACCACTCATAGATAAACTCATCCATGTTAAATATTGACAATAGTAAAAGAGTTGACTATATTGGCAATTTGTTATAAATACCACCTAATTAGTATATGTATACTACAACTTGGATACAAGACAGGGATACCCATATTAATCTAGGATATTGAAAAAATTCTACTAGGAGCATGTGGGTTTGCGGGCTAGTGTCATACCATTGATGGATACCCTTTTTAGATAGTCCTCTAATATATTATAGGGAAATAGGAATTTATAATAGGAATAGGTATCTATAACAATACAAAAATATCATAGTGTGGTATACCACATCTTAATTACCTATGGTAGTCAACATATTAGGTGAATGGTCATTAGAAGGTTATTGTATGAGTGGTAGACCAGTGAATACATATCTCTTAGTACAAGTCTTAAAATATAGATGAAGGATGGATAGGGACAAAGTCTACTATGAAAGGTTCACATTTTACCCCAAGTGATCCATTTTCTTTCCTCCTGTAGCAGGGTTTATTTCTATTTACATATCTCACGTAATAGGGATTTTCCTCCACCAAGAAAGGTTTGTTTCTATTATGTTATCGTTTATCTATTTGTATTTTAAATATATCTACCTATCTGACTATTGTGGAGGTGGAAACACAAAAGTATGGACTTGACTGAGGAAAGTCTCCAAACATCCCCAAACATTTTTCCTCTCTTGATTCAGTGCAAGTAAATTGGAAGCATTCAAATGCATGAGGGTTTGTATATGTTTTATTTATTCCATTTCTATTTATTTTTATTTTTTTTATTGCAGGAAAAAATAGGTTTTAAAGGGGACCCGAAACCCCTTACAAGTAGAGATTAAAAGTTATAACATTAAGCATACTAAAGAAAAATAGGACTAGGACCCAGTCCACTAGAGCCAAAACCAACAGAAAAATCCTCAAAACCAAACACCAGCAAAAGACTGAAAACCTAGGAACACCAAAAAAGGATAGCACCAGGAACCAAAAAAACTAAGCAAACTCCTTACGAGTTTCATTCGCTTCCTTCTTCACCTCTGAGACCCTTTTTATGGTAGCATTGAAGTTGAAAAGCTCCTGGATCCTATCTTGGATCCTTTTCCTTTAAGCTGACCGAGTATGTTTACCTGTACCCTCATTTCCCACATCCTTGTTATCCTCCTCAGGTTTCTTACTAGGGGAACCGACATACAACTCTGCTTTGATGGTTAGAAAACAATCCATAGCAGAACCCATGAACATGTTATTATCCCACATATGTTTCTTAATAGCATTCTCTAGCATATCCATTCTAACTTGCATATCTTGCACCTTCTTGTCCCTATCATTTTCCTTATTTCCATCCAAATTTTTCAAACTAGGCTCCAACCTTTCCTGCAAGGAGTCAACCTTAGCAGAAATAGAATGAAAATTTAAATTCAATTTTTTTTTTTCCTAAAAGACCCATTTCAACAAATGAAATGAGTACATAGAAGCTACCTTTGTAGTCTAAAGAACCCCAAAGGGAGGATCAATTTTGTCATCCATATCTTCTTTGAGTAGTTGGACATTGTGTTCTTACGTATTAACTATTTTGACAAAGGGGATGTTCTAAGAAGAGGCAGGGACATTATCTTTCTCCATAATAGGGGAATCCTTCTCTGCATCAAGGGCATTCTTCTGCATGTCTAAAAAAACCTCCATGATAACCTCCATCTTAGGGGAGATGGGAACATCATGTTCCTTAGAATTTTCATACTCCACCAAGATGGGAACCTATTGGCCACCCTCTTCCTACTCTTTCTTGTCATCATCATTGTTATTCTTGATCACAGGGGCATTCCTTGCCTCCATGGTTCCCATAGCCTCCTCCTTCATGTTCTCATAATCCCCTAGGGCCTTATTTGACACCGAAGTCAAAGCATCACTACCCTCCTCAATCAAATTATCCATATCCTCATAACCATCTGCACTCTTAGCAGTAGAGTTAGTTTCCAAACTAGCATCCTTATCATATTTTAATTTTTTCCTAGAAGGATTCTCCTCTTTAACAACTATCTCCCTAATATGATTCATAGTTGAGCCAGAGGTTTTGGGCAAAGAAATGATAGGGTTCGAAATGGACTTCTTCTTAATGTGTTCCACAATGAGGAGAATAAGTCCCTCATGCATGATGGGTTTCTTCTCTTTCCTTCTATGCTCAGAAATGCTAAGGCGAAGGGATTGAAGGATATAAAAAGGCAAGGACACCCTAATCTTGTGACTAAAGTGACAGAGTAACATAAAATGGTAAGAATGGGTGCATTTATACCTACTGTCAAGGGTAACATATTTCATGATCACTGTCATGACCATTGCGCAGATTTCCTTGAAAGCCACAACATCATAGCAGCTACTGGAGTCTTTCACCAAACTCTGCACTTCAACCTTGCCTTTGGGGAAATGTCTAATGGCCTTTTGCAATATTTTCTTATCTCTGTAAAATTTTATGCCCTTGAGGCTCAGCCCACACACCTCAACAATGATATCTTCTGTAATTTTCACAATGAGACCAGCGATAGTAACCACCCCATCTTTCCAAGACTCAACAAACACTTTTGTAGCGCTATCTTTAGACCCATGCAGTTGTTCCATATAGGTAGTTAGGCCTCCCTTTCTGATTTTTTCCTAGACTTTCGACATGTTTTTCCATTTCACACAGTCCTTTAGCTCCCTTCGATTTAGCTCCCCACCCCTAATTTTGGAGAGAGAAACAATAGTAGCACTAGTAGAGAATAGCCAAATTCAGAAGAAAGAGACAACTTTAAAAAACACAAAAATTAACTCATGTCTACAATCAGTAGTATCAGGAAAGGCACCACTTTCTATAATCATATTAACCTATTTTGCTCAAATGTGTCTTATCATCATAATTTCTTGAGATACTCTCAATCCACCCTTTTGATTTGAGACCTGTCAAAAGCCAACTTGGCTTTCATATCAATGGTGAGATTTCTACATCCATGCTAGATCATGATGTCCTTATCTTTAACCACAAAGTTAGCCAGCTCATCAGTGGTACCGTTCACTTCTCGATAAGCATGGGAAATAATGACTTTCTTAAATGACATAATAATTATTTGAGCTTCCTCAATAATCTCCTTAATGGACGATGATGGTTGAGTGAGGTTATTGATGCACCTTAAGATATTGATTGAATCACCTTCAATCCACACATTCTGACCCATCTCTTTCTTAATAATTTTAAGGGTTTGGAGGAGGGCCATGGCTTCCACCACATGATTGGTTTGCACCCCAATTGGCATAGCCATGTCAGGAAGGCAATTCACCATGTCATCTCTTATGAACCCACCACAACCTGTCAAACCCAGGTTGCCCTTTGCACCACCATCAAAGTTTATTTTAATCCATCCTAGCGGGGGAGAAAGCTAGATGGCATTCTCCCATTGAGTTGGCATTTTATTTATGGGCCCGGTATTGAAAACTTGAGCATTGAAGTCCAACATCAAACCAGTCAATGAACTGTAGTTCTCCCCGAGACTTCTCTTAATCTTTTCAACAATCACCACATGTGGGATTTCATTATTCCTGAAAACTCTATCATTGTGTTCTCTCCATAATCTCCATATAGCATGAGGTGTAATGATATTCCATAATGTCTAATCCATGGGGACCTCTGCTTTTCTCCATTGAGTACAAAAATTATCCATATTGTTTGGAAAAAACTAGTTAATCTGCTAGGACTATAAGAAAAGACACCAAACCTCCCAAGCAAAGTTGTAGTCAATAGCAAGATGGAAGACCGACTCTTCCACTTTCTTACAAAGAAAACATCTATTACTCAAAATCATACCACATTTCTGGAGGTTGTCTATAGTAAGGATTTTATTGTGCAAAACCAACCAAAAGAAAATGTTAATTTTAGGAATTAATCTTTTGTCCCACAGCTAAGCCCAAAAGGGGAGAGGATCTAGCTGATCCAATAAGAGCTTAGAGCCTGAGGCCATAGTGAAGATGCGAGAGGGAATAATTCCACAAATCAGCTCATCTTCTCTAGATGACTTAACCTTCTAGATCATTAGGTCCAACATCAAAGGCTTAAGAGCTTCATCCACTAAGGTTAGATCAATCCACGATCCAGTCCTCCAGTAGTCGTTGACCCTATACCCAAATCTCTAAATATAGGAGTTAATGAAAGGTTGAAAGGTAGGGACAAAGATAAGAGGACAATATTTGGGCCAACAATCATCCCAGAACAAGATTCTTTGGCCATTGCAAGGATACCATTTGGCCCCATTAAAGGTCGTCTCCTTAGCATTCAGGATACAATTCCAAATGGAGGAGCCCTACACTTTTAGTTCCATTTTCCAAAACTTAGAGAAGTGGGGAAAAGAAAAGAGATAATTTTTATGTATAATTTCATTCCATTCCCCTTTTTCCCCAAAAAACCTCCAAGTTTGTCTGGCCAGGAGAGCCATATTGGTCACTCTTAGAGGGCGAACACCCAGCACCCCCCTACCCCCCACTTTTTAGGAGTACAAACCTTGTCCCATGCCACCAAATCAAGTCTCTTTTTTTCTTCCACTCTAGTCCATAGAAAGTTTCTCTAAATTCCTTCAATAATGTCTGCATGTTTACTAGGAATTTTCAAAAGACTAAGGGTGTAAATGGGGAGGCTTTGCAAAGAGGTCTTGAAAAGCTGAAGTTTACCCACTTGACTAAGCAAAGAACCTTTCCAACCAGCAAGCTTCCTCTTAAATATGTCCACTAAACCAGCCCAAAAATAATCAGGAGGTTTAAGACCTAGAGGAAGGCCAAGATAGGTAGTAGGAAAGATATCAATTCTGCACCCAATGATTCTAGCAATTCTATTCTTCCTGTCCCTAGGAGTATTAATAAAAAATAACGAGCTCTTATCCCAATTGAACATTTGACTAGATCCTAAGGAATAAATGGAAAGAGCCTATTTGATGACCCTAGCCTCTTGGATAGAAGAAAACCCCATGATGATAGTGTCATCTACAAATTGTTCATGAGAACAAGGTCTAGACATTGAAGAGGGGGAGAGATCTTTCACTACTACATTTGGGGCCAAATTTTGACAAAAGTTTTCAACAGGTAACTTTTTATTACGAATTTGGTGTTTTTTTTTTGTAATAGGCCCCAATGATGTCGGTATTCCGATGGGTGTTTAATTGACCATCAAAATTCTGACAGATTCAAGGTATAGATTAAAAAAAAAGTGAAACGGCCTCATAATTTTTATTTTTATTGGATAGAGGGAGTGGGAGAAAAGGAGTGAAAGATGAGTGTGGGAGAAGGTATGTGATTTCTTCATCTTTCAAGCCTCTGGCATCATATTTGAATGCATTTCATTTTATTTGATCATGAATGCTCTCTAAAATGACCACATTCTACTGGTGTCATGCTATAGCCAATGCTTTATCTCTATTATTTGATGTTATTGGTGCTTGTGCTCAAGGATATCGATTCATTGTATTCAAATGTTTGGATTCATGTTTGTTGATATTAATGGCATATATGTTTAATGATGCCATTGTAAATTGCTGTCACTAAAATGATCACATTCTACTAGTGTCGTGCCCTAGCCCATGCTTTAACTCCATTATTTGATGTTATTGGTGCTTGTGCTCAAGGATATCCATTTTTTTGAAATGTTGACTGTGGTTATCAAATGGACAGTCCATGAGCTTCTAGCTAGGCACCATTTATATTGATAGCTTAGGGCATCAAATGTATTGTATCATTGATAGTTGATACTTTGTTAAAAGGAAATAGGATAAAGAATTTTTTTTAATTAGTTTCTCTATTTTGATCCCTAAGTGGTTTACAACCCTAGAGAAGTATATGTAGATTTACATATGTAGTTGTAGTATACATAGCAGCTGATAATTCACAATAAATCCATGCATCCAATTTGAATAGAAATTAATACAAAGAACTAGGGTCCTCCAATGGCCCAATCATTTGGACCTTTACTTTCCCCTCAACCAATGACCCTTCAGAACTGGGTTATCATGCAATTAGTGAGTGATCCTGTTAGCACGTGCAAAATTTTTTATGGCCCTAGCCCTTTTGCTCTGGTCTCTGCAGTTATTGTTAGGTCCTTGCCTTTAGCCCTAGTTCAAATTTTTGAAAATATAGCCGTTACATACAAAAAACCCTTTGTCTAAACCTTGGCCTTATTCTATTTTGATGTTACTTTTCACAGGTCACTTAAGGTCCTAATTCGCATGTGCTTTATATTTTGGGTTGGCCCCGTTTAAATTTTTCCTAAGTCTTTACCCCTGCGGCCTTTAATATTTTCCTATGGTCCCCAGTCCTTTATTTTTCCCAAAAGCCTAAGTCATGTTTTAATATTTTCCTATGTTTCGGTAGCCTTTATTTTTCCCAGGGCCTATCTCTGACACCATCTCCATCTAACAGTGAGTGTATCTTCTCAAGCGATGTGTTAGATGCATAAGATCTTGAGACGGTCATCAATTCTTTGTATGATGTAGCCTTTTTCTCATGTAGGTCCACTTGCCAGGTATTCTGATTTAGAGGTTTTTTATTGGTCCACATGGTATGAGGTGGAATCCTATTAGTGGGACCGGTCTTCTTGAAATTTAGGTGGGTTAAAGTTTGATTTAATCTTGTGGCTATCATTATACCATTGATATAACATGCTTGACCTTTAGTGCAGTGGTATAGTGACAACCTTTGATTCTCATAAGGAAGGCAGGTGGGTCCGTTGACACGTATGCATAGTTGGCACTATTTGATTCATCCATGTATTTGCATAGTGGCTTGTTGTCAATGGGACCTAAGCTTTCGAATGTTTCAGTGGGTCCTGATCCTCTCAAAGAATCGACGAATGACATATAATCTCATCGAGTGTGTCAAACCCTTAAGATCTTGCAACGACCATTGATTTTGTATCCTGTCAGAGGGTTGTCAGGGTAGGGAGGAGATTCTCAATCTGACGGTGGGTGTGAAATCTAATAGAATCTTGGAAGTCTTTGCAAACTTCAGACAGCCATCAATCTTCCTGATGCGAGCCCGATCAAAGTTTCTCAGTCTTTTGGTGGTTGGGATAAGTGTTTAGCGGCCAACAAATTTTTAAAGGTTTCACTTGTTCACATGAAATGACGGTGGTTCTCTAATAGTTTTAGCGGTTCAATGAACAAGGGTTCACGTAATCGCTAAACTTTCTGGTGGTTTTATAAAGTTCTTCACGAATTGGCAGAAGTCTTATGTTGCTTGTTCGCTAGATGTGGGGCTGGGGTTAGTGTTTTCCTGCAATCGCCAGTTCGCAAGGTTAAAGGAGGGTTAAGATTTTCATCCCGCGAACAGGATATGCTTTGTCACGTGTTCACTTAAAGTAAACCCAGGGTGGCAGTCGAGTTAAGATTTAAAAGACTGTGAAGCATGAAGATCAGATGGTCACGACTTAAAGTTGATGGAGATTCAAATTTCGACCGTCGATTTGCTGCAAGCGCCATGGAAATGACCGTTATTATTCAAATTAAAATTTTTGAAGGGTTTCTAGTGACAGGAAGGACAAGAATTCAATGCAGAGGTGACTGGAGCTAGTGGGAAATGATCTGTTTGCTATTGCAGTGTGGTCCAGGGTGTGCCATGTTCATTTGCAGGGTTTGTACTATGTGGTTTTGTGGTCAAGACATGTTGCAGGGTTGACTTTTTGGGTCTTTTGGTGATCCTTAGTACTTTCTCAGAGAATTTATCATGATTGAGGATCACTCTAGGATCTTTCTTTCTCTTAGTTGCCTGGGTTTCCATCCCTGTAATAACTTTTTGACTGTTCCAGTCAGTTGGGTGGTTGAAACCCTAACCCTAAGTCATTTGTAGCTTGTTGCATTCTCTTTGAGGATTCCATGATGACTAGGGAGTATAAGTTGTAGAAGTTTTGATTTTGTAGGGGGTTCCAAAAACTTTCTTTGGTCCCAGGTTGGTTGTTCATGGTGTTTTACTGATAGAGGAGCTAGATTTTGTATCTTTTCCTATCCTTGTGTTGTTCTGATTATGTATTGATTCTGAATATATTAATGAGAATGCTATTGAGTTCCAATCTTACATTTGTGTATGTCTTCTTGTTTCAATTCTAAACTCATATATGTTAGTGTCACAAAATGTATTAGCATATGGTAAACAAAGAGTATTGTTAAGTCATCTTTGAGTTCCTAACAAAGTTAGGATTAAATTCTTTTAGGTGGGTTTAGTGAGTTTGCAACCAAGAAATAATCTAATGTCCTTGTGTTTGAGGGAGAGAGGTAATAGGCAAAGCACTTATCCTAGATTCAATTGTGTTTGAGTTAAGGTCTTCAGCTGATATATGTAATTGGGTGACTCTTTTCCCTAGGTTAAGGCACTGGTCCATCCTCTAGATGTATTTCATTGTCATCAACCACACACAAACATTCAAATGATAAAATCTTAAAGCAGTTAGTAAAGAGTATATAGTTGTATATCATTTAGTGATTCCTTTGAAGAAGTAAATCAAGGGTACACCCACCTGAGCATTAAGGCTCAAGTGTAGGAGGATCTCTTTTGATCCTTGTTAATTGGCCCTCTTTCTTGTAGACTTTGGAGTGGTGATAGAGTCAAAGTGTTATTTAAGTTATCCATCAAAGTATAAATCTACAAGTGAAGATCAAAGGGAACTCCCAACAAAATGGTGACTCTGCTAGGGAGAACAACAATGAAGAAGTATATCTGTTAGGATCTTTGGTTGGGAATATATTGTAAAGTCAAAATATTTTGTTGACCAGATAGATATAAAGGTTGTAAGCAAACTCTTGTTTTCCTATTGTATTTCAAGTAAAGATTTCCCATCTAGGTGGGTGGCAACTCAAAAGGTAAGAACCAGTGCTATATATTGTAAATCATGGACAAGAGGAGGAATACTAGGTCCTTTGTCAGAAAGAATTCAAAGGTCACTCTAGAGAAATTGCCTAGACAGGAGAAGAAGAGTTGGATTAGAAGGAATGGTGAGTCTACTAGTGCTCCCATTAGAGAACAAAGAAGTACTAGAGGTAGAGCACCACATGTTTCCTCAAGTGAGGAAGGTTCACAAGACAAAGTTTCTAGATCAAATGGTGGTTTCTCTGAGGATAGATTCTATGATACCCCAGAGGCTGTATTTCAGGACAAGGGTCCATTGCCTGTAGGTTAAGATGAACAAGCTAGAGAGATAGGTTTGGAGATTGTATTAGATCTTGATGAAGATAATTTTAGAAGAGAACCCATGAGACCTAGGCAAGTGCACTTCCCATATCAAAATCTTTTTGATATGGATGTGTCATCAGGTTTTGATGACATTATGGTAGATCTTGATGATTTAAATACATTAAGGTTATAGTTGGTAGAGAAAGATGCCATACATAAGAGGTTACAAGAGGAGAGAGAGGCTGAGAAAGTGAATGCTCTAATAAAAAGAGAGTCTCTCCTTAGAAAAATTAATGAAATGAAGGAGAGAAACAA
Source organism: Chamaecyparis obtusa (assembly GCA_027943335.1). Taxonomy (NCBI): domain Eukaryota; kingdom Viridiplantae; phylum Streptophyta; class Pinopsida; order Cupressales; family Cupressaceae; genus Chamaecyparis; species Chamaecyparis obtusa. The sequence continues at coordinate 445,745 of BSBK01008535.1, forward strand.
GATGCTTGCTTATGCTCCTAAGACTTTGCAACATTAGGTCCTTGGTGATCTTGAAGCTTTGTGGAGTGAGCAAGAGTGCTTACTCCAAGATCATGAATTTGACAAGGAGGGCCTTGTGGTTAGACAAGTGCAAAGTTATGTTCCTTTGCCTAAAGCTAAAGATGGGCATGAGATCACTAGGCCTGTTGTTGCCACTGGTGAGAGAGGAAAGCAGAAGATGGTGGGTCATCAAACAAGTAGATTAGTGACAATACCAGGGGTCCCACCACCCAATTCAAATAAGGACAGGAAAATAGAAAGAAGAAGAAAAGAAGATGAGGACCTTGCAAGAGAATTAGAGAAGGCTGAAATTGAAGCTTCCATTATAGAAAAGAGAAGAAAGATCTAATTCTTGAAGGCTTCATTAGCTAATGCTCTTGGTCCATCTACTACTGAACAAGGTATGCCATCTATGACTACTATTGTTCCACTTAGTAATGCTACTAGTTCAACTCCTTCTTCATCTATTAGGATAGGTGTTGATCCTAGGCAGTAGTCAAATGCACAAGTAGATAGAAATATAAATGCTGATGTTGATCCTAGGGTTAACACTAGTTCAAGTTTTCAAAGAAGACCTATGCAACTAGAAGGCTATAGGAAAATTAGTTTTGATGTAATTCCTAGTTACTTGAATTCTTTTCCAAGTGATATAAGAGATAAGGTACCTAAGTTTGCTGGTAATAATGCTATTAGTTGTGAAGAGCATCTTAGGTTATTTGTTGATATGATTAATGATTATGAGGTAGAGCATGAGGATGTAGTCATGAAATTATTTGTTCAATCTCTAGTGGAGGATAGTAGAGATTGGTTTAAGAGACTTCCTGATAAATGTATTGACACTTGGGATTCCTTTGAGAGATGTTTTAAAGAGCAGTATGGTGATAGACCTAATGCTAGTTTCATGTTGAATGAATTCAATACCATAAGGAAAAATTAGAATGAGACTGTAGCTGAATTCAACATGAGATTTCAGAAGGGTATGCATAAGTTGTTCCAAGTTATGCGGTTAGATGAAAATGTTTGTCTGACCACATACTTCAATGCATTTGATGGAAAGATGGGATATTTGTTGAGGGACAAGGAACCAATAACTCTTAGGGATGCTTTTAGAATTGCTGTCAACATTGAGAATAATATGAAAATATCAAGGAAATTGAGTGGAAAGAGAGATGACCCTAAGTTGTTTGGGGACAGAAAATACAAAAAGGAAAATGATAAGAATGTTGGAGCTAGGAGGAAAGAAGAAGATCAATTGGATAAGGTGCTCAATGCATTGAAGGATTTGAAGGCACTTGCAAATAGGAACATCAGTGCTCCTACCAATGAAAGGCCTCAGTTCAACAACAATTTCAATAAGCAGAATAGATTGTAGAACAACCCCTACAACACCCAATGGAAGGATGGCAAGCCTATTGTCCCTATTGTAAGAGGAAACAATGATAGAGGTGTCCCTCACCCTCTACAAAAGGCTTCAATAAATGTCATGGAGGACATACCTTGGTGTGTTGCATGCCAGTCCCCTCATTCTACAGAGCATTGTGTGGTTGCACATTCTATGGCTGCAAATTAGGATTGTGGCAATGAGGAGATAGATCAAGAAGAAGATCAAGATGATGTTGGATGCAACATGGCTTCTTCATATCTAGGATATGAAGATGATTTTGATTTTGATGAAGAGGCAGATATAAATGTGAAGAGACATAATCAGGGCCTTTTTCATCAAGAAGTTTTTTCTGATAGTGAAGACATTGATAGGAAGACATGTAACATGAACTCTTCTTCTGAGCCAGTAAATTTGAGAAGACCTTCTAGAGAAGAGATGGATAGGATTACTGTAGAAATGATTGCCCAAGTGCAAACTAGAGGCATGGTGGCAAGGAATACAAATGAGAAAGCTGCAGGAATGTTCATAAAGAGTACTAACTCTGGAGAGACTAATGAGAACAAATCAAAAGGTGATCACATGGTGAAATTCAAGAATGTAAAAGGTAAAAATTGTGAGCCTAAGGGAGTTGTAATTGAAAAGACTTCTAGTGAGATTGAGAAGCTAGCTAACTCAATTGCTAAGATTGAAAAAATGAGGGTGGCCAATACACCTAATAAATCAGATAAATAAAAGGATAGTAAGGCGGTGTAGATTGAGATTCCTTCTTTTGCTCCTATTGATATGTTATTTGTATTGTCCCAAATTACAGTTAAGGTTCCATTGTCAAAATTGTTGAGGATCCTTGAACACAAAGACAGAGCTATTGCATGGGTAGATAATGTTCACAACACTGATGTTGCATGCAATGGATCTTAGGATAAAGCTTTGAAAGGTGTTGCTGCTCAGGGAATTGTGTCTCAGATTCCTCCAATATATTTGGATAGTTCTGTCAATGCCAACCTTGAAAATATTGATCCATTCTTTTTGAGTGTTCTTGTGAATGGAATGATGTTGAGGAATTGTATGATTGATAGTGGTGCCTCTAATACTTTCATGCCTTTCAAAATCATGGGGAATTTTGGCCTTAAAGTTGATACAATCCAAGGAAGATGTTGTGCAATGGATCAAAGGGAGGTACCAGTTATTGGGACTATCAATGCAATGCCATATAGGTTGGCAGCATATCCAGAGAAAGAGTTGACAATGAGTGTTTTGGTAGTGGACACCCTCCTCATTATGGGATGCTACTATCTAGAAGATGGAGTGCTGCCATGGGTGGAAGTTTACAGTGTGATCTGTCCTATGCCACTTTCAAGATTGATGATCACTTTGTCAAGATTGATTGAGAGCCAAGAGTATGCCACATGATTGAGATAAATATTGATAATGAAACTACATGTTTTGTGGATACTGATATTAATGCTTTTAGGGTAGAGATCCCTGTATTTGAAAATGAACCTACTTTGTCACCTATCTTTGTTGAGGTAAGTGCTAATTCTATGAAGGGTGATTTGTGGGTAATGTACTTTGATGGTGCAAATTGCAAGGATGGAGTAGGAGCAGGTATCTTACTTATTTCTCCTGATGGAAACACCTACAAGTTTTCTTTCACATTGAATTTCTTTTGTACCAACAATATAACAGAATATGAGGCTTTGTTGTTAGGATTGAGGTTGGTACAAAAACATGGTATTAAGTGCTTAAGTGTTGTTGGTGATTCTGAGTTGGTGGTGTCCCAAGTTAGATCAGTATATGCTTCCAAGAACAAGAGGTTGAAACAATATAGGAATGCAGTTTGGGATTTGATTGAACATTTTGATGCCTTCAATATTGTGTGGAAGGATAGGAGTAATAATAAGATGGATGACTTGTTAACCAATATTGCAATCAATCCCAATGATATTACATTTTCTGGTATTTCTAAAGTTGAAATTTAGGCTAGGCATAGCATACTAGACAATATTGAAAATTGGCAAGTTTTTGATGATGATAATGATATCTTGAAGTTTATGAGTTGTGAAGATTAGTATCATGGTCAGGAATTTGATTGTTCAGCCTTGGTTGAGTTAGTAGAAGGAAAAGAGGTTGTCTTTGGCAATGAGGTCATTCAACTTAGAACTAACAAGGTGCCCAAGGGGCTTGTTGTTTTGGAGACTGTCTTTGACAACTAGGATAGAGTTCAGAAGAATATCAAAAGAGAAGGTCATGCTGATCTAGAGGAGATAAATCTTGGAACACATGATGCACCTAAGAGAGTATACATTGGTAGAGATATATCTCAAAAGGTAAGGAAATATTTGATTAAATTATTGAGAAAATTCAGGCATGTTTCTGCATGGTCATATGATGACCTTAAGGTTTATAGAGAAGATTTGTTTCAGCATATTATTCCATTGAAAGAAGATGCTAAACCTTTCTGGCAAAAGCAAAGGCCTATTAATCCCACTTTGGCACCCAAGATGCAAGAAGAGTTAATGAAGCTGAGAGATGCTAGAATTATCAAGCCTATAAGGCACTCTTCTTGGGTTTCAAACCTTGTTCCTATGAGAAAGAAAAATGGTGACATCAGGCTTTGTGTGGACTTCAGGAATTTGAACATCAGCTCATTAAAAGATAATTATTGTCTGCCCAATATGGAAGCTATGTTGCAGAGAGTAATCAGATCAGAATTGATGTCTATGATGGATGGTTTCTCTAGTTACAATTAGGTAATTGTCAAGGAATTAGAGCAATTCAAAACAACTTTCACTACACCTTGGGGGACATATGTTTATGTGAGAATGCCTTTTGGTCTCACAAATGCGGGTGCTACTTTTCAGAGGGCAATGGATGTTGCCTTCTCAGATTTCATAAATGATTTCCTTGTTGTATATCAAGATGATTTAACTACCTATTCCAAGAAGGAAGAAGATCACTGTATTCATTTAGAAAAAATATTTGTGAGGGCCTTGGAATTTGGCATTTCATTAAACCCAAGGAAATGTTCTTTTGGTGTCATTGAAGGTAAGTTTCTTGGCCACTTAGTTGGGAAGCAAGGAGTGATAATTGACCCTGAGAGGGTAGCAGCCATTGATAAAATTTAGAGACCAAAGAATGTTAAAGGGATTTAGTCCTTCTTTGGTCAGGTCAATTTCTTAAGGAGGTTTGTGACAAATTTTGCAGAAGTTACTAGACCTATTTCTAGGATGTTGAAGAAGGGATATGCAATCAATTGGGAGGGTGAGCCTGATGAGGCTTTCAAAAATATCAAGCAGGCTATCAAAGATGCACCAGTGCTTAAGGCACCTGATTATAATGTTCCAATGCATATCCTTTCCTTTGCATCTTTTCACACTATTGCTATAGTTTTGTTACAAAAGAATAAGGATGGTTTTGAGCAGCCTATTGCATTTTTCAGTAAATCTTTACAGGCTACTGAATTGAAGTATGACATAAATGAAAAACAAGCATATGCACTTGTGAAGGCAATCAAGGCTTTTAGGTGTTACTTGATGGGGGTAGTTGTGATTGCTTTTGTGCCAGGTGTAGCTATGAAGGATATTTTCTCACAGCAAGAGGTGTCTAGAAGAAGATGCAGATGGATCAATAGGATCCAAGAATTCAATGTTGATGTCCAGATTACTAAATTGGTTAGAGGACAAGGATTGGCAAAACTGATGGCCCAATCCAATCTTGATGCTAATCAGGTAAATCATTCTGAAATTGATTATACATGTGATATGGATTATTATATTTGGTATCAAGATATCATCTATTACTTGAGAAACATGAAATGTCCAGATAACATGAATGATAATTAGAAGAGGACTTTGAAATTATAGGCCATCAAGTATGTAATTGTGAAATTTAAATTGTATAGAAATAATTTAGATTGCATACTTTTGAAATGTGTTGATGAAGATCAGGCTAACAAGTTGTTGAAGGAAATGCATGAGGGAGTTTGTGGTGGACATTATATGGGTAAAACAACTACTCATAAAATCTTGAGAGTAGGATTCTGGTGGCCCACAATCTTCAAGGATGTAGAACAGTTGGTGAGGAGGTGTGATGCTTGTCAAAGGTTCTCTTGTAAGCTTAAATTTTTAGGTAATGTGCCATTAAAACCAATAGAAGTTCAGGCTCCTTTCCAACAATGGGGAATTGATTTCATAGGGGAGATACCAAACAAGTCTAGTGGAGGACACTCATGGATCTTAGTTGCCAATGATTACTTTACAAAATGGGTAGAGGCTATACCTACAAGAAATGCAAATAGTAAGGTGGTAATTGATTTTTTGATGAATAATATTGTTACAAGGTTTGGTTTCCCTGAGAAGATAGCTAGTGATAATGCAATGTGCTTCAGGTCTGCTGAATATAAGAACTTTTGCAAAGGTTTAGGAATTCAGATTTCTAATTCCTCACCTTATCATCCACAAGGAAATGGTCAGGTAGAATCTACTAATAAGAGTTTGATTAAAATCCTAAGGAGGATTCTTGAAAAGAATAAGAGGGCATGGAATTCAAAGCTGCCATTAGCCCTATGGGCTGATAGGGTTACTGTGAAGAGGGCAATTGGTTGTGCACCATTTGACCTAGTATATGGAATACATGCAAGAATGCCTCAGAATAACTTATTGGAAATGTATAAATTTGTTCAGTTATATGATGATGACATAGATGATGAGATGCAGTTAAGAATTGAGGACCTCATTAGGCTAGATGAGACTAGAAGAGAGTCAATTGCAAGGAATGCGAAATTGCAGTTGTAGGTTAAGAATTTGTATGATAAGAAGATTATTGAAAATAAGTTTAAGCCTAGTGATTTGGTGTTAGTTTGGAATGCCAGATTGGAGGATAAGGGAAAGCATGGTAAATTTGATCCCATCTGGTTAGGGCCATATCTAATTCATGAGAAATAGGGCCAAGATTCATATATTGTCAAGGAATTAAATGGTGATATTCAGGAATTGCCAGTTCATGGACAATTCTTGAAGAAATACTTCTCTTGAGGTATCTTATTTTCCATAAACAGTAGTTAGGTTTGTATATATTGTAAATTCTATAAATAGTTGCTTGCCCCTGCCCTGTTTTGTCCTGGCTTGTAAGTTTTTGGTCCTGTTGCTCTTTGTTGTCTGCAATTTTTTTTAAATGTGGGATGGTCTACTTTAAACCAGTGATTCTAGATCCTTTCTATGCCTACAGGAGGCATACATCCCTAGACAGAGCCACTGTTAGCACGTGCAAAAATTTTCATGGCCCTAGCCCTTTTCCCCTGGTCTCTGCAGTTATTTTTAGGTCCCTACCTTTAGCCCTAGTTCAAATTTTTGAAAATATAGCCGTTGCATACAAAAAACCCTTTGTCTAAACCCTGGCCTTATTATTTCTGATGTTACTTTTCATGGGTCACTTAAGGTCCTAATTTGCATGTGCTCTATATTTTGGGTCGGCCCTATTTAAATTTTTCCTAAGTCTTTACCCTGGCGGCCTTTAATATTTTCCTATGGTCCCCAGCGCTTTATTTTTCCCAAAAGCCTAAGTCATGTTTTAATATTTTCCTATGTTTTGGTAGCCTTTATTTTTCCCGGGGCCCAGCTTTGACACCATCTCCATCTAATGGTGAGCGTATCTTCTCAAGCGATGTGTTAGATGCATAAGATCTTGAGACGACCATCGATTCTTTGTATGACATAGCCTTTTTCTCATGCGGGTCCACTTGCTAGGTATTCTGATTTGGAGGTTTTTTATTGGTCCATGTGGTATGAGGTGGAATCCTATCAGTGGGACTGGTCTTCTTGGCATTCAGGCAGGTTAAAGTCTGATTTAATCTAGTAGCCGTCATTATACCATTGATATAACATGCTCGACCTTTAGTGTAGTAGTATAGCGATAGCTGTTGATTCTCATAAGGAAGGTAGGTGGGTCTATTGACATGTATGCATAGTTGGTGCTATTTGATTCATCCATGTATTTGCATAGTGGCTTGTTGTTAGTGGGACTTGAGCTTTTAGATGTGTCAGTGGGTCCTAATCCTATTAGAGAATCGACGAATGACTTATAATCTCATTGAGTGTGTCAGACGCTTAAGATCTTGCAATGGCCATTGATTTTGTATCCTGTCAGAGGGTTGTCAGGGTAGTGAGGAGATTCTCAATCCAATGGTCGGCATGAAATCTGATAGAATCTTGGAAGTCTTTCTGAACTTCAGATGGTCGTTGATCTTCCTGATGTGGGCCCGGTCAAAGTCTTTTGGCGGTTGGGATAAGTGTTTAGTGGCCGAAATTTTTTTAAAGGTTTCACTTGTTCACGTGAAATGATGGTGGTTCTCTAATAGTTTTAGTGGTTCAATGAACAAGCTTTCGTGTAATCGTAAACTTTCTGGCAGTTTTATAAAGTTCTTTGCGAATTGGTGGAAGTCTTTTGTTGCTTGCTCGCTAGATGTGGGGCTGAGGTTAGTGTTTTCCTATAGTCACCAGTTCGCAAGGTTAAAGGTGGGTTAAGATTTTCATCCCGTGAACAGGATATGCTTTGTCACGTGTTTGCTTAAAGTAAACCTAGGGTGGTAGTTGAGTTAAGATTTAAAAGACTACAAAATATGAAGATCGGATGGTCACAACTTAAAGTTAATGGAGATTCAAATTTTGACCATTGATTTGCTGCAAGCGCCATGGAAATGACCGTTATTATTCAAATTCATATTTTTGAAGGGTTTCCAGCGACAGGAAGGACTAGAATTCAATGCAGAGGTGACTAGAGCTGGTGGGAAATGATCTGTTTCCTATTGTACTGTGGACCAGGGTGTGCCATGTTCATTTACATGGTTTGTACTATGTAGTTTTGTGCTCAAGGCATGTTGTAGGATTGACTTTTTGGGTGTTTTGGTGATCCTCAGTACTTTCTCAAAGAATTTATCATGATTGAGGATCACTTCGGGATCTTTCTTTCTCCTAGTTTCCTAGGTTTCCACCCTTGTAATAACTTTTTGACTATTTCTAGTTAGTTGGGTGGTTCAAACCCTAACCCTAAGTCATCTGTACCTTGCTGCATTCTCTTTGAGGATTCCAAGATGACTAGGGAGTATAAGTTGCAGAAGTTTTGATTTTGTAGGGGGTTACAAAAACTTTCTTTGGTCCCAGGCTAGTTGTTCATGGTGTTTTACTGATAGAGGAGCTGGATTTTGTATCTTTTCCTATCCTTGTGTTGTTTTGATTGTGTATTGATTCTGAATATATTAAAGAGAATGCTATTGAGTTCCAATCTTACATTTGTGTATGTCTTCTTGTTCTAGTTCTAAACTCATATATGTTAGTGTCACAAAGTGTATTAGCATATGGTAAACAAAGAGTATTGTGAAGTCATCTCTGAGTTCCTAACAAAGTTAGGATTAAAGTCTTTTAGGTGGGTTCAGTGAGTTTGCAACCAAGTAGGAATCTGATGTCCTTATGTCTGAGGGAGAGGGGTAATAGGCAAAGCACTTATCCTAGATTTAGTTGTGTTTGAGTTAAGGTCTTCAGCTGATATATGTAATTGGGTGACTCTTTGCCCTAGGTTAAGGCACTGGTCCATCCTCTAGAGGTATTTCATTTTCATCAACCACACACAAACATTCAAATGATAAAATCTTAAAGCAGTTAGTAAAGAGTATATAGTTGTATATCATTTAGTGATTCCTTTCAAGAAGTGAATCAAGGGTACACCCGCTTGAGCATTAAGGCTCAAAGTGTAGGAGGATCTCTTTTGATCCTTGTTAATTAGCCCTCTTTCTTGTAGACTTTAGAGTGGTGATAGAGTCAAAGTTTTATTTAAGTTATCCATCAAAGTATAAATCTACAAGTGAAGATCAAAGGGAACTCCCAACAGATCCTTCATTCTCCTGGTGAGTGTCCAGGTAGGCACCATTTGTATAATTGATAGCTTAGGGCATCAGATGTATATTGTATCATTGATAGTTGAGACTTTGTTAAAAGGAAATAAGACAAAGAATGATTTTGATTTAGTCTATGTATTTTGATCCCTAAGTGGCTTAGAACCCTAGAGAAGTATATGGAGATATACAGATGTAGTTGTAGGATACATAGCAGCCGATAATTTACAAGAAATCCATGCATCCAATTTGAATAGCAATTCCTACAAAGAAATAGGGTCCTCTAATGGCACAATCATCTGGACCTTGACTGTTCCCTCAACCAGTGACCCTTCAAAACTAGGTTATCATGCAATTAGTGAGTGATCCTTCATTCTCCTAGTCTTCCCTACCTCCAAACATATTAGAAATACACAATACAATGATAACAAGTCTTTCACAATCCCCCTTCCCTCAAGGAACACTATCAACCATCCCTTCAACATAGCATTTCATTTTTTTATGAGTGGATTGTGTAGGAACAGTTAACATTAAACAATGAGCAAACTCCTCAACACATCTTGGAAACCATTGAATTCAATAATAAATGAAACCTAACACCAACACTATTCCTTCCATAGTTGCAAGATACATAGCAGTCGATAATTCACAAGAAATCCATGCATAAAATTTTTATAAGGATATCCTACTAATCAATAGGAATTTTCTTGAGATGACCAATGATTATGCATTTTGATGGCAGTGTGCTAGTTCAAAAGGATAATATATATCTGAAACATTTTTTTCTAATTTTCTCAAACTATAAATGTGGTTAAAGGGAAAATATTATGTGGAAAACCCGCAAACCAAGCTAGCAAATGATTGTACATCAAATTATTGCTATATTCATTCAATTATTGGTATGCTTTAGCTACCTGACCTTTGAGCTTCATCTAGAGGAATGTGTAGCTTTAAGATAGAGTTACTTCTTGGGCTTTACAATAGGGTGGAATATGATCAAGATTTGTTCAGGTTGTATCTTTGTTAGTCCCATTGTTAGGTTCTTATAGTTCATGGTTTGAATCTATTATGGTTGTGTAAGGGATTTGTAGATGCTTTTTCTAACATAATTATTGGACACCATGATTGGAACAATTGGTTGTTGGCTATTGTACACATGAATCATATCTATCAATGGTTCTTTGTGTTCAAGAATTCGTTGATCAATCTTTGACATTTATTATCCCAGCTTTAAAAGAGTGATAAAAGATATAGTGAGTGCTATCTTTTCCAAGTGTTTTGTGGGTGCCATTATCTTCTAGGAGTAATTTCTGGAGCCAAATTATGTTCTTTGCCTCTAGTAAATATTGCAGACACAACCATCTTCTTGGTGAAGGGTTTCTTCCATCCCCATGAGGCACTATTGCATGGTTTCCATTCCCTTGTAGTATACTGAACCTAATTTAATAAAAGTGTGCACTACTTTGGGTTCCATAATTTATGGCCCCTACACTGTGGTTGTTAGCCCAATTAAGACAGGCCTACCTTTGCATATAATAAGAGGCCAACATGAAACAAACATCCAGAGGTTAGGGGGTTGTTCCCTATCCATAATTTATTATTTAAGTGCTAAGTGATGATGGGTATGTCATGTAATTCATACCTAGTGTGTCTCTTTCTTTCTCTCCACATTTCACATTAGGAGTATATGTTATAAAATACTAATGAAATCAACTATAGGTCAAATCTAATCAAAATTGCAATATAAAGATTAAAATAGATCTTGAAGAAATAAGGGAACTATTTTTGACATATATTGTACAAATAAGGAGAATACTCCAAAGAGGAAATGCTTCCATGTGGAATAATTGAAGGACAATATTTTACTTTTATATGGACATCTACAATGTTTTTGATATATTTCTGAGATAACAAAACCATAGAAAGAATAGCATATAGAAGAAAGTAAAGAATAATGATCATACTTTGAGATATTGTGGAAAATTAAAGGAAAGAATGCTTGGTGGGGTTATCATGCAATCAGTGAGTGATCCTTCATTCCCCTCTTCTAGTGACCCTTCAAAACTAGGTTATCATGTAATCAGTGAGTGATCCTTCATTCTCCCAGTCTGCCCTGCATCCAAACATATTGGAAATACACAATACAATGATAACAAGTCTTTCAAAATCCCCCTTCCCTCAAGGAACACTATCAACCATCCCTTCCACATAGCATTTCACTATTGTATGAGTGGATTGTGCAGGAACAGTTAACATTAAACAAGGAGCAAACTCCTCGACACATCTTGGAAACCATTGAATTGAATAATAAATGAAACCTAACACCAACACTATTCCTTCCATTCACTTCTATGAAGAATAAAGCATTTAATCCATTCAACATTACATATAATCATTAGACAGTTACATTTCCTGATTGTGTAGAGGAACAGTCATGACCAAAATGATCAAAACTACTTTCACCCTTGCACAAGCTATTCCTCACTCTTAATGAGTTATAAACATGCCATTGTTTCAGTTTTGCTTGAGAGTTATGATAATTTTTGTAAACATGTCATTGGTTTAGTTTACTGTATTCATTTTTGTTAGACAAATCTTCATTGTCTTCTGATTGTCTTCTTTATATAGTAGAATGTATTAATTGGTTGACAAATAAACAAGCATTTAGATAATCAAAAGACAATGACGATAATTTTAAATGCATCTAACACAATTTTTTTTTACAAAACTGAACCAATGGCATGTTTACAACAAAGAAATAGAGTGATAATAATATGCTAAAAATTGTATTCTATTTAATACATGCCAAAGGACTAGTCCCAACAATTCTTAAACATACTTTATCTGATATGATGAATTCTTAAACAATTAAGGTTGGAGTAGACATAGTTATCACACAATTTTTTTGTGTGGTACAAGGAAGATTTGGCTAATTAAGAGTGAGGCCTTCTTTAGAATCTCATATAAATTTGGCCAATTAAGATGAGAAGAAAAACATAATTCATTAGTTAAACTTTTCAATTTCATGTATTTTTTCTCCTATTTATTAGGTGCATGAGTTGAAGGTTGAATGTAAGAGTCTTATAATGTTGTGTTACCTTAAATCTTGAGTTTTTGATACTCCTGTTACCCTAATTTTCCTGTGCATACAAATTTGGCTAATATCTATCCCAAGGTCTCTTTTTTTATCCTGCCAAGTACCCCTAAAATTTTTATGATCTTATGCCATGTCCTCTAGCCTCTGCAAATTGTTTTATTCCCTGGTCTGTAGTTGAAAAAATTCAAAAAAGTAGTCGTTTGAGCTAAATAAACCCTGCAAACCCTAAGCCCCTCATTCTATTTTCATGTTACTTTATCGGCAACTTAAAAGTCTCAATTCCCATGTGTGTAATTCTTCCTTCAGCTGCTAGTTCTTCTATTCTTCTGGTGGTCTTTTATGTGGGGTCCTAGTTAGATAAGATCAACGACTGTCGTAAATTCGCATTGGGTCTATCAGAGGCTTGCAATCTTGTGATAGCCGTTGATCTTCCCTTTTGCTCAGCACTTCATGCTTTTGTGGGTCCACTACCATGGCGTCTTACTTGGAGACTTTTTATTGGTCGAGGGATGATGAATTTTATTTTTGTCAGTGGGCCCAGGGATGTCAGAAGCTTGGAAATCTACCGCTGGCATGTGTTCTCATGAAATGTGTCAGAGGTATACGATTATAAGACAACCATTGATTCTCCTTGGTGACGTAACTCTTCATGCCTAGTGAGTCCACTGCTACATGTACACAAAAGATGGCTTCTCATTGGTCCACATGGTAATGATTGGGTAATGTGTTAGTAGCACCAGGTTTCTAGCATTTCAAAAGGCTCTGACATCTATAGGAAATCTACGGTTGGTGTATGTTCTCATGAGTTTTGTTAGAGCTATGAGATCATGCCCTGACCATCAATTTTACTTTATTTCAGGGTGCCTATGCTAGGTGGGTCCTCTGCCAATTGATGCTGACATGCTTGAATTTGATTGGTCCGTGTGGTGATGACTGGATTTGCAGTGGGTCCATTTGTCAAAAGGGTCCCGATCTAATAAAGATCTATGACTGGCGTAAAAGTGCAAGGAATCTTTCTGACATACGAGATCATGCACCCACTGTTAGATTGGAATCTAAGCTATAGTAGGACCATGTCAGAACTTGCTGAGGTGTATGCCTATAGAGCAGTCAAGGGTGAATAAAAGAATGACATGTGGTGGTTTTGGGCCCAGGGTTAAGAGTATTCTACAAATCTGCGACTAACGATCTTTTCCATGTTAGGCAAACTTAACCGGGGTCAACTAAAAGTTTAAACGACTCTGCAACTAAAGGGAAATAGAACCCGAGGTAGACTTAAGGTTAAATTTGTAGTCAAATGCCGAGTCCGGGTAAAAAGGAAGATTTGACGGTCACGTTTTAAAGTGAGATTGATTTTTGAATGCCGACTGTTGATAAGGAATTTTAGCACCACCTATGACTGTTTTATCATTTTTTAAATTCAAATATCTCAAAATATTAGATTTCATTAGTTATGGTGAGACCGAGTTGTAGGTAGGTAGATGGATCATGGTGACTAGATTTTTGCAGGTATAAACATGAAATGGACTTGCAAAGATAGATATTTGATCAGCTGGGATATTTTCATGTGCATTTATGGCTGAATTTGATAGAATTAGGGTTTGATTATTATATGAAAAATTATGTTAGATATTTTTTGGCTCCTTCCTGTGTGCATTGGAGATGTATATAATGTTTTTTTTTAGAGCTTTAGAGCTTAGAATGGACTTTTTGTAAAAGAAAATTTGGACAATTATAAAGAGAAAAGATATCTTTTCTTAGAAATCTATCTGTGGCATTCTTCTTGCCCTCTAGTTTTCTACAATTGTAAATTCCCATTGATTATTCATATATTGTAAGGTATTTTGTGATATTCTTCATGTCCCTATGCTTCTTGACTAAATTATCTCTTAATGAATTTAGTATTTATATGTTTGTCAGTGATATCTTAGGGTTCTTGATCCCTCCTTTTTGCAATTTTGTGTATCATTGTGGATGATTTGATGTGAATGCTTTTGTGGGTATACTATAACCTCTTAACAATTTCGTCTCATTCCTATACCTAGTTGCAGAGGTGAATGTTTGTTTGCAGGTCATAGATTGTTGTCTAACTCCAAAGAGTGTTATTGTTTGTGAAAGAATCTCTCTTTCCCTGCATACCCTCTTTAATTTGCAGACCCTTCTATGAAATACTTAAGCAAACCTATTCAGTGAGTTGTGATCTCCTAGACCTAAGTTCATTCATTGAATCCATCTTTTATACTACAATTCATACCATCATTTTGGTGCATCACTTAGTAGGTAGTTTTCTTTCAAGTCATTTCCCTTTCAAGTACTCCTTCTATCCCTTTTCCCCTCAAGTTTTACTTTTCATGTCAAGAAGAAAATTAGGGTGATTATCCAAGAGGAACCAGCCTAGAACCTAGAGGTCTCATCTTAGTTAGCATAGGTCCCACAACCTAGAGATGATTCCCATGTTATACTAGGTTATCAAGACTACAAGAGCTTGAAACAAGGGTGCAAACTTAGTATATAAAAACTCCTATGATGATCTTTCTCAACAAGTATTTTATTCTATTGTTGTTTTTTGAATAACATATTGGGAAAATACAAAATTGTGTACTTGTACAGGATAGTTAACACAAAATTGAAGCATCAAACAAAACTTGATCAAGTTGTAGGTGGAACATGCACTCAAATAGTAAGTAATGTAGAATAACAAAATAAGTAATATGTCGTGTCTACATTTTGTTATTTTCTAAGATTACATCCATGTTCTATATTCACAGAATGGTTCAAAATTGAAATTTACAATTCGATAAAAGTACTGATGGGTTTTGTTCCCTACACCCTCAATCAACAACTTGCCTCCATTTTATTTTGATTTACAAACTACTATATTATTTGAATATCTTTCTTTCTTGCCACAATAGGAAAGAGTTTGAGGTGGAAGACTACAATAATAGAAGTGTTTCAATTTGGTATACTATACTACAACATCATTTCATAACTAAGTTTTCAATTTCCATAAATAATTAGGTTATAGATAATCTAAGTGAAGAAGCATCATGTCAGACAATCCAAGTGAATAAGGTAATGGGGATGCAATCAATAGATTGTGGTCAAACTTGAAAAGAAAAGGCGATGTAGAATGTTATTTTCCCTACAATAATTGTAAGGGCTTAAACATTAGAAGATTGCTAATCAAAATAGCTAAGAGACATTGTAGGGATAATGGTCACATTGAAGGAGGCTTTGATTATCATGAATTGGTAAGTTTTTCATTATATTTATTTAACAATTAATATATATATGAAATACACCTGATGATGAGATCATTATCATGGTTTATTTGTGTTCATCATTTTAATATAGGTCAATCTCCCTAGGGGAGTATGTGATATGGACCATGGAGGTGAAAATATTGAGAATATGGCTTTGGAAGTGGAGGATCATGGAGGTGCGAATATTGAAGCTGAAAATTATGATCCCATGGAAGATGACAATGATGCTCTAGATGATGGTACTAATACATTGATCCATGACACATTTGGTATTGGCGCAACTGATGATGATAATCAGGATGATTTTTATGTCATCCATGATATACCTCTACTTGAGAAGGTAGCCATGGCCCTTTACGAAGGCTCCCAAACAACTCTTTTTACTGCTGTATTGTTGTTGTTGAACTTGAAGGTTATGAATGGTTTATCCAACACAACAATGTCACATATGCTACAGTATGTCATATATGTCATTATAGTAATTAAATGGTGAAACATGTACCATAAATATTGTTAATATTAACAACATATTTTATTTTTCTACAGATTGATAGGTGATTTCTTGTTACCACCATCAAATATTCTCCCTCACTCATGCCGAGAATTATGTGCCACTATGAAAGATATTGGAATAGAGTATCAAGCAATAGATGCTTGTCCCAATGATCATATTATTTATCAAAAAGAACATGAATTTGCAATAGAATGCCTTGAATGTCATATGAGTAGATATCAAATAGATCAAATACAAAAAAAGGTGCCTCACAAGGTTCTTCGTTACATCCCCATTATACCATGTTTGCAAAGATTATTTAGGTGTAGTAGCTTGGCACAATTTATGGCTTACCATGCACGCAATAGGAGTCAAGATGACATTATTTGAATGCCTACAAATGGTTCTATATTTAAGGACATAGAGGAAAAGTGGCTGCACTTTATCGAAGAAGCTCAAAATCTCAAGCTTTCAGTGGTAGCAGACGGTGTCAATCTATTTGGAGAGCTAAGATCTGTTTGCACTATTTGGCCTATTTTTATCATCAATAATAACATTCCTCCATGGATGTCAATAAAGAGGGAGCACATTATGTTAGAAATGATTGTTTTAAGTATTTGATCATTTAATAGTTATCTACATGTAATTATAAATCTTGTAGTAAAATGATCACAATAATTATGTAATGTTGTTGTTCATTCAACCAGGTAAATACCAAGTTAAAGATATGAATGTTTATATTGAGCCTCTTATTGACGAGTTGGTGGAGTTATGGAAAGGTGTCATCATTTATGACATCTCTAGACCAATAGGAGACAGACAATTTCAATTTCACTCAATGCTTGTATGAACAATACATGATGCCCCAAGCCTAACACATTTTTATGGTATGTTATGGTGAATTCAAGTTGCACATGATAATTTTAAAAATAAAAATTAACATATTTAATCCAATTGTATCATTACCTTGTAGGTCTTCAAACAAAGGGAAAATTTGCATGTCCAGTTTGTGGTCCAAAGATGAAATCTCATTATTCAAAAAGTTTAGGAAAGTAGGTATTTGATGAGTATAGACACTTTCTCCACAAAAATCATAACTATCAAATTACCGAAAAACATCTTTTCAATGGGAAAGAAGAAACTACATCTAAGCCATGGAGAATGACACCTCACTTATGGAAGTTAGAATATAATAGAATTAATCATCGAAGTACTACCATTCTACCTAACAGTTTATGTTTGGAATTTGTATATTTTGATTGTGTTTTGTTTGCTGATTATGTGATTGATGATCGTGAATGTCGTCAAGGAAACACTATTGAGCACCTTTGAAAGGGACTAAAGAGCTATCCTAGATAATTTAGTAGGTTGTGTTAGCACGTGCAAAAATTTTCATGGCTATAGCATTTTCCCCCTAGTCTCTGCAATTGATTTTGGGTCCCTGGCACAAACCCTTGGTTCTTTTTTTAAAAAAACTAGCCGTTGTGTTCAAAACCTTTTGAAAACCCTGGCCTTGTTCTAATTTCAAGTTAACTTTATCGAGTCACTTAAAATCTCAATAACCCATGTGCTTAAATGTTATGTTCCCTCACTCGCTATGTGGTTAGGTTTTACATCGGGGTTCCCCTTTAATATTTCCCTAAGTTCCTAAGTCTCTCGGCATTTTATTTTCCTAAGTCTCCAGTCACAAAATTTCTTTCCTTTGTTTCACCTTGCAGAAATTGTGTGGTTGTCATTAATTCATAAGATTGTAGGCTGTCAGAAGGTTCTAACATGTGATTACATGACTTCACAATAGCTATCCCAGCGGGCCCTGTTGTTTCTCCTTGCTGGTGGTTAAAGAGTCTTCAAAATCAATGATCGTCGCTATACCACTGAGGGAAGATGCATGGGTTTTAACATCATGCCTTAACAATAGACATCCGATCTCCTGAAGGATTAAACTATGGGTCCATAATGAAACATATGCACAAATGGCAGCACCTTATTGGCCCATGTATTAACATGTTGTCAGTTGTTAGTGGGACCTAGTTTTTGGATGCATTAGAGGGTCTTGACAATGTCAGAAAATCAATGATGGGCACATGATCTTATGGGATCTGTCAGAGGTTTAAGATCATGCGCTGGCCATCGATTCTATCTTTCTAGAGGGGATAAAGTGTGGTGGGTCCACATGCCAGGTGTGCTAATTTTTTGTTATTTGATTGGTCCACATAGAGTGACTGGGCATGCTATCAGTGGGGCTAGGTATTTTGAGGTTCAGAGGATTTTGACATCCATAGTTGATCAATGACTAGTGTAAGTTCTCATGAGATGTGTCAGAGCTTTGAGATCTTATGCTAGCCGTCGATCTTACTTTTCTTAGAGGTGATAAGTGATGTGGGTCCACTTCCATGTTGGCATAATTGGCATTCTCTCACTGGTTGGTATGTTGCTGAGAGGGATCTTGTCAGTGGTCCCTGCAGAGGAGGCTTTTCAATCAATGGTCAGTGCATGATCTCAAGGAATATTCCTACCCCTTAAGATCTTGCACCATCTATTGATCTCACATCTTACTTGGACATGTCAGTGGGTCCTATGTCAGGGGTGATTGAGTGATTGCAGTGAATGATGTAGTGACATGTGGCAGGTTTTCAAGTGGGCCCAGGGTTATCATAGGTCTTAGCGGTTCTGATAAAGTGTTCAATAGCCCAACAAATTTTTAATGGTCTCCACTCATTCGCACAATTATTTGGTCATTTTATAAAAGGTTTGGCAATTCAACGAAGGAAGGTCGCGTGATTGCTAAGTATTTTAGAGATGACTTAAAATGTTCTGCAAATTGGCAAAAACCTTTTGTCACCAGTTTGCCAGATGTAGTTGGGATGAGTTAAGTGCCTTTGGTCGCTAGTTCGTGGGGTTAGGTGGTGAGTTAGGTTTTCTTTCTGTGAACAAAAAATGGCTTTGTTGCATAGTCGCTGGAGGTAACCCGAGGGTGGTGGTTGAGTTAAGACTTAAAGACTGTGAAATAGAAGGATCGGAGGGTCAGGACTTAAAGTCGGCCCAGATTTAAATTATGACTGCCGATTTACTACAAGCACCATAAAGTGGCCATTGTTTTTCAAATTTGAATTTTTGAAGGGTTTCCAGCAAGAGAAAGGACTAGAATTGAATGCTTTCACTACCGGATTTGATTTGTTTGGTGGCGCTTGCTGTTGTAGTGTGGTCCAAGGTGTGCCATGATTGTCTATAGGGGTCTGTGCTATATTTTTTATGCTCAAGGCATGTTGCAGATGGCTGAAAGGGTTGACATTTTGGATGTTTTTATGGTTCTCAGTACCTTCTCAGTGAGATTTTTCATGATTGGAATCACTCCGGGATCTGTCTTCTCTTGGTTTCCTGGGTTTCTTCCCCTGTAATAAATTTGTGAGCATTTCTAGTGGGTTTAGTGGGTGAAACCCTAACCCTAGTCATTCGTAGCTTGATGCATCCTCTTTGAGGATTCCAAGGTGACTAGTGGTGGTATATTGTAGCCTTTTTGATTTTGTAAGGGTGGTTGTTGATGGTATTATATTGAGTAAGGAGAGCCTGGATCTTGGGTTTGTTTCTTTGGCATTTTGTTGTCTTGGTAATGTAGTGATTCTAAAAATTAACGAGAATACACTTGAATTCCTGTCCCAAATCTCTGATTTTCTTCTTTTTCTGATTGTGGATTCATATATGTTAAGGTCACAAAGTGGATTAGCATATGGTAAACAAAGAGTATTGTGAGATCAGCTTGGAGTTCCTGACAAAGTTAGGATTAAAGCCTTTAGGGTGATTTCAGTGAGTTCATTATTGAATTGAAATTTGATGATCATGTTTGGGATTGAGGGGAGTAATAGGCAAAGCACTTACTCTGATTTCATGTGTGTTTGAGTTAAGGTTTAGTTGATATATGTTATCAAGTGACTCTATGCCCTAGTTAAGGCACTGATCCTTTCTCTAGATGCAGTCCATCATCATCAATCACACACATATTTAAATGATAAAAATTTATAATCAATTAGTGAAGGATATAGTTGAATATTATTTTGAGACTCCTTTGGAGAAGTTAGTCAAGGGTACAGCCGCCTGAGTATCAAGGCTCAAAGTGTAGGAGGATCTCTTTTGATCCTTGTTAATTGGCCCTCTTCCTTGTAGAATTTGGAGTGGTGATAGAGTCAGAGTTATATTAAAGTTATCCATCAAAGTATAAATCTACAAGTTGAAGATCAAAGGGAACTACCAAAAGGTTGCCCTACTATGAGCAGTTGCTTGATGTGCATTTATTTCATACTATGCATATTGGAAAGAATGTAATAGAGACATTGTGGAAGATATTGGATGGAAGGCGTGACAAAGAAAAAATTGTCAAAATTTGTAGCGACATTCATGAATCCAATCATTCAATGAAAAATTTCATTGAATCAAATAGAAATGGAGAATGGATTAATACAAGTGTCCTTCCTTGGTTATTAATAGAACAATAAGGTGATGCCATAAAAGAAGTTATACGAAAAATTCAATTTCCCATAGGATTTGCTGCAAACATAAGTAGTACCATATCAAAGAAAGGTGAATTTGGGCTAGGGTTGAAAACACATGATTGGAATACGTTCATCAAGGTAAGTCATGTTCTTTTTTATTTACAATATATTTGTAAACTACATGTACTTCTCATTGTATTATATGAGAAAAGAATGACATGATTATTTTTATAATTGTTATAGTACGTGCTACACCTATCTCTCCTAGAGAACTTCGACAATAACATCAAACAAGTGATATATGATCTTGGAAAATACATGAGGTAAGAAATGATATCTGTTCAATTTGTTGTATATATATATTGTAAAGTCTCGTGTTTATATATTTTTGTGTCTTGAATGTCTTGTAGGTGGTTGTCATCTAAAGAAATCTATAGAGAAGATATAAAATACTAGAAGAGAAGAATTCCTCTTCTAATGTTTGAAATACAAAAGTTTCTACCTTCAACCTTTTTCAATGCACAAGAACACTACCTCATACACCAAGTTGAGGAGATTGAAATGTGTGGACCCGTACACACTCAGTCAATGTGGATGGTTGAGAGGCACTTGAAATTTTTTAAGGCTTTGGTTCGGCAAAGAGCACATCTTGAGGGTTCTATAGTGGAGGGGTATATGGTATACCAAACTATGGTGTATGTTACTAAATATCTTCTTAAGCTTGCAGCAAAGATCCATATAGATTGCATTTGGGATCTCGACACCATTAGAAAATTCGAAGGGGAGTACTTGGTGGGGGAAGGAAGAATGAGGAAAGTGAGAGGTAATAAATTATAAGATGTTATTTTAGTTGTTAATTAATTCTTAATCTTCAAAATTAATCAGTTGTAAGTCATCTATTTATTTTTTGTATAGCTGCTCGAGAGTGGGATGCAATACATTTGTATTTTGCAAACAATCAAGATTGGCTGACGAAATAGATTGAACGATGTCATCATTTAGGTCACACATTAACATGGGAAGCTGTGCCTTCATTGGTTAATGAAGCTCATCGTAATAAAGATCCAAATGTTACCCAAAGGGAAATAGATTTAGCACATGGTTTAAAAGATCTCTAGGTATATATAAATTTGTTAATCACTCGTACATTTATGAACTGTCGATGCATTAATTTATACATGTTTTACATATTTTTACAGGTCAAACACCACAAGGCTATGTTTTGCAATGGTCATAAATTTTGCATCAAAAAGTGGGATGACACAAAGAAAACTTGTGATTCTGGGATAAGTGCAGTCTTTCAGGTGACTAATATTTCATCTAGAAATGACTTACATTCTTTAGAGTCCAAAAATTGATATTATGACATTTTGGATGATATATTTGAGTGTGACTTTAATTCTTTTAGATTAGTTCTCTTCATCATTAGATGGTATAGGCTATGACTTAATCAAAATGATCCTGATAGAACTATTATTGAACATGACAATGGATTTCCAATGATTAATACAAGGTGGTTTGAGCCAGTTAGAGATGAACCCTATGTTCTTCCAAGCCAATGTGAGTAGGTATTTTACTCAGAGGTTCCGCATAAATCAGGTTGGTCATTTGTTGTTAGACATGATCCAAGAGGAAAGTCGATGAGGTATAATGCGATGGAAGAAGATTGTGAACAACTAGAAGATGATGTAGATGATGGTCACAAACAACAGTTAGTCGGTGATGTTCCTGACGCAACTTTTGTTGAAGAAGAAGAAGAAGATGATGATGATGATGATGCTATTGATGATGCTACTGATGATGCTACTGATGATGATGATGATGATGATGATGATGATGATGATGATGATGATGCTGATGATGATGATGATGATGTTGTTGATGATGATGTTTCTGTTGCTGCTGTTGATGATGATGATGCCGATGATGATGATGATGACAAAGATGAAGACAATGACGGTGGTGGTGATGATGTCGATGTCAATGATGATCATGGTGATTAGTTGGATGAAGAAGAAGATGAATGACATGAATGAAATGTATAGTTATGTGATCAATTCTTAATCTATTTAATATTGATTTCTTGATAGAAATGTGTAGTTATGCAATCAATGCTTAATCTAATTAATTTGTGATGTACTTACTATGGGATGCTTATGGTTTTTAATGTACTTACTATGTGGTGTTGAGTATATGTATCATGAGTTTTTTAGCTAACATTAGATAATTGAATTACATATGTAGGCACCCAGACTCCTTTCATGAGCATCCCTGATGAAGGGTGCTCCCCCTAATACCACAAACACATAAGAGAAATAGAGAAACAACAACAATATGCAAGAACAGAAAATTAGCTTCTTATTATCTCCACAAATGTGGAATTACAAACTTTCAGAATTACAATATGCAAAGCCACATGGGAATTCCCTTACAATATTCTATAGGACAAAGCCTCGAACTATTACCTAGATCTACTACCCAGAACTATTCTGAACTGCCTAAGACAATAATACAGCCTTCCTTATATAGGCGATTTTCCACCGCCTGGGAAGGTTCCAGAATTTTAGCCAATAAGGCCGACCAACTTAGAATTATTTTATTTTACATTTTATTACATCATAGTCGGCTCAAGATAACCTTTGAAACCCGAACAGAAATTTTGAAGAAAATTATTTTTCGCCATTTCAGGTGGCCCAACTTCCGAAGACCATAAGTCATCACCAGTTGACTCGATCGGCTATTATAACCCCATTTCGGAAACGCCACGAAGTGCTCTACAGGCTTGATCGGCACAAGCGCCCGTCGCCCAAATTTTTGACCTCATCCGGGGCCTCTAAAGCCTTCAAAACTGAGTTCAAAGTTTTTGTACCCTGCTGCCAATACCGAAAATCTTCAATATCTTCCAATATACACCATATCTGGCAATGAAACTTTACTGGCAGACTTATATGACCAAAATGAACCTCCAAGAAAGAAATCAGATCATTCTGAGCACATACAAAAATTACCAAAAATAGTAACTTTCCATAAATAGCAGCTCTGCACAAAATAGCCCTTATTGAATACAAAAACAGAAATATTTTTGGGTGATGCAAGATTGCTCTTACACCCAGGATGCTCCTGCATCAGACACCCGGGGTAATTTGAGAAGTGACCCTGTCACGACTCAGGTGTGTAGAGGAAAACCAAGATGGCTAACCTCTTCCTTTGTCAGCCATGATGAATCTTCAATAGGTCATCCTTTCCATTTGACCAGATATTCTTCATATGTCATGTTCCTTGTGCTTCTACCAACATGACTGTCCAGTATATCTTCGATCTCCTTAGTGTCTAAACTAGTTGCTGGAATACTCCACTGTGCTGCTGTGATCTCATCTTCAACACCTCCTTCACGATACCCTGTCAGATCTGAAATGTTAAACACTGGTGAAATATTTAGCTCAGTAGGCAATTCTACCTCATATGCATTTCCTGAATCATGCTTCTTCAATATCTTACATTGTCCAAACTTTTTTATTTTTAGCTTGTTATATGTACCAACCGAAAATCGCTCCTTCCGCAAATGAACCATGACTTCATCTCCAACTTGAAATTCCTTATACCTCCTTTTCTCATCTGCCTTAGCCTTATACTGTGCGTTCATCTTGGTAATATGCTTCCTCACCTCCCCATGGATGTTGTTCAAGTGTTCTGCAAAATCTTCAGCTTCAGCACTACTTATTTCTCCTTTATCTATCTTCCTTAATTCAGATGCATTTCTTGGACTACTTCCATATACAATCTGGAATGGTGATTTACCAGTGCTTCTATTGATAGAATTATTGTATGCAAATTCCACCTGTGATAAAATCAAATCCCATCCTGTTGGCTTATCTCCAACCAAACTTCTCAGCAAATTTCCCAAGCTCCTATTCACCACCTCTGTCTGTCCATTAGTCTGTGGATGATGTGATGAACTAAACTTCAAATCTGTCTTCAACTTCTTCCATAATGTATGCCAGAAATATCCAACAAACTTAGTGTCCCGATCTGAAACTATGGTCCTTGGCAAACCATGAAGTCTCACTACTTCTCTGAAAAACAATTCTGCTACATGAACAGCATCATTAGTCTTCTTGCAGGGAATGAAATGCGCCATCTTTGAAAATCGGTCAACTACTACAAAAATTGAATCATGTCCCCGCTGTGTCCTCGGTAAACCAAGAACAAAGTCCATGCTAATATCCTCCCAAGGCTTCTCTGGCATAGGTAATGGCTGATACAACCCTGTATTCTACTTCACTCCTTTCGCCATCTGACATACTCTGCAACTCTGTACAAACTTCTTCACATCTTGCTGCAATTGTGGCCAATAATAATTCTCACCAACCAAAGCAAGGGTTTTATCACGACCAAAATGTTCAGCCAATCCTCCACTATGCTTCTCCTTGATGAGATTCTCCCTCATAGAACTTTGTGGAATGCACAACTGACTCCCTCTGAATAGCATATCATCCTGGATGATGAAATCCAACCATTTCGTCCTGTCTAGAGTAACAGGTTCTGTACAAGCTTTCCAAGCTTCACCAAAATCAGGATCCTCGGGATACAAATTCTTGAGTTCCTTGAACCCAACCACTTCAATCTGCATTTCTGTCAGCAATAGTTGCCTTCTGCTAAGAGCATCTGCAACCCTATTAGACTTTCCACTCCTGTGTTTCAAAACAAATGTATAACTCTGCAAAAACTCAACCCATTTCAAATGCCTTTGATTCAATTTTCCTTGACTATTCAAATATTGCAAAGCTTGATGATCAATATACAAAACAAACTCCTTAGGAAGTAGATAATGTCTCCACTTCTTTAATGCCTGAACTATAGCATAAAATTCTTGATCATAAACAGAATATTTCCTCTTGGCATCATTTAACTTCTCACTGAAATAAGCAACAGGTTTACCTTCTTGGCTCATAACAACTCCTATTGTAGTACCACTAGCATCACAATCTACTTGAAACACCTTATTGAAATCTGGAAGTGCTAAAACAAGTTGTTCTGTAACTTTTTGTTTCAATAATTGAAAACTCTTTTCTGCTCCTTTAGTCCACTTAAACTCTTTTCTATCCCCTCTCATTGTTTCAGTCAAGGGTCCACAAATACTGCTAAAATTTTTGATAAACTTTCTGTAAAAGCTAGCTAGACCATGAAAAGATCTTACCTCAGTAGCATTCCTTGGAGTAGGCCATTCAAGGATAGCTTGTACCTTCTCTGGCTCCATTTTTAGACCTTCTGCTGAAACTACAAATCCCAAATACACTAACCCTTTCTTCACAAAACTGCACTTCTTCAAATTAATAAACAATTTCTCTTCTCTCAACTTCTCAAATACCATACGAATATGCATCATATGCTCATCCAATGTCTTACTAAAGATCAAAATATCATCTAGGTAAACAATGACAAACTTACCCAAAAATTCTTTCAGAACCTCATTCATGAGCCGCATGAAAGTTCTCGGTGCATTGGTCAGCCCAAAAGGCATGACTAACCACTCATATAGTCCTTCCTTTGTCTTGAAGCCAATCTTCCATTCATCTCCTTCTCTGATCCGAATCTGGTGATATCCACTCTTCAGATCTATCTTTGAGAAATACACAGCTCCACTCAAACAATCCATAATATCATCCATTCGTGGCAATGGAAACCTATACTTGATTGTGATCTTGTTTATTGCTCTGAAATCTGTACACATCCTCCACTCTCCATTCTTCTTTGGTGCTAATACCGCTGGTACAGCACAGGGACTCAGACTCTCTCGAATCAACCCTTTCTGCAATAACTCATGTACTTGTCTGTTCAACTCTTCACTTTCTGCTGGTGTCATTCTGTGTGCTGCCTTGTTTGGCAAACTGGCTCCTAGAATCAAATCCATCTGATGACTGATCTTCCTTACCAGTGGTAATCCATCAGGTACATTATCAGATACAATATCCTGAAACTCATTCAACAAATCTGCAACCTCTACAGGTACATCCTCTGCTTCTTCTTTACCAACTTTTGGAATTAAAGCAAAACACACATGCTCATGCCTCATACCATCTCGGAATTTTCTTCCATCAACAAATGTTATTCTTGCATTACCACATACCTTTTCTTCGGTCTCCTTTAATGGCTTTAGCTTATGTCGCACTCCATCCTTTGTCAGGGAATAGGTATTCGTACGACCATCGTGTACAGCACATCTGTCAAACTGCCAGGTTTTCCCAACAACATATGACATGCATCCATAGATATGATATCACACAATACCTCATCTTGGTATCCACCAATCTTGAACTTCACCAGGCATTGTTCATTGACCATGACCTTGTGGTCATCCTGTACCCAGGCAATCCGATATGGATGTGGGTGTTTCTGTCTCTTGAGCTTCAACTTTGTCACCATCTCTTCTGACACCAAATTGTCAGTGCTTCCACTATCAATGATCACATCACAACATTTACCTTCACACTTGCACCTGGTGTGAAACAGGCTCCTCCTTTGCTCAGGTTCATTCTCACC
Source organism: Chamaecyparis obtusa (assembly GCA_027943335.1). Classification (NCBI taxonomy): domain Eukaryota; kingdom Viridiplantae; phylum Streptophyta; class Pinopsida; order Cupressales; family Cupressaceae; genus Chamaecyparis; species Chamaecyparis obtusa. The sequence continues at coordinate 472,933 of BSBK01008535.1, forward strand.
ACTCAACAGGACTCTTCTATTAATCAACGTTTCTCCTCTTTCAGCATCTTCAGAATTTGATGATCTGGCATCTTCATCTACATGTGCAACTCTGGCCTGGCCTTCATTTCTCCTGTCTGTTCTGCCTTGGCACTGAGGACATTCAAATGCCCTATGACCTTCTTCTCCACAGTGAAAACATGTTCCACGGAAGCCTCCTCTTTCAGATCCTTGTCCTCTTCCTCTTCCTCTCTGATCTCTATTATTCTGATCCTAGAAGCGATTGGAATTATTTCCTCGCTGATTCTGACTGCTACTGGCCTCATCCTTCTTTTTCGGATCTTCATTTCGGCCACCATATGACCGTCCACCAGATCGTCCACCGTGACCTCTTCCATTTTGTCTGCTCTCAAACTTCTTGTTCAGCTTTTCCTCTACTTTTAGGGCAAATTGGTATGCCTCCTCAATACTGTTCATTCGAACCAGATTCAACTCCTCCTGAATGCTTGGCCTTAACCCATTAATGTATCGGGCAACTTTCTCCTTATCAGCTTCTGCATGGCCTGTTCTGATGAGGAGTCGATAGAACTCCTCTGTATACTCCTGAACAGATCTTCTTGCTTGCTTCAAACTTTGCATTTTCTTTAGTAGATCAAGCTCATAATCAACAGGAATGAACTGCCGCTTCAATTTATCCACCATCCGATCCCATCTTGTGATTTTATCTTTCCCTCTTCTATTTCGCTCCAATTGAATTTCTTGCCACCAGATCTTCGCATGACCTTTTAGTCTGGCCTTCACAAATTTGACCCTATCAGGATCCTCAACATCTTCATACTCAAAATATTCCTCACATTCATTGATCCAGTCGATCAATTCCTCTGGGTTAAGATTTCCAGAAAATGTAGGAACGTCAATCTTAGGTCTTTTCCTAATCTTGGAAATCGCCTGAAAAAGTCTTTCTTCCTCCTGGTTCACAATTTCAGCTTCTCCTTCTTGATATTCTTCTTCAGCTTCATCCTCGCTTTCGTCTCTGACATTAAGATTCATTCCTCTACGAATCTCTTCTTGTAATGCTTGCAGTTGTCTCTGTAGCTCTCTAACCTCAGGTGTTACAACACCAGCTCTTCCGCCACGTTCCCTTCGTGGAGGCATTTTTGCGATGGGCACTGAAACCCTAGCCACGGTCCTGGTGCAAACTGCCTCACAGTCGGTGATCTGTTTACACACTCAAGAACTCCTACTCTGATACCACTTGATGAAGGGTGCTCCCCTTAATACCACAAACACATAAGAGAAATAGAGAAACAACAACAATATGCAAGAACAGAAAATTGGCTTCTTATTATCTCCACAAATGTGGAATTACAAACTTTCAGAATTACAATATGCAAAGCCGCATGTGCATTCCCTTACAATATTCTGTAGGACAAAGCCTCGAACTATTACCCAGATCTACTACCCAGAACTATTCTGAACTGCCTAAGACAATAATATAGCCTTCCTTATATAGGCAATTTTCCACCGCCTGGGAAGGTTCCAGAATTTTAGCCAATAAGGCTGACCAACTTAGAATTATTTTATTTTACATTTTATTACATCATAGTCGGCTCAAGATAACCTTTGAAACCCGAACAGAAATTTTGAAGAAAATTATTTTTCGCCATTTCAGGTGGCCCAACTTTCGAAGACCATAAGTCATCACCAGTTGACCCGCTCGGCTATTATAACCCCATTTCGAAAATGTCACGAAGCGCTCTACAAGCTTGACCGGCGCAAGCGCTCGTCACCCAAATTTTTGACCTCATCCAGGGCCTCTAAAGCCTTCAAAATTGAGTTCAAAGTTTCTGTACCCTGCTGCCAATACCGAAAATCTTCAATATCTTCCAATATACACCATATCTGGCAATGAAACTTTACTGGAAGACTTATATGACCAAAATGAACCTCCAAGAAAGAAATCAGATCATTTTGAGCACATACGAAAATTACCAAAAATAGTAACTTTCCATAAATAGCAGCTCTGCACAAAATAGCCCTTATTGAATACAAAAATAGAAATATTTTTGGGTGATGCAAGATTGCTCTTACACCCAGGATGCTCCTGCATCAATACCACACAATCTCATGGATCGATAGGTATAAGTCAATACACCCTATAGAGATTAATGTATTTCAAAATTTGCAAAATATCTCGCATTACTTGCCGAGTCTAGACAAACTGACCTTGATGTTGATGATGTGACTAGATTAGGTAAAGAGCTATACAATTATGGCTTGTAAAGTACTGAAATACTTTAAAATGTTTAAAATGTTTTTAATTTAACCCTTTTATATCTTATTGCACATGACCCCCCTTTGCATCAACAAAGAACTAGGCATGCATTGAGATCTAATGAGAGGGTAGATGATCATGATGATGATATCGATACTCATCTTAACAATTATATCTTAAAAACTAGAAATCAAAAGAAAAAAAAGGAAATGATTGTCATCTATGCACCTTAATTGATAATGACTGATTTTTATATGCCAATGAATTTAATTATGTGGTAATGAATGTTCATAAATTTTATAATGTGTTAATGAATGTTATCGTGTGATAATTAATGAATGTCACATTTTATTAATGTGTGAATGAATTTTATGGTGTGATAATTAATGAATGTTACATTTTATTATTGGATGAAATAATGAATGAATGTTAGATGTTAACAGGGAATTTAGAATGATGTTAGGTGGGGGGGGGGGGGGGGGGGGTGGGGCCAAATGAGCTTCCACCTTCATGTGGTTTGCCCTGTTTAGTATAGAATATAAAACTATTCTTGAAACAAAGTGAAGCTCAATAAGTTTGTTCCTTATATAGGGTCTCAAGTGTAGTTTTTATCCCACTCTCAACATTGCAAGGCTTCAAGTGGTGTTATGATATTGGTTTCTCCATCTCCCATTGACATCTTGTCTTTCTCCTAAGAACTCTCACCGCACTATGATACATGGATGAGTAGAAGATGTCCCTTACAAGCTACACATATATAATATGGTAGATCTAGGGAACAAATATACTACAACATAGAATGAGTCAACTTGAATCTATAGTTTCTTCATTCACAATGTAAATTCAAATTACAAGCCATATTTTAGATTTAATATTCATATTTATCTTCATCATGATCATAGCCATCACAGTCAGCATTTGGTTCAACTTCATTTGAACCACACTCCATGTCGGGTACCATTATAAGGCATTGAGTGTGGTCATACAAATGTTACCATAATAATGAGTTATCCTATAAAATTATGAATAAAATACCTCATGTATCATATTTATAATACTGCAGGTGCACCTAGGATTGGCCCAGGCACCCAAGTTTCTACCAAAGGAACCCAAGTCGAACCTAGAGGAGAACAAAAGTAGAATCAGAACCCAGCCTCAAACAAAGAACCAGATAACTTGGCTTTTTTCTAATTCAACTTTATTTCTGAATTCTTCTCCAATTCCAACCTGATTATTCCATATTTTGTTTTCCAATTTTCCTTCTTCCTCGCTCCAAATTCAAGGATCACCACCCATGACCTATGTTGTTATTTCCTTTTACTAATTGTGCTATTTCAAGGATCACCACCCATGACTTGGTTAAGATGATGAATGCTGGCAATGCCTTCATTACCAAGGAATCACCGCCCGCCATTAATGAATATTAATGATCATTTTTTCCTAAGGGTAATTATTGTTTGTGTATGCTAATCACCCAAGTCTTTGGCTGTGATTTTCATGCTATGAGGTTTGTCAGAAGTGGGGGTATGACATGCTAGTTGGATTATAACATATTGACACTTACACCATGAAGAAGACAAATGATTAAATAGAAAGAGAGGACCAACTGAACCATCTTGTGGTCAGTCTATATCACATTGAGAAACAACGTCAAGACTTGAGAATCAAAAAAATCAAAAGTTTCTTGAAGACCATGAATGATCAACAACATTCCATTAGAAAACAAAATACTAATCTATATTATCACTAAGCCATAAAATATGTCTTTAAAGGTTAGAAGCATCACAAGAACTTTCAAGAAACATAGTACTATCCAAGGACCAAAATGAATACCCTCCAAATGATTATGATTATGTTGATGTTGATGTCTATAATTTATGTCTAATGATTATGATGATGTTGATGTTAATGTCTATAATTTATTTCACTTACTGATGCTTGCCTAGATTGAATTTTGAATTGCTAGGCTGGAGAACACTTTCAAAGTTTAGGGTCTATTCTACATGATACTCTTAGTTACAACTCAAATGCAACTCAACATATTTTTGATGCTGAGCAACCCACTGCAAAAACTCATCTGCAAGTGAAATTTAATGCTGTGAATCTTGGCATTGTTAATGTTATTACTTTTCCTCATGTTTCATATTTTTGAAAATGTTTCTTGGCACTATCTTATTCTTATTACAATGTTCTTTGTTGTGGGGTAGGAGGTCAATCTTCATTATCTTCATTGTGGGGGATAGTGAAGATTTCTCTGACAAATAGAAGGTCTTCTTTAGTATCTTATAATAACATGCTAAACTGATAAAGGTGTTATGGGCATTTAATCTACAATTACTAATAGACTAAGCATATTATTACTATGATTAATGTTCCATTTAAATGCATCTAACATAAAAAAACAAATTTACAAAACTGAACCAATGGCATGTTTACAACAAAGATGTGTTGAGGAGTTTGCTACTTGTTTAAAGTTAACTGTTCCTGCACAATCCACTCATACAACAATAAAATGCTATGTGGAAGGGATGGTTGATAATGTTCCTTGATAGAAAGGGGATTGCAAAAGACTTGTTATCATTGTATTGTGTATTTCCAATATGTTTGGTTGCAGGGTAGATCGGGAGAATGAAGGATCACTCACCGATTGCATGATAACCTAGTTTTGAAGGGTCACTGGTTGAGGGGACAGTCAAGATCTTGATGATTGGGCCATTGGAGGACCTTATTTATTTGTATTAATTTCTATTCAAATTGGATGCATGGATTTCTTGTGAATTATTAGCTACTATGTGATGGGGAGGTTAGGATAGACTAGCTAGTCTATGCCTTTGATCCACAACTAGGATCCTAGTGTTCTCCTGACACCTATTAAGGTCTATAGGATTCCCTTCATAACAATGATCCCCTAACCTAGCCTAACTTGACCACCAAGTGTAGCTTTAGCTTCTTGCAACTTTCCAAGCACTTCTTCCTAGCACCATCCCTTACATAGGCTTATAAGGGTCTTTTAGGGTTCAGATACCTTCCCAAGCTCTGATAGAGAAATTGATGAGTTTCAGGGTTTTTTTGGGACATTTTAATAATCTCCAAGTTACTTGTGAGGTTGGGTTACCACCCGATTGCAAACTTCCTTCACAAATTAGGGCTACAAGGAAGAGCCCCAATTAGGCCTCCTTTCAGGTTTATAGGGTTTTTGACACCTTCCCTTCATAGTACGAAGGGTAAAGTTCTTAGGTAACCCCCACTCATTTGCATATCCCTCAAGGATTTTTGGGGTTTTAGGTCACCAATAGGCTGTACAATGCCTCCACCATGTTTGAGGGTTTTAAGGGCTTTTTGGGCCTCACCGAGTCACTAAAATATTTGGATATCTTCAGCATCCTTCTTGGATTGCTAAAGCTCTCTCCTCCATAGAATATAGTCTTCACTCATGTCCCTTGGCTCCCTCCAAGGGGATTCCTTTGAAACTCATTCCCCTATCTCCTAGAGCACTTTTAATGCTGACCTTACCTAGTCAGGCATTGCCTTAGCTCACCTAGGGCTTGGTCAAACAATTAGTTGCACTCACACTTCAGGGCCCTATAGACATATATATATATATATATATATATATATATATATATATATATATATATATATATATATATATATATATATATATATATATATATATATATATATATATATATATATATATATATATATATATATATATGCCAAATTCCAAAGAACCATGGTGTGGCCACGGTGGGAATTGGAGTAACAGCCCTACATCTTCAAGTCTCTCCAAACTGGTAGCAGACTGTCTAAAGCAAAGAAATGAACAAAATAAATAGTAAAACTTGAAATAATTAAACCTAGCACACACACATGAAAGACTAAACACACATAATAGTGTTTCCTACAAAGATTCACCAAACTTCACTCTATTCACATCCAATCAGGCCATAAAATAGTGACTGTTACACACAATACTACATTCAGACTGGTTTTTCTATATAGTAGCCGTACATATGCATTGCCAACCCTTGAATTAGGGTTTTTCAAGCCATTTATAGTATTTAGCTTAGGATTGGAGCTTGATTAGGGCTTGGAGCCCCTTTGATAAGGTTTAGACCTTATTTGAGAAAAGTTGCTAGCAACTTTTCTTGCTCATGCCACTTTTGTTCACACCAACTTTCAAGACCATCCTTAGGTCTGTTACAAAGCACCATTGTGCTAAGACTTTCCAAACCCTTATTGTAAGACTATGACCTCATGAAACAAGTAGTGATCTCAGGATGACAACAAGCCCTAAGCCATTGTGCTAGCAGACTGACAAAACCAACTAAAACTCTAGGACCTAGCCTAGGCCTAGACACACAAAATGAGCTTAGCTCTTATTTTAATTACAAGCTTCATTTAAGAAGTGCTTCACACAACAAAATTGAATGGTGGGAGCCCTAAGAAGGGTTCTCTTACACCACTATGTATCATGCAACTACATTCGTAAATCTGCATATACTTCTCTATGGTTGTAAGCCACTTAGAGATCAAAATAGAGAAACTAAATCAAAATCATTCTTTGTCCTATTTCCTTTTAACAAAGTCTCAACTATCAAAGATAGAATATACATTTGATGCCCTAAGCTATCAAATATACAAATGGCACCTACTTATAAGCTCACTAGGAGAATGAAGGATCACTTACTGGTGGATGTAGTATGTTACCCTATAGATCATAGATCTAGCTAGACTATTAAGGTTCCATTGAGTACTTTTGTCGAAAGGATTAGATTCAAGAAGTTGAGATGTAAATGCCAAATTATTTATGTGTTAAGTCTTAAGTTTATCTTGGATTAAATTAATAGTTTATGTGATGATTCTAGTAACTCCTACGAGGAGGATGAGTAATGTTTTGATGATGTATTATATGGTTACACCATAGTGATGTTTTGGTGATATTATTAGAACCCTGAACAAGGATTTGTTAGCTCCTAGACTCATAGGATTATTCTGCATTTTGTTTTCCTAGATTAGGAAATTTAATCATACTTGTGATAAGAATTTTATAGGACCTGACTATTATGGTTACCCCTTACCAATGTTGAACCATCGATTTATCTTAAATATTATGCTAAGGAAAATTGAGAATCTTTGGGATTAGGAGTACTATGGAGTTATGCCATCAAATTATGTAGATTGAATTGAATTGAAATAATGAACGTATTCTATATGTTTGCAAGCCTGCATTTGGATTATGATCTATATGAGGCCACTGTACTTTATGTGACTTTGATTACGTAGTAGAAATTATAACTTGTGTGTATAAAATTATATGAATTTGAATTATGCACTATATGAAAGTGATTAGACGTATGCATTGAATCATGAATTATGAGAAAGTGATTGTAAGAATGCAATTGAATTCTATGTTGCGAATGAATATCATGTTAGACATCTTCACTACATTGATGTTATGAGTAATTGATGATTACCTTATGATGATGTTAGATTATTGATGATCATGATTTCAATTGAATTATGAGATTAGTATGCATTAGAGATGCAATTAAATTATGAAATTGAATTATGCAATTGAAAGTGTATTGATTTGATTATTGTACCCTATATGATCATATGCAATTGGATTGGGATTATTGTAGGGATGTTATATTTTGGATATTTAATTATATTGGTTTCTTCCTTGAATTACTGATGTTGCATTAAGGTTTTGCAGGTGGAAGGACCATGGAATTATATTTGGGGAAATCACATTGAATGTATGTGCAATCAGTTAAGCCAAAGCCCCATCTATGAAGAGACTCGAGGCCTTGTTGTAAAGTATTTTATTCGTAATAGTGGTTTGGATATGTGTGTTTAGGAAGTGTTATGTGTTGTGACAATTTAAACATACCTTGTGTGTAAAGTTGATTTTGTGAGTGTCACTTGACACTTCTGTTTAATTTTAGCAAGGTATGCCATGTGGTTGGGTGAGAGCACATTCTAGAAGCCTTTTGGGGAAAATCCTTAGCACACCCACTTGTCATTAGACCCCATAATGAATTCCCCATCTTCCATTTTCGTGCATACTCTTAATCATGAGTTTTAGAGGGTTAAAAGTGGCCTTAGGGAGTGGTTTTATGCATTTTTAGCTAACCCATTCCATGTAACTATGGGTTAGGGGTATTTTCAACATGTGAGAAGCCCAAGATTGACTTTTTGACCCTTCCAAAAGTGCATATTTAATCTGGAGCGAAAATTGCATCTTGTCATATGGCCCAAAAAGTACTTTCATGACCATATTCCTTGTTTGGAGAAGTCCTAGGTCACCCACCTCCAAGGACCACCTTTATGGGGAGAGGGGTGTGTAAGGTTTGGGGTTTTATCAACCAATGGGAGGGCTTGCCTTTCCCTAGGATTTTGGGAGTTGGGTTAGAGGTCCTTTTAGTAGAATTTTGGAGAAGATTGAGGTTGTTCACCCATTCTCTATCCTTAGAGATCACCAAAGTTAGAGGAGGAAGAAAGCTTGGAATTGGGAAAAGGACTCAACTCACCTTCATTTGCATTTGGACTTGAGGTTGGAATTTTTCTCTCACTCTTATGTTGTAGAGAATGCATGAGCTTATGGTTTTCTTTGGCTCCCCATGGTTGGTCATGGAGGAAACATTGCACTTTGTTCTTGTTATGTTTTAGCTCCCCATGGTTGGTCATGGTGAGAGCAAGCATTTCATGTGTTTTCTTTTGTAATTGGATTTGGGTTGTATACTCTTGGATTGACTCACCCATGGGAGGGAAGAGCAACCAAGAGGGCATGTGGGAAATGGAGGCAAATCCATGTGTAGAGTCTCCTCCATGTGTGGGGAAAGATGAAACTTGGGTTGAGTGTTTTCCCCAAGTAACCTTGCATTTTAGCCCATGAGGCATTGGGGGTATAAGGAGGGAAAAATTGGCCATGTGAGCCTTGTTTTGATATTGTGTTTATTTGGGTCCATGTGTGGCCTTGTTTTCATGCAATGGTTGTCTCCATGGATTGTCCACCCACACCCCACAAAAGGAGTTCTTGGAATTTCTTAGTTTCACCCTTGAGGGAATTTGGGTTAATTGTATTTTTTCTTGTGAGTGTTTTGTGTTTGATAATGCATCCCATTTAATGTGATTTCCCCAAGCTCAGGGGTGGCCTCATGAGAGGCCTAGGATGGGAGGTGAGCATCCCATGGCCTTCCTTTTTTGCCTTGTTTCTTGTAGATTTTTGGAAGTTCAATGTAGGTGCAAAGTTTGGAGGTTAAAGTGTTGTCCAAAATGTTGAAAAATAGCTCCCAAAGTTGAGGAGTGTGCATGAGTAATTTTAGAATCCTATTGTTGAAAGAAGAAGCCTAAATCTTGTATATTATTGTCCTTTGAAAGTCCTCAAGAGGGCTTGTATATGTAAATTTGGAAGATGTAAAATTATATTTGTGTGTTTATTGGAAAAGAGAATTTTGTATTTCTTGCAAAAAAAAAAAGGATTCACTTCATTATGCACTCCCATATTGTCCTCCTCATTGTTGTTTCTTTAAATTTTAAAGTAAGAGAGCATTAGGTGTTGATGAAGCTTGAAAGAACTTGTATTGAATTTATGATATCATTCAATATTAATTTGTAGGAAGATATTGGATTACTATGTGGAAATCTATTACAACTAATATTCAACCTATAAATCTCCTTAGTTTAGTCACTAGTAATCTATGCATTTAAATGGATCAAAAGAAATAATAAGCAAGCAAAGAAAGGAAGGAGAAACCATATTTTCTTATAATGACATTTTCTAGTTTTCTAGAGAAAATTACTCTTTGGAATTTGTATGGGAATAACATTATTCCCATACCATAGAGAATATTCTGCTTCATTACATTATGTTCCTTATTAGTATTAACTTAAGTCTAAACACCTAGCCTAACCTAACTATTAGTCACTAACTCCTAGTAATATAATGTTTTTCTAAAAATGACATAAAGACCTACTTGACCCTTCACTTGGACACAAGTGGGACCCATCCTATTATGACATCCTTTACTAACAATACTAATTAATATTAACCTTGCCATAATATATCCTTACCTCTATATTGGCATAGGAGTTTGGGAAGAAGAATGGTATTAACTTATAATAAGAAAGTTGCTTGCAAAGTGGCACCACCTTTCTTCCTAACTTCCCATGCTTCTTTAATTTTTCTATCATGGCAATAAATTTCCTTGCCTATGATGCTATTTTCAAACCAAATTTAATCATAAAATACCCCCACCTCCATCCTTGCATAGGATTTTGGGTTGCAAGTTGGAATGCAACATAATTATGATCTTGCAAACATGTCTTGGTACCAAAAAGTACCTGCCTCCAAGGACCTGCACCCATGCTCTTTCTCCCATGTACCATGCTGGGAGTAAATGCTTGTCTTGATTGAGAAGTCAACCCCAACACCCTTTGCCATGCATACCAGGGCTTAGTACCTTCTTGCTGACATGTATTTATTCAAGCCCTTGACTTGCCACCTAATTCCCTTTATGAATGCAAAATCTTCCTTGAGGAAAATTTTGGTGGGTCCCAAACCCCATGTGGGAAAAAGTGCGCTGGTTTTGAGAGGGTGCTTTGGGAGTTTATTTGTTTATGCATTATTTTTTACTATAATGATGTGATGTGGTGGAAAGTAGGGATAGGTAGATAGGGTTATGATGATAGGATAGTAGGTGTATAAAATAGGATATCCTTTTGTTTTGTTATCTCATTTATAATTTTGTTGATTTGCACACTTAGTTTGTAAATTAATCAATTAATTAGTAAATAATGGAATTAATGTTAATTTGAGTGACTCTCTATGTAATCTTTTGGTTATTAAGTAATGGGGTCTTAGGTTAGAATGGATAGGTTTTCTCTTGGTTGATAAGTGATGAATTTTAGTTGATGGTTTAATTTAAAGATTGGTAATATTCCTTTCATGTTATTAGTATGTGATTAGGGGCTTTGTTTTGAGTAGGTTAGCTTAGTAAGTTATAGGATTAGTGGATTTGGTAGTTTAGGATTTGATTGGGTTTTAACATAAGCTACTTAGATAATAATTATAATTAGTCATCTTAGTGGTTAATGAAATTGTTTATTATTCAATGGCATTAGTGTTCAAACTTAAGTGGTAATAATTCACATTATTTAATTAATAAGGTTATTGGGGACATGTTCCAACTCTCTAGTGATATACCTATTTGTTAATCTGTTAGAGGATTTGAGATAAACCTCATAGACATCTCTGAAAGTTAATCATGATTTGTTCATCCTAACCCCTTCGAAACTCGGTTACAACTTCTCTACCTAGATTGGATTCCTCACTGGAACTTTTCAGCTAGTAACTTATGGAAAACAATGTTTGTAGAGATATTGTCCTTCAGACTCTTCCAAACTTTTTCATAGACACCTATTAACTCGCATCATAAACTTGGAACTATTATCCATTTAAAAAAAATAAAATTGTTGGTTGGGATTTGGCTTGAATTTTTGGGCATTACATGCAGCCTCCATAAGACCGTCCACTAGATCTTCCACCATGACCTCTTCCGCTTTGTTTGATTTCAAATTTCTTGTTTAGCTTGTCCTCTACTTCTAGGGAAAACTGGTATGCCTCTTCAATACTATTCATTCAAACTAGATTCAACTCCTCTTGAATGTGTAGCCTCAACCCATTGAGATAAAAAGAAAATTTCTCCTTATCAGCTTCAACATGGCCTGTTCTAATGAGGATTCAATAGAACTCTTCTATGTACTCCTAAACAGATCTTCTTGCTTGCTTCAAACTTTGCATTTTTTTCAGTAGGTCAAGCTGATAGTCAACAAGAATGAACTATCACTTCAATTTATCCACCATTCGATCCCTTCTTGTGATTTTATCCTTTCCTCTTCTATTTATCTCCAATTGAATCTCTTGCCAGTAGATCTTTGCATGACCCTTTAGTCTAGCCTTTGCAAACTAGACCTGATCAAGATCCTCAATATCTTCATACTTGAAATATTCTTCACATTCATTGATCCAGTCGATCAATTCCTCTAGGTTAAGATTCCCTAAAAATGTAGGAACCTCGATCTTAGGTCTTTTCCCGATCTTGGAAATGGCCCAGAAAATCCTTTCTTCCTCTTGATTCAAAACTTCAACTTCTTCTTCTTGATCATCATTTCCTTCTTCAACTTCATCCTCACTTTCATCTCTGACATTAAGATTCATTCCTTTGTGAATCTCTTCTTGCAATGCTCGCACTTGTCTCTGGAGCTCTCTAACCTTAGGTATCATAGAACCAGCTCTTCCACCATGTTCCCTTCGTGGAGGCATTTTCACATGTATCGTTGAAACCCTCACCATGGTTCTGGTCCAAACAGTCTCACAGTCGGTGAATTGTTTACATAGAAACCCTAACCCACGGTCCTTGTGCAAACTACCTCATAGTCAGTAATCTATTTACACACTTAGGAAATCCTTCTCTGATACCACTTGATGAAGGGTGCTCCCCTTAATACCACAAACACATAACAGAAACAGAGAAATAATAACAATATGCAAGAATAAAAAATGGGCTTCTTATTATCTCCACAAATGTGGAATTATAAATTTTAGAATTACAATATGCAAAGCCACATGGGCATTTCCCTTACAATATTCTGTAGGACAAAGCCTCAAATCATTACCCAGATCTACACCCAGAACTGCCCTAGACAACACTATGGGCCTTCTTTATATAGGCAATTTCCACCACCCGAGAAGGTTCTAGAAATTTAGCCCTTAAGGCCGACAAAATAAAGAATTATTTTATTTTCACAATTATTACAATAGGGTCAGCTCAAAAGAAATACAAAAATATGCTTTTAGGTAGCCCAACTTCTGGAGGCCATAAGTTTTTAATCGTAGCTCCATTTTTTATTGTAACCACTTTTCGAAAATGCCATGACGAGATCTATAGTGCTTGACATGTGCTAGTGGTAGCACTAGTCAGCCGGAGCTCAATCGTGATCCGGAGCCTCTAAGGCCTTCAAAATTAAGCTCAAAGATTTCATACCCAAAAACCTCAAAACTCAACTGGTAGGCTGAAATGATTGAGATGAACCTCCACCTCTGAAATCAGAACATTCCAGGATCGTATGACCAACTTACTAAAAATAGTAAGTTTCCATAAATAGTAGCTCTGCACAAGATAGCCCTTATTGAAAACAAAACCTAAATTTTTTATTTTTTTTGGGTGATGCAAGATTGCTCTTACACCCAGGATGCTCCTGCATCAATAAGATCCTAGACTTGTTTCCATGAACAGAATTTCATTATCTTCTCCATATTTGGTTATCAATAATCAGAGCCTTGGTGTGCTCTTGATCCTTATCTAATTTGGGATTCCCCTCCATGGGAGCCACATGTGTGAAAAGTTAGTCGCTATGTATCCATTCAGCTTCCTTGCCCATTCTCTACTTAAAAGCATTGCATATCCTTCAGGAATATCCACAATTGATATGTCAATACAACTCTGAACTCATGGATCTGAAGCCAATTGCATATGAATATTATTTAGTTCTCCTACAACTGGAACTTCTATTTTATCTAACTGAGTCACCTTCTTATCCATTTTCAATGGGACTAATCCCAATTTTCTACATATATCAAGGGGCATTACATTACTTGATGCTCCAGAGTCAATTAGACAGTTATGTAACATTTTTCCAAAAATTTATACTAACACAAGGAAAGGGGTAGACTCTTCTTTTCCCTAGTAGAAAACCATAGGTTTTTGTCCTCTAGGGTTGAATTCCTCATTGTTCACATTCTGTCGGGTGTTGCTCCCATTTTGAATAGCACTTGTCACTTGTTCTACGAGAGCAGTAGGATCTCTGATTTTTTCTCCTCCTTGAAGTGAAGGGTCATTTTGTAAGATTCCTTTCTCAGAAAAGTTTTGCACCATCACAATGAAGCTTGAACTTTGTGAGACATCAGGTGCATTGTTTGTACATTTTCAACAATATTTGTGTTTTGTGCAAAACTAGATTGATGATTGTTAGGGGGACCTCTGGGTGGGTATGAGGCATTCTACGAGATGGTCTTCGCAGGTGCATCATTTAGACTCCCCAATAATGCGTCCCTTATCTCAAGAATTTTCATTAGTTCATACAATGGTAGACTTACTTTTATCTTCTTGAATTCTTCCAGTACACAAGAGCTTAGCCTCTAGAATTCCTCCCTAGGAGGATTTTCTTTCTATCCTTGTTCTTGATTTTTTTTTTGTCCTCCATTTTGTATAGTAGAATGTGACACAATTTTCCCTTTCTAATTTTGTGGAGTGGTGGTCACAACAGACTGACCTCTTTCTCCTTGTGCACTACCAGGCTATCGATACTCAGATGAATCCCTGAGAGGACTTGGAGTATTACTGGCATTGGTATGTGGAGGAGTTGTAAAGTTGTTTGGGGGAGTTGATGTTGTCAGTGGCTCATGATTTCTATAATTTATTTGATAAGTCCTCAATGAAGCATTTCAAGATGTTTGTTGAAAAGCTTGAACTTCACTTACTCCTTCCACTAGGACACTATTGTAAAGTGGAGGGAAAATAAATCCATCCCTCTGTAGTGGCTCATTTGGGGAAATAGGTGAAGGTTGATTCTTTGGTGGAACTTGATATCATGGCACCTCCATGAGACCATTTTCTGATGTAGGCAGGAATTTCTAATTAGTTTGTATGGGTATGTATCCTGAGAATTAGGAGGTGGAAACTTGAAATCATCAAAGACCAACACCTTGTCGTATCTGGGAGCAGGCACTATCTCATAGCTTGTAGGTGGAGGATTTTCAGCTGCAGTAGTGTTTCTTACTTCTCCTTTGAATATATCAGCTACTCTTTGAAACTCTTGACATTGTAACTCATAATGTTGATTAGTTTCATGCAGTCTACACCATCCAGACAATGCCACTTATGCTAGGAAAACTTTGTCAATAGGTCAGCTTTCAGAAGCTAGTGGATTGTCCAATGGTGAAGGAACTCCATCATTATTTGGGTTTGTATTCCATGATCTTTTATGGTACTCTTGATTATTATTTTGAAACCCAAAACTATTTTCTTGATAACCTTGATTGTTGTTTCAGTATCCTGGATTATTATCTTTATGATTCTCATGGTGAGCTAGAGGATTTCCTTGATACCCTCGGTTATTTCCTTGATGTGACTGATAATTCCTTTGTGAGTTCTATAATTGATTATTATGATTTCTGAGGTAAGTAACCTTAGTAGACAACTTCTTGACTTGTTCTATTAAGTCTTTCATTTCATCTCGTTCTTCCTGAGTCCTTGTGGAAGTGGTCATATTCTTAAGATAGACAGGTTGTGCAAGCACTGTGTGAGATATCAGAGCTCTTGGATGCAACACTAGTTGATTAGAAGGAGCAGGAATGAGATTGAAAGCAAGAGCATAGTTCAACATCCCTTGACTAAATGTATTAGAATTCCCAAAATAACTCAATGCTCCAACAATGGTTGCTGGTGACTATAAACTGATCTTCTCAACCTCAGCATATGCTTGGATTAAATTGGCAGGGGCCAGATGGGTCTTCTAGATGAACATAGACGTGAAACAATCCAAGGCTGCATAGTAAATAGGTCTTGTGACATCATCATTTATGCGGAAAGGATCACACAACTGTGAATAGGCCCTTTGAAATCTATTGTTGAAGGCACCAATAGGTTCACGCTCTTTTCTTCTTATCTCAATGAATTTCCTTTACAATTCAGTAGGGGTGATAGCTAATTTAAACTTCCCCAAGAATGCATCCTTCAACTCTTACCATGTTCGGATTGAATTAATGGGTAAATTAATATACCAATAAAATGCTTCTTCACCCAATGAATATGGGAACAATCGGCATGCCACATCTTCATCGTGAATATTTCTATTCTATAGAGCATCTTCAAAAATCTTCACATGTTCATTAGCAATGCGGTTGACATTGTTTACAAAAAACTTAGAGCAGAAATGTTCAGGATTCTTTGGCATATGATTGTAAGCAGCAAATGTTACAAGAGGTGATGCATTCTATGGTTACCATTGCTATGTCATCACTACAACTTTTTATTGGGTGGCTATAGGTACAATGTCTTGTATAGGTATTTGTACTATCAACTGTTGAATTTGTGTATCTCCTTGTTGAAATCCTTGAGTGATCCCTTGTGTCTGACGTTGTTGAGGCGGAGTTTGAAATTGTCTCATAAGATCAGCTACACTTGGTGAGTCTTGACTTGTAGATGCTTCTTTCTTTCCTTGCCTAGGCTTTGGATCAAAATTTAGTTCTTCTAGTTTTTTTCCTCCTGGAGTGGATCTCAAGATTCTTTGGTGCACCTCAGGCGAGAATGAATTAATGCACTCCAGTATGTGAAATCTACTTTAATTCCATCTTATAGGTGCTAGAGGCTGTTGATTCCTCTGACTAACCAATGCTCTTTTAACAACTCCTTCAATTCTTTGAGCCTTTTCTTCTTCTTCTTCTAACACAAAGCTCACTTGCATATATTCAGCTGCACTTCTCTTAACTTTCTAGGTGAGTGAGTTCAATCTCACGATGATGTCTTCTTGGTCATCTCCAAATCCAATATTAGGCTGCAAGAATGGTATGATGTCTCTATGTGGAAGCACCATATCAATTCATATGCAAAAAATTATGCCTTGTAGTATAGGCCCTCCTTCTAGCGCTAGTTTCTGTTGATGAGTGTTTTATGACTCACCAAACAATAGAACAAAATACCAAAATATCTTATCCTCTCTTAAACAAAGTATCGCGTATGCTAAGATTGCAAGAAGATCATATGATAACTTCCAAGGTTCCTCAACTTGTGGATAAGCTCGGTGTTGATGTGATTTGTTGATGATCACAAGGGGGCTTATGTTTTCAATCCTTTATGTCATGATGAATATGGATACTATCAAAAGATTTTTAATTAAGTACTATTTTTGGATTTTCATCGGATATGTGGAAATGAAAAGGGTTTAGGGTTTAGAGATCCTAATCTAATCCCAAGGGTAATGATAGCCAAGGAAATTATTTTGATGTTCAAGTTCCTTAATTTACTAAGTCTCGCTTCGCCAAGTCAAGCTACAACTACACATAGACCAGTGCAATCTTCAAGGGTTTGTATGAATGATTGAGTTTAGGCACATGGATAAGGGTTCAGGATAACTTTGCACAATGCTTTAGAATCACTAAAATGTCAAAAGCATGAACCAAAGAAACTCATCAAAACATCAACATATTCTCCAAAATATTCATTACACTTTATCTACCAAACTTAATCTAATTGAGAGAATAATGAAACCAAACAAGCATTAAGACACATCAAATAATCACCACACTTCAATGAAAATTCTATTGTCTCAATACCTCATAAGCAACAATCTCAAAATTCACTCCCTTAAAAATTAGAAGAAGAGGCCTTTATATAGGTCCTCAAAAACAATGAAAGGCTCGAATCAAAATAGTAATCGATGGCCCAGATTTTTCCACCGCAACCCTAATTAGGGTTAGAGCATAGAAAAGGAATCTACATTAATGCAAGGAAGAAACCACTATGGTAGTGGCTAACAAATGCCCACTAAACATGCATGCTCAAGAAGAGAGTGAGGTGTCATAAATAACCATTACATGAATGTCCACTATGCATTAAATGTATCTACCTTTGAACTCTACATTTGAATTCTTGGAATCTACCCAATATGGCCTCCAACTAATCAATGCTAACACTCGGTGCTGATTCCTACCTAAATTCCAGCACTAGCACTACTCACTCTGATCTCTTTAGGTTGTCTTCCCATTCTGGCAATAGATCCTGAGCTGTGTTCATGTTGCTTGAGAAGGCAGAGAGGTTCTCAAAATCATCCCTTATGAAACAATTAAGCCTAAAGAACTCCTCCAATTTCCCCTTCATGTTATCCATCATTAGTTTCTCCTTGGCCAACCTTTGCAACCACAGTGATACAATAGTATTGGAGAGCTCTTGTCGGATATTCTCAACTATCCCCTTCAATCAGGCCAAATCCTTACTAAAATGTTCAAACTTGTCCTTCTCCAATGACCTTGCCATCAACCAAGATTTTCCTAGAGGTTTCCATCAGCTCCTACAAGTCAGATATTGCCTCATCCTGATAGATATGCTCATCTTCCCAAGTCTCCTCTATGCAACAAGTTTGGGAAAGGATGGCCAATGCCTTATTGTGAATTCGTACTAAATCCTCAGTGTGGATGTAGGCCTCATCCTCAATACCCTTAATCCAAGTCTTTGCACCCTATGCAATCCTCCTAATTTTGTCGATGGCCTCAATTGACTCATTTGGTACAATTGTTGGTGGAATGAAAGACAGATCCTCTTCTCAAATTGGGTGAGGTAACCTATCAATGTATGCACATAAATATCTATTCTCTTCCTTCTTCCAATGATATTTTTCTTCCAGCTTCCTCATCTTATCCTTGACAACTTGTGTTGAATCATCAAACTCCTCCATGACCTATGCTCGAGAGGCCTGACCAAGATCAACCTCTGTTATGTGATACTCCTCAGGAGCAATTTGTTCTTTGGTCTTTTCGACTGCTGGAGTTGCTATCTACAAAATTCTAGATCTAGATTCTCCTCTGATGACCTTGGTAAATTTCTTGGATTTTTCCCTTTTCTCCTGATTGGTCAATTCAATCAAGGATTTCTTGTAACTCAACTCTAGGGTCTACCTCCTTTTCCCGCCTTCTTTGAATCCTTTGCTTGAGCCACTCTGTAACATTTGCATTTGGGTCCCTCTGTATTGCCAACTGTTCCTGTCCTTGCATTGCTCCAGTATCAATCTCCTCCGCTCCAAGACTTTCTGCCATTGCCTCAAGAGCAAGTGCCTCTGTCGTGGGAATCTCCTCTTTTTCCATTGGGGCCTTTGCTTCTACCTCATGAATTTCTTCCTCAGTTATCTTCCTAGAGAAGACACCAAGACTCTCCTCTATTGTTACATCTTGTTCCCTACTTCTTCCTCACATGAACCTCTCATTCGCATTAATGCTCAATCTATCTTGTATCAGTTTAGTCATGCATTTCTCTTGTTGTTGCATTCTTCTTTCACTTGCTTCTCCTTCCTGTCAGGTGAATGCTCCAATTTCATGCACACTAGGAGTCCAACTAGGAGAAGATGGTGGATCCTCAAATGTTAATCTCTTCTGTTGTGGTTCTTCAACATGAAGATCCAATCTCCTCTTTATATGCACTTCCTGAGCTGCACCCTTCTCCTTTCTATGTTTTACACTCCTTGATGGGATGTCTCTTTCTTCTACTCTTCCTCTAGATGGCTTCCTTGGTCTCTCATCTCATAGCTATGGATGACCTATCAACTTGTAGTTCCAATCTTCTTTTGACATAGTCATCCTTTAAAGTTTTTGTTCTACCCACCACCTTGTGAAGTCCACAACTAACTTTGTGAATACATCAAGATCCATAATCTCCTTTCACTGCCAGTCATAAGGATGAATGATCTTCTCCTTATTTGGGTTAAAACCTCTATGGAGCACATTCAGGTCCTCTTCCATCTGATCAGGAACATGGACAATCCTACATGCCCTAATCAAGTCCAAGGGTAATTGGGAGAACATCCTCTCCCTAACCTCAATAAAACTACATTTGCCCAAAAGTCCTCGAGGTGAGCTTTGTGTTGATGCCTCATCCCTGCCACTACTCTAATCTTATTATATGGGTCAAAATCTAGCCTTCCTAGATGGAGTGGTAGATGAAAGAATTTTAGCTCATCAAATGACCTCTCAGTTGTTGGTAGACAAGGACACACTTCAACTCCATCACTTCCAATGGACAATGGGAATTCTAGTCCTAGCTTCTTCTTCTTCTTCAAAACTTGGTCATAGGTTTTCAAGTGTTAGGTGACTTCCAAGAAGACCATTTTATCGATAGGGTACCGTGGAAGCTTGAACGATTGCTCAGAAAATCCTTGCAATCTGATATAGGAGAAGGTGGGAAATTGAATGAACCATGCTCCAAATTCCTCCACCATCTCCATTGCCTCAGAAGACAATCTCATATACAATCCCTTCTACAAAGTTCTCATAATGCCCATTGTATATGCATCATTAACTCAAGTGTAGTCATCTATGGCATGTAGATGTAGTTGTGGGTAACAACCATGGACCCTTAACCTTGGATTCCCACTTCCAAGAACTCCCTTGTACCTCAGTCCTTCATACCTCATATTTTGTGCTAGCATGTATATCACGTATGAGCTCATGAAGAATTTCTTTGTATGCTCCAGATTCCTCAACTGCTCATAGAGGCTATCACTAATCAACCCAGCCCAATTGATGTGATTGAACTCCTCTACTACCTGTTGAACAAAGTACCACATCCATGTATCGAATAGGTAAGAGTGGGGTAATAAAAAGATCTTGTTGAGCATCATTTTTAGATCACTGTATTTGCAGTGGAAATCCATCCACACAAGCTCCTTGGGCAACTTGGAGTAGTGGGTTTTATTCCTCCTCATCCATTTGTTGTTGATGATCTCATCACAGTGTTGAACTCTTGCTGTGTAGACTTTTTGCACCTACTCCTTTGTCTTCGAGACCAACCTTTGAGATGAAGGGATCCCAAATGCTTTAGTAATGGCTGGCGGAGAGAGATCTACAATGATATTCCCATCTAAGTCCTTGATCATTCTTTCACTGGAATGATAATGTTTTGCACATTCCACGATCAACTCAACATGCTGAAAGGCAAGAGGAAATCCGGCTGGAGCTACAATTCTATTGTTCACAATCCAGGCAACCAAGTGTGTCGGTTGATGATCTTTGTAGCCAAACATCCTCCTCTAGAACTTGCTTAAATCGAGGCATCCAAGATTCGTGTCCTTCACATCAATCCACTTCGAGACAATTTTGGACTTTGGGTAAAATTCTCTTTGTTCGTTCTTGATAAGTTGCCTTCTACTTACGCTGGTTCCTCTAGGTTTAGCCATCTGCAAAAAAGAAAAAAACTTATAAGAGCACAAAAAAGCAGAGAAAAGTATTTCATCCCAAAATTCAAAGTTTTGCCATAATTTCTCCATCTTTCCCAAAATTCAAATTTCTCTCTCCTCATGGAGATTTGTACCTCTGATTGACTTACTAAAGAAAATTTGGAAAAAAAAATCACAAATTTCTTCACACTTCCCTAGAAATAATCCTCTTCTCTCCTCTCAAGAATGCTCTCTCGATTTGTGTGCAAATGAAATGAGCAAAGCCTCCTCTTATAGGCTCTCAAAAAACTAAAAAAAATTGCTTTAAAGACTGCAGGCTAGAATTAGGCAATTGCCCCATTTTGAAAAGTTTCTTTGCCACTTGTCTGTGTTTTTCTCCCCAATTTTTAGAATCTTCTAATTTGAGCACTATTATGTTCATGAAGAAGTTTCCCCAATGTCTCAATTTTCCAATTTCTGGTTTTTTCAATTTTTCAATTTTTTTTGGGAAGTTAATTAATTAAATATTAATAAAATCAATATTTAACCAATTTCAATTTTAATCAAAAAAATCAAAATCCTTCTTTTAAAGCAATTTCCAATTTTGTGAACTTTTATTCTTTAATTTCTTTTTTATCTTTATCGATTTTTGCATTTTGATTAAATATTGATAAAAATCAATATTTAATTAAATTTCATTTCAAATCCATATCGATTTAATCCCAATTTATTTCCAAATTTTTATTTTGATTTTCAAAGATTAATTAATTAAATATTAATAAAAATAATAATATTTAACCAATTTTACAATTGAAACTTAAAATAAAAAAAACTTTATATTTCGATCTTCGAACTCGGGTGTGTGCCAGATTTTGTCTCAAGCATATATTTTGTAACTAGCCATGTTTTACATATGCACCCAAGGTCAAGACTGGGTGTACATTTCATCTCCTCACAGACTTCTTCTTCAGCAATCATTCCTTTGACCGAGTTGACTTGTGCTTGAGGGAAGGAAAAGTCGGGATTTTGATTGGGTTGCGAACTTTATTTTCAACATTCATTCCTCCACTAGCTTGCATTTGCACTTCTGAGGAAAGGGGAGCGGGATTTCAGGTGTGTGTTGGATTTTGTCTTGAGTACACATTCCATGACCTGCTGCTATTTTCACTTGCTAAAAAACCGAAGCGAGATTATTATTGGGTGGTGGATTCTATCCTAAGCAGCAAATCTGTGAGCAAGTGATTTTTGCATTCGAGAAAATACCGGAGCAGGTTTGGGAGTGAGTAACGGATTGCATTACTTTGTAGTCCTCCGTTGACTGCACTGACTTGCGCTCCAAGGAGGTTGGGATCGGGATTCCTAGTAGGTATCGGATATCTTCTTTTGAAACATTCCTTCCTCCTTCCTTTACTGTGAGTCCACCATTCTCGGGAGGTAGAACTTTTGTTTAAGACTGCTGCTAACAGAGATATTGAAACCAAAAGGGCCAAAGCTGGACAGGAGAAAGAGGGGGGGACCCCATCGCTAATGGGGTGATGTGTGGAACAGAGGCCACAACAAGTTCTTACTTATAAATTTCTTTGATGTATTGAATGGAATTTAAGAAGTAGTTCGCGACCTTACGTTTCAAAGCAGCTTTTTGAATGTCGTTGTTAAGGGATGATTAGGTTTAAAAAATATACATTCGATTGTTTTTGGTTGATGTGTTATTATCTTAGTATTGAGCAGTACCATATTTTCTGATTTCTTTGATGTATTGAATGGAATTTGAGAAGTAGTTCGCAACCCTACATTTCGAAGCAGCTTTTTGAAAGTTATGTTTAGTGATAGCAGGTAATAATGAGGTTGTTAAGGGATGATTAGGGTTAAAAAATACACGTTCAGTTATTTTTGGTTGATGTGTTATTATCTTAGTATCGAATACTACCATATTTTCATATTTATCTATCAAATAATTGACTTCCATTTGAGTAATGGACATCTATCAAATGAGAGCATCAAAAGAGGTCTTTTTAGGAAAAATGTGTTAGATATTATTAGCACAGTTATTTATGTAACCATTAGGTTCAATTTTCAATTAATTCACCCAGTTGTCATAAAGAATTAAGCTTTCTGAGATAATATTAATTTTAATTTTTTAATCATTTAAAAAATTATTTCTTTATTTTTCATTAGTTAGAGCAAGTAAGAAATTTAATTTTGTAATAAAAAATTATAAATTTGTATGTTTAATTGAAAATAAATATTTAAAAAATTTTCAATGAAAATTAAGTTCAAAGATTCAATTGTATATTTGTTAGAGGGAAATATAAAGTATCCACAAATATCAAGCACTTCTTTTCATAGTGGAATTTGCTCATGCCCAAATAATAATACTACATATATGAACTCGTTTCCATGTGAACCACTACTCCTAAAATATGGGTCAATGAGCTTGACTCAAAAAAACTACATAGTTAAATATTGATAGCAATATCACAATTTGATTTCTTGTGGAAAATATCTACTACTTATCAACATTTTCACCCATTTTATCAAACAAAAAATTACCAAACCTCAATATCAAAAATTCTAGTATTTAGTTCAAAATGTCCACCAAATTGCATACTATAAATATCCCAAACTTCAATCCTATGTATTGATGATTGCATAACTCTATATTTTTTCATCATTAGTTAGTTTCACTTTATTTCAATCAAAATTTTAATTATGATTATATATGACACATCTTACATTAGATTATATATTATATTTATTAATATATTATTTTACATTATAAATAGTTATTAAATATTACTAATAAATATATAATATAAATATACAATTATATATTTTATTAATATATAATAATATTATTGCTATAATTATAATTAGGATTATTTATGACATGCCTTATATAAGATTCTATATTTTTAAAATATTATATTACATTATAAACAAGTGCCATGTAGTGGCTAGTACTTGCCTTTAATTTTATAATTAAGTTTAATTTTAATTTTAATTTATATTGAAAGTGATTTTTTAATTATAAATAATTATAAAATTATTATAACTATAGTAGTAATAATATTTTTGTAATCTTATAAATAATTATAAAAATGAATTTTAATTAATTTAAATTGTAAAATAATTTTATTTATAATTAATTTTAATGTTAATTATTTAAGCCTAATTACCATTTTTCATAACTTGAGTACACAATTGAAATCATAATAACAATATTATATTGTTATTATATTAAATCTAAATTTATATAATATATATTAATAGAAATTCAAAAAATATTCAATATTTTATAATATAACAGAAATAGATTATCTTAATATAATATGACACAAATTAAAATTAGACTTTTTGGTTTAAAAAATTGTAAAAAAAAAATATTTAAAAAAGTGAAGAAAATCAATAAAAATTCAAAAAAACTTTAAATTATTCAATAATTAAATAACAATAAATAAAGAAATATAAAAGAGTAATAAAATTAAATCATATCCTAAAAAAATTCTAGAAAACTATTCCAAAAAAAGTGGTCACTTGAAATTATTAGCCAATCATATCATCAAAAAATAATTTTTACAATTTATAAACTTAAAAAAATTACATTTAGACTATAGAATGTGTTATTAGTACTTTCTCGTAGGCTAAGTACTATTGTATCCATTTTTGAGTTTTTAATTTAATAGTGATTAAATGAACTATTATCTCTTATTACAGGAGTGAACCAATTAAAATTTACCATGTTTGCTTATTTATTGTACACTTTATAATTAATATAATGAAAATGCAATATTTATGCCCATAATTGTTTTAAACTATTTCATGTATTTAAATTTTTTTTTTTATAAATTAGTTATAAGTTTTATATTATAATTATATTAATTTTCTTATTAAATTTGTTTATTATTAAAATAATTGTTAATGTCAAATTATATGTTATTATTTTTAATTTTTATATTTTAGTATCAAATATATATAATAAAGTCAATTAATTATTAAAATAAAGCATTTACTATAGTCTAAATGTAATATTTTTAAGTTTATAATTGATAAAACAAATATTTTTCTAACATCTAATTGGTCAAATCAAATGATATCTTATATATAATGTAATAATGTATCATATATATAATTTTATTTTAATCATATATAATTAAAAAATATATTAATAAAATAAAATTAAGATTAAAAAATAATACAAATAAAATTTAATTTAGTATTTAAATTAATTATAATTTATAAGTTATAATTGTTTAATTAATTATAATTAAAAAATGAAATTATTTATTATTACAACTATACTAAAA
Source organism: Chamaecyparis obtusa (assembly GCA_027943335.1). Taxonomy (NCBI): domain Eukaryota; kingdom Viridiplantae; phylum Streptophyta; class Pinopsida; order Cupressales; family Cupressaceae; genus Chamaecyparis; species Chamaecyparis obtusa. Next base: position 498,481 of record BSBK01008535.1, read on the forward strand.
CCAATAACCATAATTATTTAATTTAATCACCAAGTAAAATACATTGAATTAAAATTAAGATTATGGTTAAAAAACACATAATACTTTTAAGATTATGATTGGATTTTCATTCTTATAATTTCAACTATGATTAATGCTATCAATATGATTTTACATATTTTTTATAAAAAGTTATTACTTCTACTATAACTATATAAAACATAATAATTAAAAAATCAATATACTATTATTTCTACTTTAGTTTCTACTACAACTAAAGGCAAGTACTTAGCCACTACGTGGCACTTGTTTAAAATACACTAAATTATAATTAATGCAATAGTACTTGCTTAGCCTATCAACAAGTACTAATTATTATTAATAATACATTTATTTATTAATTATAATAAAATATGTCTAAGAAATAAGTAGAAAAAAAGAAAAAATAAAGGTGATTAGAAAGTGACTTGATGAAGAGGAAAAAATCAAGGGCTCACTTTGCAACTCATTGATTTCAAGCTATAAGGAATTCTCCTGAAGTGTGTGAATGGTCCTTTTGATCATTCATTGGGAGGCCGACTACTTTACTCCCTTGTGTATGAGCATTGCTCTTTTTATGGACCATGGCATCCTATAAGATGGCCATTTGAATGGTTTTCCTATAATAGACGATGAGAAAGGAGGTGAGAGGTTGTTTACATATGAGTTGAAGAGATCCTCGTGATGCTAGTAGACACATGCTTTGTGGCTTCTTCGAGGACAAACTCTTTTGTTGTGAATGGAATGTGGAAATAGGGGCAAAGGAAAAGAAATAAACAGAACACAATAAGATGGACACAAACAAATTTATATATATAAATATATCAAAAAGCTGGAACAATTTAACAGAGCATGATGCTTAGAGTTTCTTCTTCTCTCCAGATGCAAAGCTGCATTGCCCTGTTCTCTTCTTTCTTACATCATACAAAAAGATCACAAAACAACAATAAATCAAAAACTCTACAGAGAACAACTATGAGAAATAAAATATTAATATATTTTACTACCCACAAAGTCTGTGAGAGTAAATAGCCAAATTGTGTAAATCAAACTGAATCTACCAAAACTTCTCCATAAAGCATTCCAAATAAATCTCCTTAAATGTAGGTAAATATGCTGAGCTGGAGAACAAAGCATGAAAAGCAAGGTGAGATTAGACATATTTCTAACACTCCCCCTCAATCTCAACTAGATGACATTCTACTCAAAAAATTTCAAAGCATCCACTTTCAACACATACACCCAAACAACTTCTCAAGTACTCAAAAACACCTTTTCCCAGCGGTTTAGTATATATGTCAGAAAATTGATCTTTTGATCTACAAAATTCTAAATATATTTCCTTGTTATTCACTAAATCCCTTATAAAATGATCTCTAGTATCTATGTGTTTTCTTCTTTTATGAAAAATATGATTTTTAGACAATGCAATGGCTGAGTTATTATCACAATAAATCTTTGTTGCTTCATCTTGTTTATGCATCAAATCATCCGACATCCTCCTCATCCATACTGCTTGACATGTAGCTGCAGTGCCTGCTACATACTCCGCTTCTGCTAAAGAAAGTGTAACAATGGGCTGTTTCTTTGAAGCCCAAGAAACAACACTAGATCCAAAATGAAAAGCATAACCATAAGTACTTCTATCATCTATGCTACCAGCACAATCACTGTTTGTATATCCAATAAGTTTGAAGTCATCTACAACTAAATACAAAATTCCATAGTTCTTGGTTCCACATACATATCTCAAAATTCTTTTTCTAGTTTTCCAATGAGAGTCTTTTGGAGACTCCATGTACCTTGAAATAAGGCTCACACCATACATGATGTCAGGTCCTATAACAGTCAAATGCATGAGACTACCAACCAGCCTTTTAAACAATCTAGGATCAACCAATGAATTGTCATCAACCTTGCTCAACTTTAGTCCGGTCACAACTAGAGTAGGGGCTAGTTTGCAATTCAACATATTAAATCTTTTCAATACATCACTTGCATATTTTGACTGGGAAATAAAAATACCATCTATTGATTGCTTAATTTCTATTCCCAAAAAATATTTCATGAGACCAAGATCAGTCATCTCAAACTCTTTCATCATACAAGTCTTAAAAGAACTTATAGAAAGGTCTCCCATAAAGATAAAATCATCTACATAGAGGCAAACTATCAAAATTTTACCTTGTTCATCCATTTTGATATATAAAGTAGGCTCACTAATACACCTACTAAAACCATTCTTAATAAAATAGGAATCAATTCGACTGTACCATGCCCTAGGAGCTTGCTTGAGTCCATAGAGGGCCTTTTTCAGTTTGCATACTTTATCTTCTTGACCTACAATTTTATATCTTTCTGGCTGCTCAACAAAAACTTCTTCTTCAATCAAACCATTTAAAAATGCTGATTTTACATCCATTTGGGAAACTTGCCACTTCTTTTGGGCTGCAATGGCTAAAACACTTCTTACGGTATCTAGGTGAGCTACTCGAGAAAATGTTTCATTGTAGTCAATACCAAGCTGCTACGCGAAGCCTCTAGCAACCAACCTTTCCTTATGCTTCAACACATTTCCATCCATGTCATACTTTGTCTTGTAAATCCACTTTACTCTTATAACATCCTTTCCTTGCGAACGATCTGCCAACTCCCAAGTATTCTTCTTCTCAATAACTGCAATCTCTTCATCCATTTCTTCAGCCCATGCTTCATCCTTAATTACTTCATCAAAGAATATTGGATCAACAACTTCTGAAAATAAAGAAAAAATAGAAAATTTATTTGATGTTTCAACATTAAAATCAACTTCATATATATCTCTTAAACTCCTTGTTTTTCGCTGCAATAAACTTGCCAATATAGGATCAGATGAACTACTTCTATCAGCTGAGTTTGATGGATTTCCAATTGATGTTATGGCTAGTGTTCTTTGTGAAGTTTGTTGTGTGGAAGAAAAATTTTGATTTCTTAAAATTCTTGCTATAGAAAAAGGTGTAGCATGTGCTACAACTTGTGTTTCTTGTCCAGGCGTGGAAGGAGATATTGCTAGAGGGATACCTTATTGTTCTATCACTTCATTAGTCATTTCATCATGTGGATCAGTTGTTTCTACACTTATGATTTTTTTATGCTTCCATCCCATGCTTCATTCTCCACAAATTGTACCTCTCTGCTGATTATAACTTTTATAGTAATTGGATTAAACAACTTGTAAGCTTTTGTATCTTTTGAATACCCAAAAAAAATGCATTTCTCACCTTTGTTGTCCAATTTTCTTCTCAGCTCTTCAGCAACTTGAACATATGCAATGCATCCAAAGACTTTGAAGTGAGCAATACTATTCTTTCTACCACTCCAAGCTTCTTGAGGAATCACATTCCTTACACTTGTAGTTGGACATCTATTCAATTAAATATAAACATCAGTTGCTACTGCTTCAGCCCAGTATTCATTTGAAAATTATTTAACTTCAACATACTTCTTGTCATATCCATGATAGTTCAATTTCTTCTTTTAGCCACACCATTTTTTTGAGGTGTGTAACAAGCTGTAAATTGTTTGTGAATACCATGTTGTCTTCAATAATTCATAAAATCATTAGAACTATATTCACCACCTCTATCAGTTCTTAATATTTTGATGTGGTAACCACTTTGCTTCTCTACAAGAGCCTTGAACTACTGAAAGACTCCAAATGCATCAAATTTATGCCTCAAAAAATAAACCCATGTCTTTCTTGTATAATTATCAATAAAAGTAAGAAAATATGTGCAACCTCCAATAGAAGGAGTTTACATAGGTCCACATATATTAGAGTGAACAATCTCAAGTGGTTTACATGCTCTTTCTGATTTTCCAATATGAAAGGTCTCTCTATGTTGTTTACTCAATATCCACGCTTCACATACTCTATCTGGTTTCTTAATCAATGGAAACCCCTTAACCATATTCTTCCTATGCAACAAATTCAAACCTCCAAAGTTCAAATGGCCAAATCTCAAATGCCACAACCATGATTCATTTTTCACCACTGAATGAGAAGTTGTTTGAACAGTTACATTACCATTTTGTTCATCTTCTTTAGTTTCAATTTTTTCCTTTCCGGAGCTACCTTGTTCTATTTTGGACCAGGCTTGTTCCTTTTTCTAGCTCCCTTTCAGAGAAACTTTGCAACATTTCTCTTTTTCAAAGAAAACTTCTGGAGCAACTTGAATGGTGTCTTCATAATTTTCAGTCTTAAATGTTGCTCCACCTATGTTTCTTTTGATGTCAGGTTTCAACCTCAATGGGAACATTCTATTTTTTGTCATTTGTACCTCTGCAATTAGCTGTGTGCTAGGATATTTATCAATAATGACACATGCATTATTTTTCATATAAACTCTATATCCTTTTTGCACTAATTGACCAATACTCATCAAATTATGTTTTAGACCAGCAACATAAAAAACATTATGAATGATTTTTTTCTCCCCCTTTTTTGTTAGAATGTAATGGTGCCTTTTCCCATAACATTCACTTGATTATTGTTCCCAAGAGTAACATTTAAATTGACTGATTTATCCAAGCTAGAAAATAAATCTAGATTTCCAAACATGTGATTTCTACAACCAGAATCTAAATACCAAATATCATTTGGACTCTATTGAACCATATTACATTCAACTGGTGATTTTGTAGGAATTGCTTCAGCAATCTTTACACATGCAATAAACAAAGAATTTTTTGTAGAATTTTCTAGGGGATTTTGATTTTGTCTTCCTTGATCATGTTGTTTCTTTCTGCACTCAAAAGCATAATGACCACATTTCTTGTAGTAATGACATTGAACATTTGACTTGTGTTGTCTTTGACTAGCTGAATGATTATGAGATGGTTCATTGTTGTGTCCTCTTCCACCTTGATTTGTAGGACTGTTGTTACGTCCTCTAAATGTGTTTCTTCCTCTACCCCTAGAAGTAAATCTACCTCTACCTCTTCCATGACTTATTGAAGCCTGAGATGAGAAAGAATTCTCAATGGAGGTCTATGATTCGTTCAACCTATATTCATGATTTATGAAAGATGCATGCAATTCATCCATTGTCAGCTGGGTTAAATCCTTAGTTTCCTCTATGGAAACAACTCAAGGATCAAACTTAGTAGGAAGAACCCTTAAAATTTTCTCAACTATCCTTGTATCTTCTAATGTTTCCCCATGTGATTTCATCTGATTTACTAGCCCAACAACATGAGTAAAAAATAACTCCACAAACTCTGAATCTTTCATACTTGTGTTTTCAAATTCTCTTCTAAGTATCTGAAGTTTTGTAGATTTAGCTTTGTCCTTACCTTGATAGGTTGTTTGCAGTGTGTCCCATGCCTCCTTTGATTGATTTTCTACTACAAATCTTGGTAGTATGCTTTCATGCATTTCTTGATGAATGTAGAAGAGAGCTTTTACATCCTTCTTTCTTTTCTCTTTCAAGAGATCTTTCTCTGCCTGGGTGAGTGCATTGTAAGATGCTTGGTCTTCTGGCTCTACATAGCCATTCTCAACAATTTTCCAAACATCTTGAGACCTAAACAAGGCTTTCATAGTTAATGACCAATACTCAAAATTTTTTCCTATGAAAAGAGGGGTTTGCAAGCTAGACAAGGAAGCACCAGATGTTGAGGCTATGGAAGCCATTGATGGCTATCAATCAAGAAATTAGTGTAGACCCATAATAGAGACTTGATGTTTGAACCAATAGCTCTAATACCAGATGTGGAAATAGGGGCAAAGGAAATGAAATAAATAAAACTCAACAAGATGGACACAAATAGATTTATATATATTCATATATCAAAAAGCAGGAATAATTTAATAGACCATGATGCTCAGAGTTTCTTCTTCTCTCCAGATGTAGATCTTTTTTGCCCTGCTCTCTGTTGGAATTAGGAGAGATAGGTACTGAGAGGGGAGGGTTGAATCAGTGGCTTCAAAAAATTTCCTTGTAAACATTTCAGATATATAACTATAAACAGTAATAACCAACCAAAATAACTTGAATCTAACTGCATGTAACAATCATCCATTTAACTTATGAAAGTAAACAACATGAAATCAATATAACAATCACATAACACAAGTATTTTGGTAATGTGGAAATGCTTGTTAGAAGGTAAAAATTGTGGTGGGGATGACACCCACAAATTCTTTACTACTGCAGATAGAAAAGGTTTGCCTGTTAGGGCTACATGTTTTGATCACTTCTAGTGATCTTACCCTATTAGGAGTAACATGTTAGATCAACTAGATCTACCTAGTTATAGGATTTTAACAACACTAATGAAGTGTGCACTCAGTTAAGAGATTTACTTAAGACTATTAAGTCTACTCTACTAAGAGATTTTATCCAAAACTCTATTACAATGGTCTGAAAGCAATAGGTAATTATCTGCTAATTGACAACTCAAATGTCTAATACAGATCTATAAGTTCTGATAAAATAACACCTCACTTGTGATGAATCTCTACTCTGAACTACTTGGTAGCCTTTTCTAATTCTACTCAATCTAAATTCATCTGTATTTTGTTCTACTTTCTTAACTGATAGACTTGAAGTTAGGCAATTGCTTCAAGTGCTCCATGATTCATATATCAGCTCACACCAAAAATAATGCAAACACACAAATATATAGTTTTTTTTATCTTTGTCGCTTTAACAAAATTAGGTTACACAACATAGTCATAACCCTAAGATCTACAGTGTACAAAAATAACCTAGATCAACTATTACAAAAGATATACATTACATTTAATGAATATCATCACAATAAATGTTCCTCAATCTTGGTAAACCATTTTATGATCCATTGTAACCATTTGTATAGAAGTATATGCCATTTTAGATTACATTGCCATTTTCTGTGATCCTCGGTAAACACTATATAAAATGCTTGGTGTATACTGACTCTTGGTGTTTACTATCTATCGGTGTCTGTGATGTTGTTGCTTGGTAAACTGTGTAGTGCTCGGTGTATATGCTTTACCGACTAGTCTGTCTTGCTTCTAGTTACCGACTTTCTCAATGTAAGTGACCAACTGATGTCTTGGATAACCTTTGATACTAATGACAACCATAAATGCTCAATAGAGATAACAATCTCCCCCTTTGGCATTAGTATCAAAACTCGAATGTATATAGACAAAATTTTCTATATAACTTATACTTCCGCCATATACATATACACATCAATTTAAATTTTTTCTAAGTACTAAGTGCTCCCCCTCAGTGCATGCTCCTGGTAATATGTAGTATATGTAGCATCTATGTACATATTTGGCATAATGACTTATACATTGTTTTCCCCCTTTTTGATAGTAATGCCAAATACAAAAATTAAGCAGTATACTCACATCTTATCAAAAATATGATGGTGGGTTTTCTTCAGTGACTCCAAGAGGTTTTTCCATTCCTCTTTCAAGATGGTGAGAGTAATGTGCTCAAGACCTACTTGTGCATGCATGTCAAAGATGTTATCTAACACCAAAATTTTTGGTGTTGCAATGAGTTGTTCTACTTTGACAATGTGTGCCTCAAAATTTTTTAGGTATGGTAGGAGTTCTATCTATAACTCAGTAACCTGATCAGTTATGTGCTCTTCTTGTTTCTTTAAATATGCTATTAACCAAGTTCCTAAACTTGGTGAATGTTCTTTGAGAAAACATTAGGCTCAGTTATAGCTGCATTTGTACTAAGCTTGATTTTTGCTTCCAGTCCTTTTATCTTCTCACCGAATTCAATAGTGAAGGTGTCTATAGTACAAAGCTTGAATAAGTATTGAAAAATTAACTGGGTGATAGATTTTATCTTGGTGATTACCTCAGATAATTTGACCTTCTTGATTTCCACTTCTAGGCTTATTTTATCTGCCAGTTTGTGTTGAATCCTAGATTCTACCCTTTCTTTAATCATTTATCTACATCAGTGTCCAGGGCATTGATCTTCTTGACAAGTGTACCAAGTTGATCTAAGATAGGAGTATTCTCATCAATATTCACCTCAGGTACTACCTATTGTACGATATCCCTCACATCTATTAATATTTCTTTTCATTTGTGTTCTTGCTTCAAATTCTCTTGAGCTGCCTTTCTTGAACATAATTCCCCATATTTACTCAATTCTTTGGGGCTTAGGGTCCTCAAGTCACACTCAGGAATCATTATCACTTCATCTAGGGTGACTGGCCCTTTTCCTTTCTTTTTCTTCTTCTTCTCTGGTGCTAGAGGTGATTTCTTAGCAGTAGTTTTGTCTCTAGTCTTCAGAGTATCATTCCTGGTTGACACACTTTCTTCCTTCTTCTTCTCCTTGGTAGTTGTAGGGTTGGTTGATGGAGTGGGAGCCTTAGATGTGGTGTCATGTGGGTTCACCTTGGTTTCCTTTTTCTCATCTATTACCTTTGTCTCAGTAGAAGGTGCCTTTGTTTGATTAGGCTCATCTATCTCTGCATGTTTTTCAGGTTCTTGTACCTTGGTTGTGTCTTTGTGTTGCTCGATGTCTGAGCCATTGGGTTGTACTTGTGAAAGAATTTCAACTACTTCTGCAAGTACAAGAAGTTCACCTGATAGTGATGTAAATATGCATTCAGTGTCTAGTACTTCATCTTGATTAGGTGCAATATTCAAATCCTCATCATCCTTGTCATCAAGATCACCATTTGTGATGTCCTCAATGAGTACATCATCATCAATTTTCTTCTTCAGTTGGATCTGTACTGGATCCGGTGCATCCTATGAAACACTTATTTCTTCCTTTTGCTCGATGATATAAATTACCTCGGTAACTAATATACTGGTGTTCTTTGACTTCTTTGATGTACTATCATCAATACAAATACCTTTACCTTTGGAATTTTGTCTCTTCTTAGACAAGTTTAAGAATGCTTCATGCTCAACTTTTTCTTCAGCTTTAAAAATTGATGACCATAAAAAGTCACTTGTGGTATCCATATCTGCCACATTTTCATCTAGTATCATCATGACTCAATTCTTGATCATAAATCTTGCTTGATATTTAGCCATGCAATCACTAAGTTCTCCATAGCTTAGATGTGGAGCTGCCCGAACTAGAGATCGTTCTCTCTTTCTTTTCTCGGTGTCTAGTGCAATAGCCCATTTTTTAGTAATCTTGTCATCCAACTCCTTCAGTAATGCACAGGCAAATTCCATTGGAACTTTCTTGAATTTTATCATCATTTGGATGACATCCTCTTCTAACTTAGTTTGGTCCTCTGTTAACATCTTGTCAAATTTGTCTATTCTTGGATTAGCAAGGTCTCCATTCTCAATTATGTCTTCAATAATTTCATCTATTGTTCTTACCTTGTTGCTGACACCTTGAATTGATTGACATCATCTTCAGTCTCAATCTCCTCAAGATCTTTACTTCTTAATAGTCTTCTCCTTTTCTTTGGTGCCTCAGCTACAGGCTTGTTCTTTCTCTTGACATATATCCTTGTTAGTGTACCTACCCTCAATTTTGTAACTTTTATGGCTTCTTTCTTTGGAGGGGACAAGGTTGTAGTTGATGATCTTGTCCTTGTACCTTCTTGTACTAGCAACTGCTTCTTCCTTTGAATTTTGGGTGGAGGAACTGGTGTGGGATCTTCTTCTTCTTTAGACTCGGTCTCCTCACTATCATATGGTTTGTCAACCAACTATAACTGACCTTCAATTATTGCTTTAACCAGGGACAACTTAGATGATTCAGAGACATCTCCAAATCTAGCAGCAAGATCTTTCTTCATCTTCTTTGCCTTTCTAGACATTCTACCGATCTCTATGCCTGTTGAGATTCTAGATTTGGCCTCTTCATATGTTCTTAACCTAGTGGCAGTGGGGTCTTTTGGTAGTGCTAGCAGTGCTTTAATAGATTTCAAAAAGAAATCATGATTCATTCTGTAACCCATAGGTGCTAGCCATTTTATTCTAGGTTCAACTACTCTTATCATAGTATAATCCATGTTGACTACAAAACATATATCATTCTCAAATTTTTCAACTAATTCCCTTGGAATTATACTTCTTTTATGCATTTTAGTCTAAAATTCTTTGAAGTATGCATCAAATTCTATATTACTTTTATCTCCTAACTTACTCATTATATCATTAATCTATTTCGTTATCAGTTTATCTGATTGCCTATTTACTTTACCGACACCAGGTACATACTTTTGTAGATAGAAAAATATGCAAACAAGTAGCGATCTGAACTTACATGTATTAGACTTCTTTGTTCTTATTGTCTTCATATTTTCCTAAAGTTGATGAAATAGTACCTCAGCAAAATCAACCTGGTGATCTTTCTTCACAATTTTGTGCACCATGTCTACTGCGCTATAGGGTACATTGTTTAGTCTGCTTGATTGAAATATCTTGTACCCGATCACATGTGCTAAAAATTTAACTGTTGGGTCTCTGATTGTTGAAATTTTTAGTGCTCTTCCATCCCATTGTGCTCCAGTATTCTTCTCAACATCTGATCATGATGAGCTACAAAAGGCTTTTGCTTTGTCGGTTGTAGGGAACCCAGTAACCCTACTAATCATTTTCTTATTGACCTCTATAGGTTTATCCAGCCAAAAATTTTCATTGTGATACTTTCTCAAAATGATTCTGATCCAATTTGTCTTAAATGATTGTGGATAGTGTGTGATACATGATAACCCTGATTCCTCAATCTTCTTGTGTTTTGGTTTCAATTTACCATCGGTGCGACAGACTTGTTGATGTGCTGTAATAGTTTCAAAATCTCTAACTTCTCCAATTTTATAATGAATATATGCTCTTACGTCTTCTGTCAATAAAACCCTATCTGGTATGCTCAAAAAAGCACCCATTGAATCTATTTGTGATGCGACCTTGGGATGCAGCTTAAACTTAGGTTCATCAAAATTTTCCCTAATGATTAGATTAACTTCCTCCTCAATACTTTGTGATTTTCTTGTAGATGATGTAGATGCCATAAATCAATTATAGGGTTCCGGCAAGCAGTAGGATAAAAGGTGTTTGATAGCAAATGAACTTACTTAGAATCATCAAAGAGTGATGTTAGTTTGATCTACAGTAGCCTTGAATCCTTCTAAAAATATTCTAGCTCGAACTCTTCTTTATCAAATCTCCACTCTTTGAAATCACAATGTAACAATGAACTCCGTTTCTCATGTATTTATAGACTTTTCAATATTCCTGCTCAAAATTTCATGCAATAAATGCTTGACCTACTTTATGTTTATAATAGCTATCAGCTCGGTAAATACTATAGGATTTCAAATTCTCAGTTAACACATAATTCCTTCGTCGGTTGATACATGTGCTTGATTAACCTTGAATAGTGATTACCGATGGGTAACCAACTCTCGGTCTCTCTTTTACAGACTGTTTAATATTGTTAGCTCAAAATATATAAACCATAGTGCATCTTTATTCATGCTGATTTGGTATTAGTACATCATGTATAAGGAACTATATGTAAGATATTTTCACTATAATTATTAGTCCCATACATACCTTTTGTCACCTTAAGTGGAGGAATCGATGTCACCCAATCCAGTGGACGAGGTTTCACCAACAACATTACTTGACTCAGCATTCTCATTAGATGCCTTCTTCCACATAGTGTTCCTTAACTTTGTGATATCTGCAATAGTATATCCACTCTCAAATACATGGTTTTCATCTAGTGCTCGGTCTCTCTAGTTCTTTCTTAAATGACCGACCCTATGACAGTGCATACAAGCCATTCCAGTGCTTGTCCAACTTCTTGATTGTCCAATCTGACTCTTTCTGTAACAGTTTTTTGCAATGTGCCCGTACCAACCACATACAAAATAGTTAGTCCATGTATTTGTTGTCATATTTTTACTCATCCTTAGTTTGGAGACCTAATTACTAAATGATGCTACAATAACCTTGTTTGTGTTATTAGGTGGTCTTGCTTAATATTTGTGTTCATTTCATTGCAAAGTACATGAAAATAAAGAGGAATGAACTGCATCTACATCTACACATGCATGTATCAACGACATGTATAGTGTTCAAAAAAGAAAAGAACTGAAAGGAAAAGAATCTATCTGAGCTCACACAGGCTGTGAGCATAGCCATTATCAGAATTGAATGGATGAGTATAGATATACATAAAGAAACAATTAAATACTAGAGTACTAGACATTGCCTGGTATTGGTGTCCGAGGCCCAGTCTTGTTTAGAAGCTCCAGAGATTCAGAACCTGCAAGAAGAGAAGAAAGGATATTTGTTATATCCAATGGATCTAAGCAATGGCTAGTATCACAATATTCACAAAATGCATACATACACTCAGCCATGCACCTCTAACAAAGGTTGTGCTCAGGGCATGTGTATCAAGGCTCCAAAACCAAAAGGCACTATGTTTTCACTAACATGTTTGTTTCATGTGCAGATACAGGGAAGCTGATCCAATAATGAATTCCATGAATGACTTGGGCCCTTGATGTAGATCATGATAGGGAAACCTCAAGATCTCCATCATGATCACATCAAGGGCCAAGAACACCTACAATGCAAAAAAGGAACATCTAGATGATTCAGCACCAATGAGGATCAATCAAGAAACATAACATGATAAATCAAATACTAGTATCAAGGTGCAAAGCAAAAATTGTGTATATTGTAACATGAGCATGATGACATGCTAAACCAGCAAGGCACCAAGTAGGCAATTAAATTCAATGCCCTATCTTGCCAATGGGTTTGAACATTCAGAATACATAAGAATTTGATACAACAGCAGGACTTCATGCTCTAACCATTACATTAGTCAAAGTGCCAAACTTCTCATAGAATAGAGATATCAATGATATATGGTGCATCAATGGTATGGCTACACCAGCATTTACACCAGCATTGATGTTTCATCCATATAGTAGCAGGGCATGGTGTCAATTAAACAATAATGAATAAAAAACATGTGGGCTAGTTCACAGGATCACAGAGATCAACCAAAGCATATATTCATAGGTTCACAGTTATCAAGGAAATCCAACATATTGGTACCAATAGCAAGACAGTGGATGTGAAATACAACATATCAATAGGCATACAACATCAGATGTAGAAATAATATCAATATGCTACAAAGGTAGTGAAGTTACAAGCAGTGAGCATCTTTTTCATCCTTGGTGGGCCAACATCAACATAGAGTAGTAACAAATGCAATGGTCATGAGCATATGAAATATAACATGCAGCATGAACACTAGTGTGTAATAACAGTGAGCAAGCTCTCAGGTTGTTGAAACAATAACTCCCTAATTCAAGCATTAACAATAAGTGAAACAACAAAAACATCAACAATGATGTCCTTGGTTCAAAAATATAGATGTAATATGCAATAAAACTGAAGCATCAACTGTAAACATGCAATAGTGTAAGCACGACTGTATACAATAACATAAAAGCAATGAATAGTGTGCCCTAGCTCTCAGCTTTTGAATCAATAAGGCATCAAGTGAAATGTGATGCCCTAGCAACCCGTGAGCTAGCATGAAGTGAGTTCACAAACTGTAAAGCCCTAGTATGCTCTTGGGCTATATACAATAAGAGAAACAACAATGATACAAATACATCGGGTTGTCAGAACAATAGACAAATGCCCTAGTTCAAACATATCAGCATGCGATGGAATCATAGGTGAAATAGTGATGCATGTGTTAAACCAAATAATGCCATGAATTTTAAAGCCCTCAAAATCAATGAATGCAACTCCATCAACAGTTTGTCTTCATTTAGACAAGTAGATATCATATGTAGATCACATAACATGAAACAAAAACAATATAGTTCCCTAGTTCAACAGTTCACGGGCTTTATGATATTTTATGAATCTAAATATCAAATGCAAAGGGGAAATAAGAAAATACTATCACTAGGAAACAAAGTCAATACCACAAATCAACAAATGCAATACCAGCAGGTTCACGGGCTATGTAGACCTGAGCCTTTGTAACAAGTGCCTTGAGACATCACAAATAGAGTAAAGCAAGTGCAGTGCCCTCATCAATGCACAAGCCTGCCCACAAGCCATATCCAATACGAATGTGTGCAATGCTAAGGAAATACAATAGTGGATGCCCTAGTGTAGCCCGTGGACTAGCACATGGCATGGGTTCAATAGAACCACAGTTCCCGTAAAGTAATCACCATGTCAGTGGGGTAACACCAGAAAATAAATGAATATCAACAGCAGCATGGTGCCTCAAAGATACAAAGTATAACAAACATCAAATATACATTCCATTACATTAAATTTAGTTCCAGTAAAAGTAAGATGCAAATACCCTTGGCACAACAGTGCCTTCACAGGGAATCAATCACATAGAGGACTGAGCATTGCAATAAGATGAATGTCAACAGCACAGTACCATGCCCTAGCACATCAAAAATATGCCCTCAATGCTTAGGGGAATAGTAAACTTGAAACACAAAAATAAAAGGCATTTTTGCAGTGCCCAAATATATTCAAAACATGATGCCCTAGCTTTCATCATATAACATGGCCATCGGCCTTCAATGCAAAGTTCATAGCAACAATCGAATGTACAAGCAGAGAGATGTAGAAATAAACATTTACAGTGCCCTAACCAATTCAAGAATGATGTCAAATATCAAAATCAAAAGCACATAATAGTAACATCAATTTTCCCTCAAAAATGATAGAGATAGAATGCCAAAGATCAAGCATGCCTACCTCGATAACATGTTGCCAAGACTGAAGTTGTTGTTTCCAAATCTGAACCGAGAGACTGCCAGTAAGAATGGAAAGTTCCCAGTTGCCAAGTTTGAAGGTTTTGATGATAGGAGTTCCTCATTTTTGAACAAGGGTTTTCAATAATAATGCTTGTTTCCTTTTCTCCCCTTTCTTTTAGGGTTGAGGTTTCCTTATGCCACGTTTTCTCCAAACTTTGGGTTATGTGTTGCAACTATTTTATGAATATTTTCCCCATTATTTGGGTTGATAATATTTGAAATAAATATGTAACCCATAGTTTTTCTAAGGCATAGGTGGTTTTTAAATGCTATTACTTTTAAATGTGTCTCCCTATTTTGGTTGAGACCTTTTTAATGTAATTAGATTTTCTTTTTATGACATAGTGGGATAGGTTTTATTGATAGGTCATTGCACATATATTATTGTATGATATCGACAAATGGTGTTTTTATAAACCATTGTCAAATTATCATTTAGAGGCATGACTTAGTGGATAGAGCGGTCATCTTTGACTATTTATTTTTAGCGCCCCACTTTCCTCACCCCTAGGAATCCATGACTTTGGCATTCAAACCATGATGCAGCCTCATGGGTCCATTTTCTGACTTTTCTATTCTTAGGAGGTAGTGGAGTTTGAATGCAGATTCTTAGTTTTAGCTTTTATACCTCTCACTTTTGGTGATTGATGTTAGCTCTTCACTTTTTCTCTTTGATATGAGTGTTGTAGCTCTGAGAGACACAATTGTACTTGTTTCTTTTCAGCAATAAAAAATTGATCCTTCTTGTTCTCCTATAATTCCAAGTTTTCTTTTGAAGTCATATGCAGGATTATTGTGATTTTTCTATATCCTTAATCTGCATGATGAATTTGAATTCATATTCAGGGATTTATTTTAACTCAGTGGTGTGATTTGTGTACAATCAAGAATATTAGATTTGTGAAGTTTTCTTCCTTTTCTGCATTCTAAGCACCTTGTTTCATTAAGAGTTAAGAAAGTGGGATTGAGTTGTGAGCTAGATTTGTTTTACTGTTGGAGTAAGATTATTCTCAATTGTGGTTTCTCTTCAAAATTCAATGGATCACCTTTAGTTCATTTCAGTTGCAGTTGTTTAATTTCATGCATTTTCTCTCCCTTTTCTCTCCAAGTTTAGATAAGTTTCAAGTGATCCAAAGGGAAGCCGACCCTTAATCTAGAGGTCTATTCTCGAATAGGTTACCCACAGCCTGAGAATAGTCCCATGTTTCACAGGATTACTAGGTTCAATACTTAGTAAAATAGGGTGCAATCCTTAGTGACAACAGTATTATAATCCCAAACATAAGAATTACCTTGTCTCTTCGGTTGATAAGGCTTTCGCTATGTTTTTTGCTTAGGAGTCCATACTTGCTTCATTTTTGCCTTACATTCTCATGCAATGTGTCCATGCTTATTGTAGGTATAGCATAACTTCTCCATACCAGTATTGTTAGCATCATTGTTATTCAGCTTAGCTCTACATTCATAAGCTTGGTATCCATATTTTCCACAATAGTAACAATATCCATCAAATTTAGGAATAGGAGGTTTACCTTGTGCTTTGCTTCTACAAACATTAGAAGTATGGCTTGGTTTGCCACAATGATAACATGTCAACATTTTAGGTCTCTAATTTTAATTTTTGTTGACCTTTTTAGCTTGTTGTGATGATTCTCCTTCACTAGTATAACCTATACTGGCTCTACTCCCAAATCTTCTTTGATTGACCAGAAAATCATCAATCTTCTTAGAACTATCTTCAGCAAGTTCCTTCATTTCATTATGTTACTGTTGTGTTTTCACTTCATTCCTTGGCTTTTCATTCTCCTCTCTGAGTCTTGCAACATCTTCTAGTCTTCTCAAGATAATTCTCCATTCACTCGGTTTACCTCTTGATTCACTGTCATCATCTGATTAGATACTTGGAAGTGATGATCGATGAGTATCTGTATTTTAGTTTATTTTTCTTGGAGTTGTTCACTCATCTATCTTCGGTCTTCAATAGCTAGATTCCTATCTTGTTCTTCTTGTCTAACATTGTTCATGATTTCCACCATTCTTACCATCTGAGATTCTTGACCGATTTGAAGTTCTTTCACTTGTTCAGATAGATGCTGATTCTTTTCAGGTAAATCAATGATTATGCTTTTAGATCCATTAGAGATGCTTCTAGAACTAGATCCAATATGATCGAATATATCATCAATAGGTTCTTCATGATAACCGATTTCACTTTACAGAATGGCAAGGTTCTTCCTTTCAACTAGTAATTTCTTCAGTTCTTCCTTAGCTTGTTTATATTGTTCCACAAACATCTCCATCTATATCTTCTGATTCTCCATAGTCTTATCAAGCTTGTATCTCTCCATGACTTAGATCTTTACCCTTCAGTGGTTAAATTGTTCAATAATAGAACTGGGCTCTGATACCAATTGTTGGAATTAGGAGAGATAGGTACTGAGAGGGGAGGGGTGAATCAGTGGCTTCAAAAAATTTCCTTGTAAACCTTTCAGATATATAACTGTAAACAGTAATAACTGACCAAAATAACTTGAATCTAACTGCATGTAACAATCATCCATTTAACTTGTGAAAGTAAAAAACATGAAATCAATATGACAATCACATAACACAAGTATTTTGGTAATGCAGAAACCCTTGTTAGAAGGTAAAAACTATGGTCAGGATGACACCCACAAATTCTTTACTACTGCAGATAGAAAAGGTTTGTCTGTTAGGGCTACAAGTTTTGATCACTTCTGGTGATCTTACCCTGTTAGGAGTAACATGTTAGATCAGCTAGATCTACCTAGTTATAGGATTTTAACAACACTAATGAAGTGTGCACTTGGTTAAGAGATTTACTTAAGATTGTTAAGTCTACTCTGCTAAGAGATTTTATCCAAAACTCTATTACAATGGTCAGAAAGCAATAGGTAATTATTTTCTAATTGACAACTCAAATTTCTGATATAGATCTATAAGTTCTGATAAAATATCACCTCACTTGTGATGAATCTCTTCTCTGAACTACTCAGTAGCCTTTTCTGATTCTACTAAATCTGAATTCATCTAAACTCTATTCTACTCTATTAACTAATAGACTTGAAGTTAGGTAATTGCTTCAAGTGCTCCATGATTCATATATAAGCTCACACCAAAAATGATGTGAACACACAAATATATAGTGTTCTATTTTTGCTGCTTTAACAAAATTAGGTTACACAACATAGTCATAACCCTAAGATCTACGGTGTACAAAAATAACCTAAATCAACTATTACAAAAGATATACTTTTCATTTAATGAATATCATCACAATAAATGTTCCTCGATCTTGGTAAACCATTTTATGATCTATTGTAATCATTTGCACAAAAGAATGTGCCATTTCAGATTACTATACCATTTCCTGTGATCCTTGGTAAACACTGTATAAAATGCTCGGTGTATACTGACTCTTGGTGTTTACTGTCTGTCAGTGTTGGTGATTTTTTTGCTTGGTAAACTATGTAGTGCTCTGTGTATATACTTTACTAACTAGTTTGTCTTGCTTCTAGTTAATGATTTTCTCAATGTAAGTGACCGACTGATATCTTGGATAACCTTTGATACTAATGACAACCATAAATGATCAATAGAGATAACAATCTCTTCTTTCTTACATCATACAAAAATATCACAAAACAACAATAAATCAAAAATTCTACGAAGGACAACTATGAGAAATAAAATATTAATATATTTTACTACCCACAAAGTGTGTGAGAGTAAATAGCCAGATTGTGCAAATCAAACCGAATCTGTCAAAACTTCTCCAAAAAGCATTCCAAATAAATATCCTTAAATGTAGGTAAATACACTGAACTGCAGAACAAAGCATGAAAAGAAAGGTGAGATTAGACATATTTCTAACATGGAAGACGTAAGAGCTCTTCTACCTTGCAAATTATTATTAAACCTAATCCTTCCAAGGCTAGGGTTATTTCTATGAAAAATATTAGACTTATAGATTGCACAATTCTTCTTATGACCTAACACACATCTAATATACCCTCACATGCATAAATGAATGAATGGTTATACAAAACATGGAATTTGAAATTTGGGTTTTAATACTCTTTTTGCATGATGCAAAGGGGTTTATTTATCATCTTTTTTAGAAACCCTATATCATAGAAGGCTTTATTGTGAACTATCTTTAGAGCCATTCCTTGGTCTGCGAAGGTAAACAAAGATAAAATTTTGGCATTATTGAATAGAAGGTGGGTTACTATTAAAGATGTTCCTCCATTCTTGTGGGGAATTCTACCTAAAACCCTTGAGACTATAGGAAAAGTCATTAGAATGGAAGATTCTAGTACCTTTTCCCTCACTTAGATGTAAGGGCAGTTATAGTATTCAACCTAGGAGTCAATTTTCCATATGTTTTATGAATTGAGTTGAATGGTGATATCATTTCCTACCCCATTGAAATTCTGGGTGCGATGAATGTGTTTCTTGTGTCAGAAAGAAGGGCATAGAAGAAGGAACTCCCCTCTTCTAAGGATGGGAAATACAATTGATCCTAAGGTCTCTGACATTATGCCCAATTTGAAATATAACCCTAATTTGAAGGTGGCTCTTTCTTTTGACTCATGTATCACTATCATATCGAATAAAGATACTCTTGAACATATGGGTTAGCCGATGTGTAAAAAAGTTGTTAATGTTCAATCTCATGCTATTCATGATCCTCCTTTAATGGATGAATCCCATAGGGAGGACATATGTCAATCTAACCTTTTCTTATGGTTGTAATTCTCAGGTGTTGGAAGTTAGGGGGTAGATGATGAACTCCTTTCTCCCTGAGAGTTTTTTCTCTGACCGCAGTGATGTTGATGAGGGGGAGGCCTTGGAGGATCTTAGAAATGCTTATGATTTAGATGATTTCCTATCTAATTTCTCCTTGGTTGTGATCATTGTTTCTCCCCCAGACCTTACCCCCTTCTTTCATCCTTCCAACCATGATGCCTTGAGGAGTCAAACCAAGAGTGGAAAGGGTTCTTCCTTGGAGAATATGGGGAGTGGTGCTAACATGGGTGATTTTGCTAAATGTGAGTAGGATTGGCTATTTTTCCCTATGAGGAAAACTATGAGAATGATGTGATTGAAGAATTTATAAGAGGTATAAGGAAACAACCAAGGGAAAATCCAAGGAATAAGGTAGAAAAGGGGTGAATATTAAGCCCAATATGGGAGCTGATCAATTTTTTTATTCAAAGATCAAGAGGAAGAGAGGGGTAGACCTCTTCGGTCCTCTAGGTCTAGACAAAGTAAGAAAACATCTAACATTGTGATGCTTAAATGCTATAATAGATTTAGGTCATTCATGGTCACTTCCTTAATATCTTACATGGAATTGAGATGCTCAAGACATTTTCTAATACTTAACTTCCAAAATAATGTCCGCAGGTAGACACATATGGAAAATGTGGAAGGGTAGAAAAAGTAGGTGAAATTTTCCTAAAAGAGATGTTTCCTCGTGGACTAGAATGTTTCTAGGATATGCAAGACATAGATTTTTTGGGAAGGAAAATGAAATTGGTAGGTATAAAGACCAACATCCCCCCTTCTTTTGCTAAAATGGAAGCCATGGTATAGGGAATAGACTTTCATTAAAGTATGAAGGATAGAGAGGTTTTATCATATGTTTTTACCCTAGTGGACATGTATGCAATATGTAGATAAAAAGACAAGGTGGGGGAACTATTTTACATAATACCTCAAAAGTATTTTGTGTCATTGACATCACTACAATGCTTTCTAGGATATGTACAAAATTGATTTGTTGAAAAGTCTTTACAAATTTTCAGGAAAACACAATTGGTAGGTGTAAATCCAGACTCAACTTAATCTTTGCGAACATTGCCTCTACTTGTGTTTAGATGGAGCTTTGGAAGGAATATTTTTTTAAATGATGAATATATATATATGCTTGGTTGTAATATGGTGTGAACAAGGAAAAACATTTCTCTGCAACTTAGGTTATACTTTCTTATCAAATATTTTTTACAAAATTACAATAATTTAGTTTAGGCTAGTGGATTTGACTCCATGAGATTCCATAGTGGAATAAAACCTTCCACATCAATCATTATCATTTTAGATTTCCATTTATATATTAAAAATCAAGATTTTAATTTTTTAAACTCATAACAAAATAAATTATTTTACTAACGCTATCATTGAATGATGGCTAATGCTTATAGGTTATTAATGTTTCTTACATCTGTGATCAATTTTAATATATAGATATTTAGATTTATTTTTGGGTTAATCCTTTAATTTTAATTCCTGGAGAATCTCATGAAAGTCATCTCCACAAGAACATATAATGTGATGGACACATTTCATACTTTTATCCCAAAATTACAAGGAGAGTCCAATCATCTTTTACTTCTCAAAATATTTATTTCTTTCTTATTAACTGCATTAGAATTCATTACACATTAGTGGGGAAGTTTTAACACACTAGAATTCATTAAATTCATCATCATAACATGAAAAGGTTCATAAATCTAAGTATAAGTACAAGCAGGTCTAAAAATAGACAACAAAGGAGCCCCACCTTTGGATTCTACTACCACTTGTTCATCATCAGCGTTGGATAAATTGTTGATTTTTTTGTAGTTGCCTGATTTTTTAAACTTATTGAGATTAGATGTGAGATCACTCTTATCAATGAGAACAAGATCCATTGGAGTGTTTCTCCCAAATTTAATCACTTGAAGTGATAACGATGAAGTACTACACACAATTGTAAAAATGAAGAGAGAACAAAAAGAATAAACTTATCTCTAATGTATTTTTGTACATTAGTAATAAAAATACATTGTATATCAACATCAGAAACAAAGGGAGGAGGAGATGCAACGAAGGATGTATGTAGACTGATTTAGGAATGTTTTGCGAGATCAGGGATTCAGAGATGGCAAGGGAGAGAACCAGAAGGGCGTAGGTAATGTGATTTCAGAAACAAGAGACTTGTTCGATATAGAAATGCTGGAAGACATTGAGTTTGATGTTAAACTTTAGAGGAAGATGGAAGTTATTGAAAAATTCATTGGTTCAAAGATAACCATAATTCAAATCAGGGAATGGGTGTCCAATAATTGGAGCAAAGACATTGTTCTGAATTTATCCCCAACGGATTCTTTATAGTGGTTTTTAGAGAAGAAGTGATCAGAAATAAAATTATGAACCAACAAAATTGGTTTTTGAATTTTTTCCCTCTGTATCTTCAACCTTGGTAAATGAATTTTGATCTGGTCCCCCTAGCAGTATACAAGGAGCCTATTTGGATCAGATTATATAATCTGCCAATAGAATACTAGGGAGATGAGAGTCTGGAACACATTGGGAGAATGATGGGTACTTTGCTGGAGGTGGATGCAAAGATCATTGAGGATGATTCTTACTTGTATGCAAGGATTAAAATCACAGTGATAAAGAGAATCCTGTCCTATATCAATCTTAAAACCAGAAGTGGTGCTTGGAAGCAACAAGTAGAAATTAGATTCCCTATTTCTGAGGGTAAGAGAAGCATCAATAATCCTCCTAAAGGTAAGCGTTCAGCTTCAAATAAACCAGACAAGGTTTGGATCCCCCCAAAAATGGTTTCAAAAACCATTATCATATAATAGAGGATAGAATCTACTTAGCAGAATCCTGTATTGGAAGAAGGAGAGTGCTCGACTTCGATGGAAAATCAAGAAGTAATGGAAAAATCCCATGCGGAGAAGGTCACCTTGATGATTCATATGCAATCAGACACAAAAGTTGATTATGACTGGGAATCAGATGAAAATTTTCTTCCTTCAGATGAATTAGACAATTTTGACCAAAGGAATGTCAGCTAATCGGTTAACGTCCTTCTTGGAAAGTCCAAAGGTGGTAGAGGAGGGTGATCCAATAGGCATAAAAGAGAAGGGAGAGCCAAGGAGAAAGGGATCATCAATGTTTTTGATTTATTAAAGAAAGCCAAGGGAGCTGGGATCTCCCTTGGTGAGAAATGAAAATCTCAACTTGGAATGTTAGGGGATTATCAACCGTTGACAAGAAACAGTTGGTAAAATGAGCGTTATTCAGGATGGATGGTGATATTGTTTTTCTTCAAGAGACAAAACTCAGTCTTGATAAAGCTCTTAGTTTCCTGCACTCTTGTAATAAGTGGGAAGGTTTCTTTCAAGAAGCGATAAGGGTGTCAGGAGGCCTAGGTCTATTGTGGAATCCTAATAATATTAAGGTTTCAGACTTAGAAAGATCTAGTCACTAGATCTTTGGTAGAGTGGTTTGTCTGAAAAATAACTTGACTTTTCCCTTTTTTAATGTATATGGCCCAACTAAGACGGTTTCAAAATTGAAGATATGGATAGAAATATCTTTAAATCTTGCTTTGATAGATTGTGAAAGCAATTTTGGCAGGGGATTTTAATGCTTTACTAGATCAAGAAGATAAATTTGTGTGTCTTAGGATGTCTAACCAAATCATGGTAGATATGAGAGATTTTGTGCAGCAGAATCATTTATTTGATGTGGTACCATCCAATGGTAAATACACATGGACTAATCATAGAGAGAAATTTACCAGAATCTCAAAGAGGCTGGATAGATTCTTGGTAGGCTCCTTCTAGTTAGAATCATCATTTAATGTGGATTCTAGCATTCTTCCTTTCTCCCTGTCAGACCATTATCTTGTTCAACATAATATTCAAAAGTCTCCTCAAAGGGGTAAAGGAAGTTTCAGATTTCAAAACATGTGGTGGAGAGACAATGATTTTTTGCTAAATATGGAAAGGTGGTGGAAGGATAGTAACAGCTTCATAGGGACTCTAACTTTTTATTTTGTGAAAAGAATTAAGATGATCCAAGAAGATATTAAAGTTTGGAATAGGGAATTTTTCAAGAACATATTTGCCAAAAAATCTAGAATAGAAGTTGAGTTGGACAAGCTTAATAATCAAGTCATCTTTGCTGGTATGTCCAACGATGATTTCCTTCAAGACAAAAGGTTGAAAAGTGAACTAGCTGAAATTATTGAAAGAGAAGAAGTATTTTGGAGAGACAAATCAAGAGATAACTGCATCAGAGAAAGAGATCGTAATACCAATTTTTTTTCATTCTTTGGTTAAATCAAGAAGAGCCATCAATAGGATTAGCTGAATCCAAAATGATCAAGGAGTTTGGTAAGAGGATGAAGGGGAAATAGAAGTAGCGATCAAATATTTTAAAAATTGCTAGGAGAATCTTTCGATTCCACTTTTCTGGATCCCCAATGCCTGCTAGATGTTATTCCAAAGGTGATCTTGTCGGTAGATAATATTGACTTGTTGCAGCCTTTCTCCATTCAAGAGATTTAAAAAGAAACATTTGACAACCTCCCAGACAAGACAATAGGTCCAGATGGGATACCGTCATAAGTATATCAAAAATGTTGGAGTTTTATGGGGGAAGACATATTAAAGATCTCAGAGGAATTTAGGAGGAAAGGAAGATTTGTGAGAGAAATCAATAACATGGTCATCATCTTGATTCCCAAAAAATAGGATTGTTCAACAATGTTAGATTTCAGGCTGATTTCCCTTTGTAATTCTAAATACAAAATCATCTCCAAGGCGATGGTCAATAGATTAAAGTTGAAGCTAGATAGATTTGTCTTAGTTGAACAACATGGGTTCATCCCTAGTTGTGAAATTATAGAAAACATTCTAATGGAAGGGGAAACCATCCATTCATTATATTTAGAAATGATCCTAGGTATGGTTGTTCAATTAGACATCAGTAAAGCATATGATAGAGTAAGGTGGTCATTTATGTGTGAAGTTCTTCATCGGTTCAGATTTTGTAACAAGTGGATTAGATGTATCATTCATAGTTTATCCTCTGTTCACTTCTCTATCCTTGTTAATGGGTCAGTTTGTAGTTTTTTCCAAGCTACTAATGGGTTGAGGCAAGGCGATCCTTTGTCTCCTTTCCTTTTTGTGCTGATGGTAGAGGTGCTAGGTAGAAATATCAAAAAGAAAACCAATGTGGGCTATTGGAGAGGGATTCCCATACATAATAATATAGAACCAGTATCACATTCACAATTTGTAGCTGATATAGTCCTGTTTGGGGAGGATTCAGTCAGGGAAGCTTTGGTTATCAAAGAATTGTTGGACAGCTACGAAAGGGGTTTCAAGCAATGTATGAATAAGGCCAAGTACAAGGTATATTTTTTCAATTCTAACAAGAGGTTGCAAAAAAAAATTATTGAAGTTCTAGGATTCAAAATAGGGGAATTCCCCATAGTATACCTTGGAGTTCCCTTGTTCCCAGGAAGACTTGACCCCAAGCTATGGGAAGAAATTTTGAATAGGTGTCAGCAAAGAGTATTAGGGTGGAAAAACCATTGGTTGTCTCAGGAAGGTAGAATTCAGGTGATCAAATATGTCTTATCAGCCATTCCAATATATTATATGTCAGTTTATCACATGACCAACAAAGCAGCAACATCTATTGATGGTTTTTTAGAATAAATTATGTCGAAAGGGTCGAAGGAAGTTAAAAAGATTCCCCTTATTAGTTGGGATGTGTCCTGTAAAACCAAAGATGATGGAGGGATTAGATTGAGGAAGATGGGATTATAGAATCATGTATTAGGTGCTAAGATGGCTTGGAAGATGTATAAATTTCCATCGAAGCCATGGTGTAAATTCATGTCAGCCAAATACCTGGAATCTGCTAAGACTAACATAATTTTGATAGTGGCTAATTCATCCAAATGATCCCACATGTGGCATTTTTTATGGAATGGTCGTAATCTTATTATGGACTACCTTACTTGGAAAGTAGGAAATGGGTGTAGAGAGAAATTCTAGCGGGACTCTTGGAACACAAATCCACCTATCATAGATTACTTTGAGGATAAAAATTGGGTAATATATATAGAAGCCATGATGGATGATAAGGTAGTAGACTACTTTTGTTGTCAAGGGAATTCATTTTTGGTGATAGGATGGAAACTAGAGGGGGCAGGCTCTTCTGTTAATGAAAGCAAGCTAGTAGATCTCTTATCAGCTAAGACTATGATCCCTTCGGAATCAAAGGACCATTTGATTTGGAGTGCTTCAAAATTAGGAGAATATAAAGTTAACCTTGGCTATGAATTGTAGAGATTCAGGTAGAGTGATGAAAAGTGGCCCTCGATCCTATGTTGGGGTAAATGGCCACTCCTGAAGGCTGGAGCATTCCTATGGATTGTACTACATGGTAGGATTCTTACAGGAAATCAATTGAAGATTATGGGGATTGAGGGGCCTAACAAGTGTATCTTGTGTAAACAAGAAGAGGAGATGATGTACCATCTACTGTACTGGTGTCCATATGCGTAAAAATATTGGAACAAGATTTTAGGCAAGTTACAGTGGTTTGCGGTCAGGAACAAAATGCTTAAAGATTTTTTGATCTCATGGCCGGTTGAAAGGAGACATTCAAAATGGGGAGTTCTTTGGATAGTGAGCCCATCAATGGTAGTGTGGCACATATGGAAGGAGAGAAATAAGAGGAGTTTTGACAATAAGCTGATGGAGGTGGAGAGGCTATAGGAGAAGATTAAAATGGCCTTAGAGGAAGTAATCAATAATAAAATCTAAGGTCTGACATTTAAATATCGATCAATTAATGGGATTTTGATATGGAGGATTCTTGGTCCTTCAAATCGAATAGGGAGCATCTCATGCGAGACAAGAAGATTGAGAGGAAGTCAGTTGTCTAGCAACCTCCACAATAGGGGGGATTAAATTGAATTTCAACGAAGCAAGTAGAAGTAATCTGGGTAGGAGTGGCATAGGAGTAATCATTGGGAACAAAGATGGAGTAGTGATCAAAGCTCTAACAGGACCTATCGGCTTCACTACCAACAACATGTCAGAGATTGCTGCACTAGAGGCCAGCCTCAATTAGTGTGTAGAAAATGGAATAAGTAATCTTGTCATCAAAGGTGACTCTCAGGTCATCATTAATGGAATTAAAAAATTGGGCTTCCAATCTTGGAGATTAGTAGATTGGATCCTGAGGATATCTAAGCTCTTGAAAAATCTAGGGGACTATCACCTTCAACATATTTTTTGAGAAGGGAATAGGTGAATCTATAGGAAATAATTGTGGAAGACCAAGGTACAATATTGAAAGAAGGGATATTATAGAGGCAAAAACTATCAGTTCAACCAGTGGAAGTGATGTAGCCTGTGAGTCAAATAGATGCACACTTTTGAGTACATAATCTCTGTAATGTTAGTTCAAGGATTGCTATAGAGATATGGTAATCTTGAGGGTTGTTCTTAGTCAAGTTCTAAGTTTCATTCCATCTAGTAACAAGCACGGGAGATTCATCAGGGAATCTAGTGGGGAAGGGAAGGGATGTTTTAACAGTGCGCGTGAGAGATGAGAGTACCCTGAAAGTTGTCATGAACAAGTCCTTTTTTGCGGCCAGGTATAGATGCATTCAATGAAAAATCCCTTTGAAGTCTATGAGAAAGGCCTATTTAAGGTCCTCTAAGTTCCTAATATTGCACAAGACAATGGTGGACTTCTTGAGTATAAGTTTTTGTTGTAGTAAGGTGGAATCGCTGCAGGAATCCCCAAAAGAATAGATTAAAAAAATGTTTAGCAAGGCTAATGAGAAGCAGAAGGTGACAATGGTGATTCTACTGGGAGGAGACTTTTAGTCTAGAAACCACATCCATGATGGAAGATTGGTACCAAAGCTATTTCAGTCAATCATCCAAACTTTCAGACATCCCATGTCCGTTGTCGATATAGCCCATAGGATTGTGGCAGAGGAAATATATACAAAAGTGGTGGTAGCAATGGATAGCATTGATTCATAGTTATCAAGAGCTGGTTTATTGGGCCATTTTTTGTTTGAGGGAGAAGGTAAGAAGACCTTGATGAAGAAGGCTTGGTCAATCTTCAAGGAAGGGGTGAAGGAATATGACCTAGTGAAGTTCAAAGCCTTTGTTCAAGCAAATGTGAATCTCTTTCCCGAGGAAGTAGGAGCTAGGTTGGTAGAGATTGGTCAGGGTATTATGTACTTATACAAATAAGCTATGTTGTTTGAACATACTTGTATTTCCTTCTCTATATGTAAACTCTCTTTTATGGATTAATATAATGGGTACTACCCCTAGGCAAAACTTGCTTTAAAAAAAAAAATCAGGAACAAGATAAAAAAAATATGAGCATGCAAATGCTTAAATTTACCAATGAAATCACTAAATTTTTCTTTAACACCTTATTTACACTACATTAAATCTATCAAATAAATTTACAACCAATATTATTTTTAAAGTTTTGAATAAAAGAATTAGCAAGTTTGTGAAAGGAATCTTTAGAATAAGGAGGAAAAGAACCATACCATTGCAAGGATTTATCTTGAAAGCTTATAGTAAACAACTTTTCTATAAACCTATGGTCATTAGAAAAATAAATACACAAGGTTTGGAAAGTTTTGACATGAGTCACATGATCACCATTACCATTATAAGTTTCAAGATGAGGAATCTCAATACTTTTTGGGATAACAACTCGGACAATATCCATAGAAAAAGGACTAGAAATGTCACAAGTTGGAATATTGAACATTGATTGAGTCATAGAAGTAATTTGTTTCTAAAAACAAGACACAATTTGGGACAAGCTATTGATAGTAGAATCTTTAGTATGAATGGCAAGAGGAGAAACATGAGAAATGTTAGGAGAATTGTTGGAAAGGAGAGTGGAATATGAAAATGAACACTATGATAAATAGACATGGTTGAAGGAAATGAAATACATGTAATAATTGAAAGAATAGAAGGAAGACTAGGATTAGGAAGACACATATATGTAATATTGGAAGTTTGAATATAAGTTGTTATGAGAGGTGGAGCATAAGTGGAGACACTAGGAAGAGAAGTAGAAATATGTAAAAAGGTTTCAACATTTGTAGTAGGTGGAAAAATTCTAAATCTTGACCACATTTTGTAAGATGTTTAAAATTGATATTAATGAGATGATAAATCCTACATAATTGGTTAAGACAATGTTCATCATGATGATTAATTTTCCTTAAGCATTCTATAATGGAAAGAGCCTCAAGATTACGATTTTCTTGAGCTACCCATTGTTCAAACTTTTCAAATTCATGGGTAAATTTTTGGACCTGGGTAGGAGGAACTCTTAAGGATTCATCTTAATCATGAGAAGAATGATAAGATTTATTCTCTATGATAGGATGGATATTATTAGAATGGATGTTGGTCTTATCAAGATTCCTAGGAAAGATGTGAGGTGTGGGATCAAAGGAACCCATAAGTCTATGAATTATTCTAACCAGAATATTATAGGTTGAACTCAAAGAAATAATGATCATAGAAAAGGGAATGAATGAAAAAATAAATGCAATGTAATTTAAAAGAAATGTGCAAATCAAGAAAATTTAACTATCAACTTTAAGCTGAAACTATAAAATATGAAACTATGCATACAGTGCACAATAAAGATGTAATGTAGATAATATATTTGAATTAGATCTAAATATGTAATTGTAAATATCAATGGACAAAGAAAATCTAACTAACAAACTAGAAGGATAATTCATAAACGAGCATCTAAGACCAAGATCAAAAGAGGAAATGCCATAACCCAGATTCACCAAAATGTGATATGGGAAATGGTTATTAAGGGAAGATCCCCAGTTTGCATATACATTAGAATACAAAACAAACCCTTAGGAA
The DNA here is from genome assembly GCA_027943335.1 of Chamaecyparis obtusa. Lineage (NCBI taxonomy): Eukaryota > Viridiplantae > Streptophyta > Pinopsida > Cupressales > Cupressaceae > Chamaecyparis > Chamaecyparis obtusa. Next base: position 528,090 of record BSBK01008535.1, read on the forward strand.
AAATCTAATCAGCACAATCCAAAATGATGAAGGGATGCTAATGCACAATCTAGATAAAGGGGTGATTTTGTAGATTCCTTGTAGGGACAAAAATGTATGTAGATGAAATTTAAATTATGAAAAACACTTATGTAATGAAAAAGGAAATGATAACCAACAAGATATGATATCAGGTCTAATATATCAAAGTGAATGATAAAGATAAATAAGATGAATGAACTAATCTTGAGGGCTAGGAGAGGACAAGTGAACTTCAAATCTAGAAATGATTGTCAAAAACTTGTCAGAATTGGAAACCTAAAACTAGAAATATGGACCTAAAACCTTGCCAAAATGCCACATATGGAATAAGAACATGAATTGCATTATTTTTGTCCCTTTTGACCACTCCTCAAAACTTTGACCTAGTTTAACCTACTCATGGCCTTAAGGCCATTTTAAAATCAATGAGATTCATAGCCTTAGAATTTGGGCCCAAATGAACATAATAGACCTATTTAACCTTAAAACATTGGATTGGCCTTACAATGGCCTTATTATATTGATTTTGACCAAAACTGAATATGGTGTCTTAATGCATCCTTGATGCTTCTGCATCATTCTCCCAAGGGACAAAGCGTTCAATTCCTATTGAATGGTATCCTTCTTCATTTTTCTCTTCTATTTCTTTTGCAAAAAGTGTATGTTTCCTATAAGAAAATTTGGTTCTTTCTCCCTTTGCTTCTTCCTATGCGTTATTTTACCCAACTGGTTCTCACTCTCTTGGCTCCAAGAATCTAAGTCTTCAACATGATATTTCTCCATGTCTTCATAGATGTCTTCAATATACTCACCTACACGAAATCCTTGTAAACCTTCATACAACTTGTTATAAATCAAAATTGCAATATCTTCATTAGTAGAGTCATCATATGCATCAAATTTTCCTTCCATGATATTCATGGAGTCATTCTTTCCTATTGATCCATTAGCAAAAATCACATCAACTTTTTGATTACCAACAACATCCACATCATGAATTCCAACATTAGCATGCCTTTTCTTTGATTCATCAATAATAAAATTAGTTTGTTAATCTCCTTGCTCAACTTGGACAAAAAGTTTAGATTTTACCTTTGTGTCTTGTGTTGTTATCTTTGTTTTCCTTTTCCTCTTCTGGATAATCTTCTTTATGGGCCATTTTATCTTTTCCTTGATTGGTAAGTGCCATTATTTCCTAATCCACTCATTCAAGTCCTCCAAGGCTTGTTTCTTCTTTATGAACTCCATTCCATTTGTCTGTGTTCTTCCTCTTTCTCCTTTCCTCCTCTTCTCTCTTCCTCTCTTCTTCATATTTCTTCTTTTGTAAATCCTTACTCTACAAGTACAATTCTAACAACCCTACAAAACCATCACTTCCATCATCATTTTTCACTTGCCTCACCTAGTTTTGTCTCCTCTTGTCCTCTACCTATTATTTTGAAAACCACTCACCAAGTTATCCTCTAAACTTGACTCTGCCACACAACCACTAAATATCCTTTTCCTAGATCTTCTGGGCTCTAATACCAATATGATGCAGAAGACTTAGTGTTCATTCTCACCAAATTGACATCATGTCACTATTCACCTTAGTTTTGTAAAAACATTCACCTAAAACATTTCTTGAAAATGAACTACTTCTTGTAACACCATACCTTCCCACCTTGACCCAAGGAACATTTGATTATCTCCTAATATCTGATCACAACTTTGAACAACCACCCTTTCCAAATACATTGCAACCACCTTGACCCAAGGAACATTCAATTATCTCCTAATATTTGATCACAACTTTGAACAACCACCCTATCCAAATATATTGCAACCACCTTTGTATACCTTGTGAAACATTATGAATTGAAATGGGGCACTCACTAACTTTATAGATCCTTTAAAAAAGCTATCAACTTCTACCTTATTGACTAATCCCATTAACGTATAGATTAAAATACAAAATATAGAAAGATGATATCATCTAATTAATTCTCCACTCATTTACCTACAAAAGAAAAAAAAAATAACATTCACAAAGATACCAAGCGCAATACACAATGTCTTGTTAGAGTTCTAATTTGATAAATGGAAAAACTGTCTGATCAAACTTTTGCAGGGAATAGATCTTCACTTCTCAAATAGGGTGAATGTCATTATTAACATAGCTCCATAATAGCGTGTAAATAACAATATTCCTTCAAGGTAACAACTACTTATCTCAGAAATAAACACAAATGGGTAACAAATTACTTTTGAAAAAAGAAACTTCTCTGTCTCTGACTAGCACTCTCATGGACTGTTAGATAGTGATCTTGAACAAAAGTCTAAAAAAAACCTAAAACCTATTTCCATACAATAAAGTTACATTATTGATTTTTACAATCTCAATCAACTCATCTCAATATTGGGAGGCTTCAATGTAACGCCTCGCCAGGGAACCCAAGAGATTAACACTAAAAGTTATGCTAAGTTATGCAACCAAATTTTTATTTTCTTTTACTAATGTTAACAAGCACATTAAATAAAGCATCACAATGCTCTACATACATCGGTTTGAATAAACACATCATTCCTTTTTCATTCTCAAGGGTCCCTGACGTAGTATTACATCATCTAACTAACACTACGCTAACAAGATCAAATGCTAAAGAAATTTTAAGTACATAATAAAATTAAATACATCTCTTGAACAAATATAACATTACATCACATGATCACCTACATCCACTACACATATCCTAGGGTATGCGGTGATATTTAATACAATTAAAAATATCAAAATACATCATGGATCCACGTAGGGATCATTACTAATTAAATAAAATCTCCTACAAGTACAAGATTATAACATCTGACATCTGATACATGAATCTGCAACAATGGTGGTAATCTGGTCCAAGTAATAATCAGGTGATGGAGGTTATCCACAACAGTCTCAATGGAGAAGAAACACTACCTCCCGACCATGTGGAACCCAGAGGTCCACCCCACCGTGCTAGGGAGATAACACTAGGCCCACACACATACTAAGGACCAATCCCAATCACCACCTAGAAAGATAACTCTAGATCAAGAGGGTAAACAGGTTACCAGAGGCACTGACCTATGTAGGATATCTAAGGTGTGAGTAGGAAGGTGTCATCATGCAGATCCACCATTGAGTTTAGTCCTGAAGGTTCCTCACTGAACTGACGGCACTCAAGTGATCATACATGGCATCGATATCTCTCATGAAGACAAGTATATCGATGATCCACCCTTGAGTTTAGTCCTAAAGGTTCCTCACTGAACCGACGGCACTCAAGGTATGGGTGAAGTATCAAAAATTATCTTTTTAATATTTTCCTAACTAGATCAATTTTTATAATGTTATCACTGGAATTAAGAAACTTGTCAATGGATGATCCGTCAGCCACTTGTGGGCCTTGCTGACCCATTGCAAGCCACCCCCTACATCACATCTAGATAACCTACCCTAGTTTCACAACAATACCCATCCTGGTTTGTGGCCACTTATAACATATTAAGTTCCAATAACCAAATAAACAAATAAATCATATTCCCATTTCAAAACATAAATCCACTTGGCCACTGCTTCAAATTTTTAATCCACCAGGAGGAAAATAATAACAGGGATCAGTTTGACCTCCCAATCAAGGTCTCACATTGACCCTAATCCAAAACAAGCAAAAGAAGATAGAATCCACATTGCACCATAAAAACAATCAACAAACAGTAGGATAATTTATATCAACCACATTCCCAACCTCTAGATTATGCCCCATATTAGGACTTCTAATCCCGAATGCAAACCAACTACATCAACATAATATTTTACATGCACATATGATATACACAGTAAGAGAACATTGTAAACAAGAAATTGACATTTCGTAAGGAAATCAAATTCACAAGAATCATTTTAACAAGTAATTATTTGCTCACACAAGTTAATCACACTAATCAGAATATCCACGTCTACAATAAAATGACCATGTTGTTAACTCTAATATTGCCTACTATAGCTTGATAAATAAGAACATTTCTTAACTAATGGAAAGATTACTAATCTCGAATACGCACTCCTAAAATACAATTAAAGGATAAAACAATAATTTTACTAGTAATAATGCTATAACACCTATTGTTAACATTCCATTGCCAAGGCTAAATTTAAATACCAAAACCCATAATGAATTCACTACTAGGATTAAAATAATGGTTAATAAAATCATTCACACAATAGAGTTAATATTCCAAATTCAAATTTAAGTAATATCTCCAATTTATATTGCTCAACTTTTAACTTAAAAACTTACTTAGTGTTTAATAAAACATATCCTATTAATTCCTAATCAAATTTATAATTAACCACCCCTAACACCTAGCACCTAGGACCTACCTTCCACATCATCATGCCAATCCATATTAATAAAAGGAAACATAAAACATTTTAAAATTTCCCCAAAAGGGCTGTGAAAATTGAGTGGAAGTGACTTGGGGGTAGGTCCCACCAAATCCCAAGCACTCCACACAAAGAAATTAACCAAGGAATGGGGTTCAATGGGTTTGAATACTCATTTATTAATGCAGGACCAAATGCAAACACTACCCCCCAAGCTCACGCCACCATATGCTCAAAAAGGGCCTGCACAACACATTAATTTGATTGGAGAGTATATTGACCAAGGACAAGGCATGGCCAAGTGGAGGTGGGAGCCAGTTTTGGAGGTTGAGCCCATACCAAATTTAATTCCTTCCATAAATTTGTTTCAAACAAAATTAAAATGCATCCCCCAAAGACCTGCATACTAGGCAAGTGGGAAGGGTGATGTCATCACCCATGGACAAGGAAAAACATTGTTCATTAAGCCATTTAAGGCCTTACATGTTGGGGTACGTACCAAGAAGAAGATGGAGTGTGTTGAGGGAAGATAAGAGATAGGGAAATGATATGATGGTCTCTTTAAATTCCCTTTAATTTGGTCAGCCTCCAAGGACCAATGATATTATGACATTGTTTTCATTAATATATTTTTTTGTTTTTCTTTGAATTTGTTTTTGCAAGGCATGGCGTGGGTCCCACATTGGGTTGAAAAGGTAAGAGTTGCATTAAATTTGAATATGTATTTGTTTATTTTAAAAAAAAACAAGTTGGTAGAAAATATTATTAAATAATGATTGTGGTAAGAGTTTGTATGGGAATTCTTTTCCCATACAAATTTCAGAGAGTTGGAAGGGCTCTTTTGGAAGAAAACGCTTAGTTTTATTTTGTGTGCTTGTCTCATTTTAGGACTTAGTTTTTTTTTTGATATCCCATGCAAGAATAGTTTGTTTCCACATTTGTTTACCAAGATAAAATACTAATTCTTTCAATTCAGATTTATTATATGATCAATTAAATGAATAATATAGCAAGTATTGGAATCAAAACATAGCTAAGTTCCACTGAGTTATGAGATAACAAGTTCTTTTCCATTCCAAATTTGAATTCACTAAAGGTTGAGTTTGAGAGGAATTGTATGTTTGTGATGATAAAATTCCACATTGCAAACTAAATTTTAACTAATCTATTGCTTCACTCTTCATTTTGAGGAGATAAATCTTTTCTCTCATTTGTTGGAAAACTAAAAACTAAATTGGATCATGATAAGGGAATTCAAAACCTACCTGGTTCACAAATAGGTTGATGAAGCCAGCCTCTCAACTGCTATCCAAATCTGCTCCCACAAGCTCAATCCCTTCTCTTCTTGCTCTCTTCTCCTTCTCCAAGCCTTTTCTTCTTTCTCTATTTTCTTCTCTAAACTTTCATATACAAAATTGATGATAAGATCTCTCCCATTCCTCCAAATTTTGCATATGCAATAGAATAATAATGACCCCTTTCTCTCTCACTTCCTTCCCATACCTATTAATTGCACTTCCTCCTACTCCTAAAGTGACATGGAAATTCATTTTATTACCTTTCTATTTCTTTTTTTTTTTTTTTATTTAAATTAGAATATGTCACTCTCAAAGTTTTTAAATTATACAATAAATGGTATCTATATACAAATAAATGATATATATATATATATATATATATATATATATATATATATATATATATATATATATATATATATATATATATATATATATATATATATATATATATATATATATATATATATATATATATATATATATATATATTTTATCATACTAATAACAATACACTTACTAATACGTATCATAACATAGTAAATATTGCTAACAGAAAATAGACATCAATCATAGAAACTTGATACGACACAAGCAAGGAATAATCCTAGGATCAATATCATGCTCAACAGGGAAGGTGTATCGAATTCATTTAGCTAGAATGGATTCGAATCGGGTAAGTCAAGGTAGATTCTGTCCATTCCTATAGGACGATTAGGTTGGGCTAGGGAATTGGCCTAGGTGCTAACTCCCCTTCTCCGCCATTGAGACATAATGAGGGCACGCTCATCCTGTCAAACTAGGGAAGTCGATGCCCAGTACCTGCAACCTGCATAAAAACCACTACATGTACATGTGCATATATAAATATAATAACAGACAATGGTAGGGATGGCTAGGATGTGTGGACCCAACTCAATGGGGTAACTATGCCTCCTCCTCTACCATACATGCATGTCAACAGAAAAGAAAACATATATGATAACAACACGATACCATACACATGTGGGTATGGGGTAAGTACCAAATATAATCATCATCTAAATTACATCAATTAATTCATGCATTTGAAACATCATATAAAATCCATCATTACTAAATTTAACCATCACATAATGTTTTGTTCCAGTTCAAACATGACAATTAACATCCAAAATATAATTATTTAATCACACACCACAATATAAATATAACATATGATATATGTCTGATCTAATCAACTAAGATAAAACAATATCAAACTAAACATAGTCTCAACAGTAATAAGATGCGAGGGGTATTACATCCTCCCCCCCTAGGACTAGGCTTACTCCTGGAAGCCTGCAAACAAATAAGGATAGGCATCACGCAATCGAGATGCATCCTCCCAAGTAGTTGTGGTCTCATCATTTGGGTCCCATTGGACCCTGTCCTGAGGAATTATATGGCCTCTGAGTGTGATATCCTGAAGCTCTAAAATGCACACGGGCTCCAGAGCCAGCTGCTCATCCTTGACCTATAATGCATTCCAATCAAGAACATGTGTCACATCTCGAATATATTTCCTAAGAACAAAAACATGGAATACATCATGTATGTGAGATAGGCTAGGTGGCAATGCAAGACGGTAAGCAACTGGACCTATCCTTTCCAAAATCTCAAATGGTCCAACAAATCGAGGCACCAATTTAGAACCCTTTCCATAACGGATTGGACTCTTCCTTGGACGCACTCTCAAGAACACCTTATCTCCAATAGAAAATTGAATATTTGTCCTATGAGCATCTGTATATTTCTTCTATCTATCCTGTGCAGTGATCAAATGCTCCCGAATGTGCTCTACCTATTGCTCCATATCATGAAGCATCTCTGGTCCCAAAAGAATCCTGTCATCTAACCTATCGCAACTGAGAGGTGTACGAAAAGGACATCCATACAATGCTTGAAATGGTGACATGCCAATGGAACTATGGTATCCATTATTATATGCAAACTCCACCAAGTATAGATAATCCTCCCAATGTGTCTGCCTATCCATGACATACATCCTCAACATATCCTCTAGGACCTGATTCACACGCTCTGTCTGCCCATCTGTCTGAGGGTGATAGGTTGTGCTAAAGTTCAACTGAGCACCCAAATCATGTTGCAAAGAAGTCCAAAATGTAGAAGTAAATACTGGATCCCTATCAGAGATAATCTTTCGAGGGATACCGTGCAATCTCACTATGTCTTGCATAAAGACTCTAGCTACTGATGAAGCTGTGTAAGAGGATCTCATGGGAGAAAAATGAGCTACCTTAGTCAACCGATCAATAGTGACCATGATAGCATCATATCTACGGGGTGTCAAAGGCAAACCCACAATAAAATCCATTGATATAACATCCCATTTCCACGAGGGAATACTGTGTGACTGTAAAAGTCCTGCTGGATGCTGATGTTCTGCCTTAACCCTCTGACACTCTAAGCACCTAGCAACAAAATCAGCAATATCCCTCTTCATTCCTGACCAATGATATAGTTGTCGAAGATCTGCATGCAACTTCTTGACACCAGGATCTGTCGAGTAGGGTGCACAATGAGCCTCAGATAAGATCGATGAATGAAGATCATCCAATGGTGGAACATAGATCCCGCTTGCATGATGCAACAAACCATTAGACTCCAACACATACCCTTCAAATCTACCTACTAAAGGTATCCCAGACTAAATCTCTACCTTCACCTCCTGATAAAAAGTATCTCGAGGAAGTGCCTGCAAGATCCTACTCCTCAAATCAACATCAAGTGTAGTCACAGCTGCAACTTGCCTCTTCCTACTCAGAGCACCGGCTACCACATTCTCTTTCCCCTGGATATACTTAACCTCAAAATCATACTCACAAAGGAACTCCATCCATTTCCTCTGTCTAGCATTTAGATTAGGCTGAGTGAAAATATACTATAGATTGCGATGATCAGTATGAAGCTCAAATCGGTGTCCCAATAAAAAGTGTCTCCATCAGACCAAAGCATGGACTACCGTTGCTAGCTCAAGATCATGCGTGGGATAGTTCAACTCATGATCCTTAAGTTTGTGAGACTCATAAGAAATCACCCATCCTCCCTGCATGAGGACTGCTCCAATACCCTCCAACGAAGCATTTGTACAAACCACAAAATCACCTGTGGGATCAGATACTGAAAGAATAGGTGCACTAGTCAACTTATGCTTGAGGGTTCTGAATGCCTCTTCACACTTCTCAGACCAAATGAACTTCTTTCCCTTTCTTTGCAATGAGGTGATGGGATAAGCAACTCTAGAGAAGTTCTCTATGAACTTACGATAATATCCTGCCAAACCCATGAAACTGCGAACCTCTGACACATTGGTAGGTGCCAGCTAATCAACTATAGCCTGAATCTTTGCGGGATCCACTGAAATACCATCACCTGAGATCACGTGGCCCAAGTATTGAATCTCTGTCTTAAAGAACTCACACTTGGCTGGATTAGCATACAATTGATTCTCTCTAAGGCACTATAATACCAACCGAAGATGCTCTTCGTGTTCCTCCATGGATTTAGAATAAACCAAAATATCATCCAAGAAGACAACAATTAAGTGATCAAGATACTTATGAAATACTCCATTCATCAAACTCATGAATACAGATGGAGCATTCGTCAAGCCAAATGGTAACTCCGTGAACTCATAGTGACCATAGCATGTCCGAAAAGCTGTCCTGTGGATGTCCTCCTCTCTAATGCATAACTGATGATAACTTGACTTGAGATCTATTTTAGAGAACACCCTTGCACCTTTCACCTAATCAAAGAGATCATCAATCCATGGCAAAGGATGCCTATTCTTGACTGTTACTTTGTTCAACTATCTATAATCAATGCACAGTCTTAAAGAACCATCCTTCTTTTTGACAAAGAGAACTGGTGCTCCCCAAGGTGAAACACTAGGCCTGATACAACCCTTAGCCAATAATTCTTCCAATTGCAGCTTCAACTCACTCAGCTCATGTGTAGTCATCCTATATGGAGCTCTAGATATAGGCTCTGCTCCTGGAATAAGAGCAATACAAAAATTGATATCCCACTTAGGTGGCATACCTGGGATCTCATTTGGAAAGACATCAATAAATTCCTGTAGCACAGGGTGATCAAGGGACTTCTTCTCACCATCCTCATCCTCAATCTCACTCAAGGACACTGCAAACACTTGACATCCCTTTCTCATGCTCCGCTTAAACTGCATGGCAGAAATCATACAAAGAGAAATAGGATGCTGAATACCTCTAATCTCAATGCTTTTACCCTGATCATCCTTACATTTAATGATCTTCTATCTACAATCAATAGTAGCTCCATGGGATTCCAACCAATCCATGCCTAAAACAACATCATATGACCCCAATGGAATTATGTGAAGATCAACTGAAGTGCTAATGCTACCCAAATCTACCCAACAATGGCGGACTAAGGTGTTTGTGTTCGCCTTTGCCCCTAAAGCTAGCTCCACTTGCCAACCTATGCCTTTCTTTACTGCCACTAGTCCACATCTCTCTACTACAAATGGAGATAAAAAAGAATCCATAGATCCAGAATCAAATAATATAGAAACATCAATACCTCAGATAGCACCTGATGACTCAATAGCTATGCCCTGGTGCTCTGCCTGACGGTCGTCTACTGCTACAAACACTTTGTGAGATCTACTTGAATCCCCAATTGTAGGCTCAGATGGTGTGGGTCTCTGCCCAGAATACTCTGAACCATGCTGCGGGCAATTGACTGCAATGTGCCCAAACTATCCACATGTGAAACAACCTGTGCCTCTACCATAACCCCTACCTATTGAGGGTGCACTAGACTGATGGAAACTACCTCTACCACTACCCGGATGTGAGCTCTACACTGACTATGTGGGCTGAGAAGGCTGGTTGCGCTTGAAGCGCTGGCTATTACGAAACTTTCTGGAGTTGGAAGCTGTACCACTCTGATCAGGGGGTTTTGAACTCTATTGACTTTGATTTTGATTGCCTTTGGAGAAGTGTGATGGCTTCTTGAAACTAGTGTTACCTTGTGACTGTTTACCCCTAAAATTTGATGTGCCACCACCACTTGTCTGCCCACCATGTTTGCCTTGAAATTTCTTCTCTGTGAGTATAGCTTTTGTTACTGCTTCTCTAAGGGTCTTGGGTTCTAAGACCTTCAACTCCCCTCCAATATGGGCATTAAGCCCTCTAATAAAATGCTGAATCATGAGGGGTGATTTTCTACTATAACCAGCATACTGTTTCAGCTCAAAAAACTTCCACTCATACTCCTATACGGTCATATTCCTCTGCCTCAGGTAATGATACTCATCTGTACGATCCTGTCTCCACTGATCTAATAAAAATTGATCTCTAAAGCTCTCAAGGAACAACTCCCATGTAACTATATCTATGGTGATTCCCAATTTACTCTCTTCTGTCCTCCACCATGATGATGCTAAATCTGTCAATTGCATGATAGCATATCTAGCTTTTACATTGCTAGCAAATGGATACATGGAGAAGTACCTATCTAAACCAATGAGCCATGTATCCACCTCAAACCCAGTACCTATGCCATCAAATGGAAGTTTTGGCATTCTAAACAGGTCCTTCATTTGACTTGCCAAAGCGGCATCATACTCTACTGGTACAACCTATCTAAGGGGAGTCCTCTCCCTCTCTCTGAACTGATCTCCTTGATTACCTCTATTCTACAAAGGTGGTAACCTCTCAAGAATGGCCTGTAAAATCTATCTGGTGTCTAATTCCTTTGTACCATCCTAGCCGCTATCACTCTGAATTCTACTATGGCTCTGTGCACTATCCTGATCAACTGAGAAAGAGAGTGTGTCCACTCTACCTCTACCTCTACCTCTACCTAACCCACAAGCTCTAGTCACAAGAGGCATGTTTCCTGCAACCATAGCGTTAGGACAAAACATTTAAGCATATATATATATTAAGTATGCCACATTTGAAACCATAAAGCAACCACATAAGAACATAGTTTAAAGCAAGTTTTGTTTCGGTTTAAGTTTTTGTGAGAGTTAAAGATTTCCACAAACAAGTTGTTTTGATGTCTAAGTTTGGTTTTAACATGTTTACCTAATAAGACCTAATGGGCACACATATTATTCCCAGAGTTCCCAGTGTAGAACTTGTGCTCTGATACCAAGTTGTAATGCCCCGCCAGGGAACCCAAGAGATTAACACTAAAAGTTATGCTAAGTTATGCAACCAAATTTTTATTTTTTTTACTAATGTTAACAAGCACATTAAATAAAGCATCACATTTCTCTACATACATTAGTTTGAATAAACACATCATTCCTTTTTCATTCTCAAGGGTCCCTAACCTAGTATTACGTCGTCTAACTAACACTATGCTAACAAGATCAAATGCTAAAGAACTTTTAAGTACATAATAAAATTAAATACATCTCTTGAACGAATATAACATTACATCACATGATCACCTACGTCCACTACACATATCATAGGGTATGCAGTGATATTTAATACAATTACAAATATCAAAATACATCATGGATCCATGTAGGGATCATTACTAATTAAATAAAATCTCCTACAAGTACAAGATAATAACATCTGACATCTGATACATGAATCTGCAACAATGGTGGTAATCTGGTCCAAGTAACAATCAGGTGATGGAGGTTATCCGCAACAGTCTCAATGGAGAAGAAACACTATCTCCCGACCATGTGGAACCCAGAGGTCCACCCCACCGTGCTAGGGAGATAACACTAGGCCCACACACATACTAAGGACCATTCCCAATCACCACCTAGAAAGATAACTCTAGATCAAGAGGGTAAATGGGTTACCAGAGGCACTGACCTATGTAGGATATCTAAGGTGTGAGTAGGAAGGTGTCATGATGCAGATCCACCCTTGAGTTTAGTCCTGAAGGTTCCTCACTGAACCGACGGCACTCAAGTGATCATACATGGCATCAATATCTCTCATGAAGACAAGTATATCGATGATCCACCCTTGAGTTTAGTCCTGAAGGTTCCTCACTGAACTAACGACACTCAAGGTATGGGTGAAGTATCACAAATTATCTTTTTAATATTTTCCTAACTAGATCAATTTTTATAATGTTATCACTGGAATTAAGAAAATTGTCAATGGATGATCCATCAGCCACTTGTGGGCCTCAGCAATCCATTCCAAGCCACCCCCTACATCACATCTAGATAACCTACCCTAGTTTCACAACAATACCCTGATGCAGGAGCATCCTGGGTGTAAGAGCAATCTTGCATCACCAAAAAAAAAATATTTCTATTTTTATATTCAATAAGGGCTATTTTGTGCAGAGCTGCTATTTATGGAAAGTTACCATTTTTGGTAATTTTTGTATGTCCTCAGAATGATCTGATTTCTTTCTTGGAGGTTCATTTTGGTCATATAAGTCTGCCAGCAAAGTTTCATGGCTAGATCAGGTGTAGTTTTGAAGATATTGAAGATTTTCGGTATTGGCAGCAGGGTACAAAAACTTTGAACTCAGTTTTGAAGGCTTTAGAGGCCCCAGATGAGGTCAAAAATTTGGGTGACGGGTGCTTGTGTGGGTCAAGCTTGTAGAGCACTTCATGGCGTTTCCGAAATGGGGTTATAATAGTCAATTGGGTCAACTGGTGATGACTTATGGTCTCCGGAAGTTGGGTCACCTGAAATGGCGGAAAATAATTTTCCTTCAAAATTTCTGTTCGGGTTTCAAAAATTTATTTTGAGCTGAATTTGATATAATAAATTAAAAAATAAAATAATTCTAAGTTTGGTCGGCCCTTAGGGCTATATTTCTGGAACCTTCTCGGGCAGTGGAAATTGCCTATATAAGGATGGCTGTATTATTGTCTTAAGCAGTTCAGAATAGTTCTGGGTAGTAGATCTGGGTAATAGTTCAAGGCTTTGTCCTACAGAATATTGTAAGGGAATGCCCATGTGGCTTTGCATATTGTAATTCTGAAAGTTTGTAATTCCACATTTGTGGAGATAATAAGAAGCCAATTTTTTGTTCTTGCATATTATTGTTGTTGTTTCTCTATTTCTGCTATGTGTTTGTGTTATTAAGGGGAGAACCCTTCATCAAGTGGTATCAGAGCAGGAGTTCTTGAGTGTGTAAATAGATCGCCAACTGTGAGACAGTTTGCGCCAGGACCGTGGTTAGGGTTTCAGTGCGCATCGCGAAAATGCCTCCATGAAGAGAACGTGGCGGAAGAGCTGGTGTTGTGACACCTGAGGTTAGAGAGCTGCAGAGACAAGTGTGAGCATTGCAAGAAGAGATTCATAGAGGAATGAATCTTAATGTCAGAGATGAAAGCGAGGATGAAGCTGAAGAAGAATATCAAGAAGGAGAAGTCGAAATTGTGAACCAGGAGGAAGAAAGACTTTTTTGGGCCATTTCTAAGATTGGGAAAAGACCTAAGATTGAGGTTCCTACATTTTTTGGAAATCTTAACCCAGAATAATTGATCGACTGGATCAATGAATGTGAGGAATATTTTGAGTATGAAGATGTTGAGGATCCTGATAGGGTCAAATTTGCGAAGGCCAGACTGAAAGGTCATGCGAAGATATGGTGGCAAGAGATTCAGTTGGAGTGAAATAGAAGGGGAAAGGAGAAAATCACGAGATGGGATCAGATGGTGGATAAATTGAAGCGACAGTTCATTCCTGTTGATTATGAGCTTGACCTACTGAAGAAAATGCAGAGTTTGAAGCAAGCAGGAAGATCTGTTCAGGAGTATACAGAGGAGTTCTATCGACTTCTCATCAGAACAGGCCATGCAGAAGTAGATAAGGAGAAAGTTGCCCGATACCTTAATGGGTTAAGGCCAAGCATTCAGGAGGAGCTGAATCTGGTTTGAATGAACAGTATTGAAGAGGCATATCAGCATTCTCTAAAAGTAGAGGAAAAGCTGAACAAGAAGTTTGAGAGCAGACAAAATGGAAGAGGTCACGGTGGACGATCTGGTGGATGGTCATATGGTGGCCGAAATGAAGATCCAAAAAAGAAGGATGAGGCCAGTAGCAGTCAGAGTTAGCGAGGAAATAATTCCAATCACTTCTAGGATCAGAATAATAGAGATCAGAGAGGAAGAGGAAGAGGACAAGGATCTGGAAGAGGTGGCTTCCATGGAACATGTTTTCACTATGGAGAAGAAGGTCATAGGGCATTTGAATGTTCTCAGCACCAAGGCAGAATAGATAGAAGAAATGAAGGCCAGGCCAGAGTTGCACATGTAGATGAAGATGCCAGATCATCAAATTCTGAAGATGCTGAAAGAGGAGAAACATTGATTAATAGAAGAGTCCTATTGAGTGGTGAGAATGAACCTGAGCAAAGGAGGAGCCTGTTTCACACTAGATGCAAGTGTGAGGGTAAATGCTATGATGTGATTATTGATAGTGGAAGCACTAACAATTTGGTGTCAGAAAAGATGGTGACAAAGTTGAAGCTCAAGAGACAGAAACACCCACATCCATATCGGATTGCCTGGGTGTAGGATGACCACAAGGTCATGGTCAGTGAATAGTGCCTGGTAAAGTTCAAGATTGGTGGGTACCAAGATGAGGTATTATGTGATATCATCTCTATGGATGCATGTCATATGTTATTGGGTAGACCGTGGTAGTTTGACAAATGTGCTGTACATGATGGTCGTGCGCATACCTATTCCCTGACAAAGGATGGAGTGCGACATAAGCTAAAGCCATTGAAGGAGACCAAAGAAAAAGTATGTGGTAATGCAAGAATAACATTTGTTTATGGAAGGAAATTTCCTAGATGGTATGAGGCATGAGCATGTATGTTTTGCTTTAATTCCAAAAGTTGGTAAAGAGGAAGTAGAAGATGTTCCTGTAGAAGTTGTAGATTTGTTGAATGAGTTTCAGGATATTGTATCCGATAACGTGTCTGATGGATTACCACCAGTCAGGAAGATTAGTCATGAAATGGACTTGATCCCAGGAGCGAGTTTGCCAAACAAGGCAGCACACAGAATGACACCAGCAGAAAGTGAAGAGTTGAACAGACAAGTACATGAGTTGTTACAAAAGGGGTTGATTCGAGAGAGTCTAAGTCCCTGTGCTGTACCAGTGGTATTAGCACCAAAGAAGAATGGAGAGTGGAGGATGTGTACAGATTCCAGAGCAATAAACAAGATCACAATCAAGTATAGGTTTCCATTGCCACGAATGGACGATATTATGGACTATTTGAGTGGGGCTGTGTATTTCTCAAAGATAGATCTGAAGAGTGGATATCACTAGATTCGGATCAGAGAAGGAGATGAATGGAAGACTACCTTCAAAACAAAAGAAGGACTATATGAGTGGTTAGTCATGCCTTTTGGGCTAACCAATGCACCGAGCACTTTCATGCGGCTCATGAACGAGGTTCTGAAAGGATTTCTAGGTAAGTTTGTCATTGTTTACCTAGATGATATTACGATCTTTAGTAAGATATTGGAGGAGCATATGATGCATATTTGTATTGTATTTGAGAAGCTAAGAGAAGAGAAATTGTTGATTAATTTGAAGAAGTGCAGTTTTGTGAAGAAAGAGTTAGTGTATTTGGGATTTGTAATTTCAGCAAAAGGTCTAAAAATGGATCCAGAGAAGGTACAGGCTATCTTTGAATGGCCTACTCCAAGGAGTGCTACTGAGATAAGATCTTTTCATGGTCTAGCTAGTTTTTACAAAAAATTTATCAAAAATTTTAGCAGTATTTGTGGTCCCTTGACTGAGACAATGAGAGGGGATAGAAAAGTGTTTAAGTGGACTAAAGGGGCAGAAAATAGTTTTCAATTATTGAAACAAAAAGTTACAGAATAACCTATTTTAGCACTTCCAGATTTTAATAAGGTGTTTCAAGTAGATTGTGATGCTAGTGGTACTGCAATAGGAGCTGTTATGAGCCAAGAAGGTAAACCTATTGCGTATTTCAGTGAGAAGTTAAATGATGCCAAGAGGAAGTATTCTATTTATGATCAAGAATTTTATGCTATAGTTCAGGCATTAAAGAAGTGGAGACATTATCTACTTCCTAAGGAGTTTGTTTTGTATACTGATCATCAAGCTTTGCAATATTTGAATAGTCAAGGAAAATTGAATCAAAGGCATTTGAAATGGGTTGAGTTTTTGCAGAGTTATATATTTGTTTTGAAACACAGAAGTGGAAAGTCTAATAGGGTTGCAGATGCTCTTAGCAGAAGGCAACTATTGCTGACAGAGATGCAAATTGAGGTGGTTGGGTTCAAGGAACTCAAGAATTTATATCTACAGGATCCTGATTTTGGTGAAGCTTGGAAAGCTTGTACATAACCTGTTACTCTAGATAGGATGAAATGGTTGGATTTCATCATCCAGGATGATATGCTATTCAGAGGGAGTCAGTTGTGCATTCTACGAAGTTCTATGAGGGAGAATCTTATCAAGGAGAAGCATAGCGGAGGATTGGCTAGACATTTTGGTCATGATAAAACCCTTGCTTTGGTTGGTGAGAATTATTATTGGCCACAAGTGCAGCAAGATGTGAAGAAGTTTGTATAGAGTTGCAGAGTATGTCAGATGGCGAAAGGAGTGAAGCAAAATACAGGGATGTATTAGCCATTACTTGTACCAGAGAAGCCTTGGGGGGATATCAGTATGGACTTTATTCTTGGTTTACTGAGGACACAACGGGGACATGATTCAATTTTTGTAGTAGTTGACAGATTTTCGAAGATGGCACATTTCATTCCCTGCAAGAAGACTAATGATGTTGTTCATGTAGCAGGATTGTTTTTCAGAGAAGTGGTGAGACTACATGGTTTTCCAAAGACCATAGTTTCAGATCGAGATACTAAGTTTGTTGGATATTTCTGGCGAACATTGTGGAAGAAGTTGAAGACAGATTTGAAGTTCAGTTCATCACATCATCCACAGATTGATGGACAGACAGAGGTGGTGAATAGAAGTTTGAGAAATTTGTTGAGATGTTTGGTTGGAGATAAGCCAACAGGATGGGATTTGATTTTACCATAGGCAGAATTTGCATACAATAATTCTGTCAACAGGAGCACTGGTAAATCACCATTCCAGATTGTATATGGAAGTAGTCCAAGAAATGCATCTGAATTGAGGAAGATAGATAAAGGAGAAATAAGTAGTGCTGAAGCTGAGGATTTTGCAGAACATTTGAAGAACATCCATGAGGAGGTGAGGAAGCATATTGCCAAGATGAATGCACAGTATAAGGCTAAGGAAGATTTGAAAAGGAGGCATAAGGAATTTCAGGTTGGAGATGAAGTCATGGTTCATTTACGGAAGAAGCAGTTTTTGGTTGGTACATATAACAAGTTGAAAATGAAGAAGTTTGGGCCATGTAAGATACTGAAGAAGCATGATTCGGGAAATGCATATGAGGTAGAATTGCCTACTGGGCTGAATATTTCACCAGTGTTTAACATTTCAGATTTGACAGAGTATCATGAAGGAGGTGTTGAAGATGAGGTTGTAGCAGCACAGTGGAATATTCTAGCAACCAGTTCAGATATCAAGGAGATTGAAGACATACTGGACAGTCGTGTTGGCAGAAGCACAAGGAATAGGACAGGATGACCTGTTGAAGATTCATCATGGCTAACAGAGGAGTAGGTTAACTGTCTTGGTTTTCCTCTGCACACCTGAGTCGTGACAGGGTCACTTCTCAAATTACCCCGGGTGTCTGATGCAGGAGCATCCTGGGTGTAAGAGCAATCTTGCATCACCCAAAAAAAAAATATTTCTATTTTTATATTCAATAAGGGCTATTTTGTGTAGAGCTGCTATTTATGGAAAGTTACCATTTTTGGTAATTTTCGTATGTGCTCAGAATGATCTAATTTCTTTCTTGGAGGTTCATTTTGGTCATATAAGTTTGCCAGCAAAGTTTCATGGCTAGATCAGGTGTAGTTTTGAAGATATTGAAGATTTTTGGTATTGGCAGCAGGGTATAGAAACTTTGAACTTAGTTTTGAAGGCTTTAGAGGCCCCGGATGAGGTCAAAAATTTGGGTGATGGGTGCTTGTGCGCATTAAGCCTGTAGAGTGCTTCGTGGCATTTTTGAAATGGGGTTATAATAGTCAATCGGGTCAACTGGTGATGACTTATGGTCTCCGGAAGTCGGGTCACCTAAAATGGCGGAAAATAATTTTCCTTCAAAATTTTTGTTCGGGTTTCAAAAGTTATTTTGAGCCAACTTTGATGTAATAAATTGAAAAATAAAATAATTCTAAGTTTGGTCGGCCCTTAGGGCTATATTTCTAGAACCTTCTCGGGCGGTGGAAATTGCCTATATAAGGAAGGTTGTATTATTGTCTTAGGCAGTTCAGAATAGTTCTGGGTAGTAGATCTGGGTAATAGTTCAAGGCTTTGTCCTACAAAATATTGTAAGGGAATTCCCATGTGGCTTTGCATATTGTAATTCTGAAAGTTTGTAATTCCACATTTGTGGAGATAATAAGAAGCCAATTTTCTGTTCTTGCATATTATTGTTGTTGTTTCTCTATTTCTGCTATGTGTTTATGGTATTAAGGGGAGCACCCTTCATCATACCCATCCTGGTTTGTGGCCACTTATAACATATTAAGTTCCAATAACCAAATAAACAAATAAATCATATTCCCATTTCAAAACATAAATCCACTTGGCCACTAATTCAAATTTTTAATCCACCAGGAGGAAAATAATAACAGGGATCGGTTTGACCTCCCAATCAAGGTCTCACATTGACCCTAATCCAAAACAAGAAAAAGAAGATAGAATCCACATTGCACCATAAAAACAATCAACAAACAGTAGGATAATTTATATCAACCACATTCTCGACCTCTGGATTTTGCCCCATATTAGAACTTCTAATCCCGAATGCAAATCAACTACATCAACATAATATTTTACATGCACATATGATATACGCAGTAAGAGAACATCGTAAACAAGAAATTGACATTTCGTAAGGAAATTAAATTCACAAGAATCATTTTAACAAGTAATTATTTGCTCACACCAGTTAATCACACTAATCAGAATATCCACGTCTACAATAAAATGACCATGTTGTTAACTCTAATATTGCCTACTATAGCTTGATAAATGAGAACGTTTCTTAACTAATGGAAAGATTACTAATGTCGGATACGCACTCCTAAAGTACAATTAAAGGATAAAACAATAAGTTTACTAGTAATAATGCTATAACACCTATTGTTAACATTCCATTGCCAAGGCTAAATTTAAATACCAAAACCCATAATGAATTCACTAGTAGGATTAAAATAATGGTTAATAAAATCATTCACACAATAGAGTTAATATTCCAAATTCAAATTTAAGTAATATCTCCAATTTATATTGCTCAACTTTTAACTTCAAAACATGCTTAGTGTTTAATAAAATATATCCTATTAATTCATAATCAAATTTATAATTAACCACCCCTAACACCTAGCACCTAGGACCTACCTTCCACATCATCATGCAAATCCATATTAATAAAAGGAAACATAAAACATTTTAAAATTTCCCCAAAAGGGCTGTGAAAATCAAGGAGTGGAAGTGACTTGGGGGTGGGTCCCACCAAATCCCAAGCACTCCACACAAAGAAATTAACCAAGGAATGGGGTTCAATGGGTTTGAATACTCATTTATTAATGCAGGACCAAATGCAAACACTACCCCCCAAGCTCACGCCACCATATGCTCAAAAAGGGCCTGCACAACACATTAATTTGGTTGGAGAGTACATTGACCAAGGACAAGGCATGGCCAAGTGGAGGTGGGCACCAGTTTTGGAGGTTGAGCCCATACCAAATTTAATTCCTTCCATAAATTTGTTTCAAACAAAATTAAAATGCATCCCCCAAAGACCTGCGTACTAGGCAAGTGGGAAGGGTGATGTCATCACCCATGGACAAGGAAAAACATTGTTTATTAAGCCATTTAAGGCCTTACATGTTGGGGTACATACCAGGAAGAAGATGGAGTGTGTTGAGGAAAGATAAGAGATAGGGAAATGATATGATGGTCTCTTTAAATTCCCTTTAATTTGGTCAGCCTCCAAGGACCAATGATATTATGACATTGTTTTCATTAATAGATTTTTTTGTTTTTCTTTGAATTTGTTTTTGCAAGGCATGGCGTGGGTCCCACACTGGGTTGAAAAGGTAAGAGTTGCATTAAATTTGAATATGTATTTGTTCATTTTTAAAAAAAACAAGTTCGTAGAAAATATTATTAAATAATGACTATGGTAAGAGTTTGTATGGGAATTCTTTTCCCATACAAATTTCAGAGAGTTGGAAGGGCTCTTTTGGAAAAAAACACTTAGTTTTATTTTGTGTGCTTGTCTCATTTTAGGACTTAGTTGTTTTTTTGATATCCCATGCAAGAATGGTTTGTTTCCACATTTGTTTACCAAGATAAAATACTAATTCTTTCAATTCAGATTAATTATATGATCAATTAAATGAATAATATAGCAAGTATTGGAATCAAAACATAGCTAAGTTCCACTGAGTTATGAGATAACAAGTTCTTTTCCATTCCAAATTTGAATTCACTAAAGGTTGAGTTTGAGAGGAATTGTATGTTTGTGATGATAAAATTCCACATTGCAAACTAAATTTTCACTGATCTATTGCTTCACTCTTCATTTTGAGGAGATAAATCTTTTCTCTCATTTGTTGGAAAACTGAAAAGTAAATTGGATCATGATAAGGGAATTCAAAACTTACCTGGTTCAGAAACAGGTTGATGAAGCCAGCCTCTCAACTGCTGTCAAAATCTGTTCCCACAAGCTCAATCCCTTCTCTTCTTGCTCTCTTCTCTTTCTCCAAGCCTTCTCTTCTTTCTCTATTTTCTTCTCTAAACTTTCATATCCAAAATTGATGATAAGATCTCTCCCATTCCTCCAAATTTTGCATATGCAATAGAATAATAATGACCCCTTTCTCTCTCACTTCCTTCCCATACCTATTAATTGCACTTCCTCCTACTCCTAAAGTGACATGGAAATTCATTTTATTACCTTTCTATTTTTTTATTTTTTTTTATCATTTAAATTAGAATATGTCACTCTCAAAGTTTTTAAATTATACAATAAATGGTATCTATATACAAATAAATGATATATATATATATATATCTAATTATATTTTATCGTACTAATAATAATACACTTACTAATACGTATCATAACATAGTAAATATTGCTAACAAAAAATAGACATCAATCATAGAAACCTGATACGACACAAGGAAGGAATAATCCTAGGATCAATATCATGCTCAACAGGGAAGGTGTATCGAATTCATTCGCCCAGAATGGATTCGAATCGGGTAAGTGAAATGAGATTCCGTCCATTCCTATAGGACGATTAGGTTGGGCTAGGGAATTGGCCTAGGTGCTAACTCCCCTTCTCCGCCATTGAGACATAATGAGGGCATGCTCATCCTGTCAAACCAGGGAAGTCGATGCCCAGTACCTGCAACCTGCATAAAAACCACTGCATGTACATGTGCATATATAAATATAATAACAGACAATGGTAGGGATGGCTGGGATGTGTGGACCCAACTCAATGGGGTAACTACGCCTCCTCCTCTACCATACATGCATGTCAACAGAAAAGAAAACATATATGATAACAACACGATACCATACACATGCGGGTATGGGGTAAGTACCAAATATAATCATCATCTAAATTACATCAATTAATTCATGCATTTGAAACATCATATAAAATCCATCATTACTAAATTTAACCATCACATAATGTTTTGTTCCAGTTCAAACATGACAATTAACATCCAAAATATAATTGTTTAATCACACACCATAATATAAATATAACATATGATATATGTCTGATCTAATCAACTAAGATAAAATAGTATCAAACTAAACATAGTCTCAATAGTAATAAGATGCGAGGGGTATTACATTCAACATTTCAATTATCAATCAAATCATTATAATAAACTATCACAAATAAGAAAAACATACATCATAGTCTACTAGGGGTTCCATTTTATCATCACGGACATGAAAATTTGGTTTGAGACCAAACCCATTTCAAAGATCATTCAAAATTCTATTGAATTCTATGGTTTCAAAATTTTTGAACAGTTCATTCCAAAGCTTTGAACTATTTAATTACCAAACCCTTGTATTGGAGGGTTTTACCACAGTTTTAAAAGATCTAAATCAATCTACCTCTATACTAAATGAATAGACATAAAATTAAATTCAAAATGGAGTGAAATTATATTATTTCAACAACCAATAAGTCTCATAACATGATCAAGCTATAATCATCATAAATAAGCTACTGATCAATAATGAATCTTTATTGTTACAAGAAAATAATTAAAAACATGAGACAATCTTAAAATTTATTCAATGATATTCATGTCCATGTATCTATCTCCTTATGTCCAATAGAAACATCTTATATAGACTTAAAAAATCTTGGTTGGTTGGTTGAAACCAACCCAAACTATCCCATTACCATATTTAGTTGTAATTTTGCTAACTTTTCTTTGATAACATAATGACAAATTTTGGCATGTCACCTAAAACTTGACATATAGACCTAAAACCTTGCCAATATGGTAAATATGTAATAAGAACATGAATTGCATCATTTTTTCCCCCTTTTGACCAATCCTAGAAACTTTGACCTATCTTGACCAACTGAGGGCCTTAAGGCCACTATGAACTCAATGGCTTTCAAAGGCTTACAATTTTGATCCAAATGAGCATAATAGACTTTTTAAACCTTAAAATATTTGATTGGCCTTACATTGGCCTTATTACATTTATTTTGACCAAAATTTCTCATGGTATGTTATTGCATCCTTGATGCTCTTACGTTAACAACCATGGGACCTACAATTCCCAACTATGAAATTTGTAGACCCTTAGGATGATGGAGACTTAGAAATCAATTCATCCTACTTCTAGAAGCATAAAAATTGTTAAATTCCATAAAGGATCAATCCTTGTTTCCAAAAATATGAAAATCCAAATCTACAACTTCATCACTTGTTCCTGCACACAAGAAATAAGGGGAGATTGTTGTGGAAAGGGGTTTTCCTTAGTCAAGCCCCTTTATAGGAAGTAACCTTGTAATGAAATAATAAAAACATATAAAATAAGAAAAATGTAAGTATTCACCTTTCTTGTAAAGCCCTCATGGATATATGTTATAATGCACTAAACCCATGAAGATGTACATATGTTTTTTTGAGATGTAGAATCAAGGACGTCTTAAAAAATGCAATGGATCTACACTTGACAAATCCTAGATCTTGAATGGATGTATGTTTGATCACTTTAATGGACAAGAAGAAGAAATAAGGATGAATATGGATCTTCTTGCTTTATTTTTAATTCCTCTACTTGGAAATCATGGAAGTGAGAACTTGCAGATCAATGAGAGAATATTTTCTTTGAATCGATATTGAATGGAAGAAGACTTGGAGATCTTGAATTGGATGCTTGCCTTCAAATCTTGAATCCAAAAGAGATTAATTATACTTGAAATCAACAAAAGTTACTTGCAAATGAAATATTGATTGTAATTGTGGATTCCATATGGATATCAAAATGAGTAGCTTA
>BSBK01008536.1:0-32267 GCA_027943335.1 Chamaecyparis obtusa
AATTAGACTAAGTAGGACCTAATTAGACTCAATTAGACCAATTAGGACCTAATTAGACTTTAAAATTCGAGACCAATTAGGACCTATTAAGACCAATTATGACCAATTAGGACCTATTTATACCTAATTAGATTTAATTAGACCAATTAAGACCTAATTTGACTTAATTAGATCAATTAGGACCTAATTAGACTCAATTCTAGATCAATTAGGATGAATTGGGACCAATTAGACATATTAGGACCAATTAGACAAATTAGCACCTAATTAGACTCAATTCTATACCAATTGGGATGCAATTAGACAAAATTAAACCTATTAGGACAAATTAGGACCAATTAGACCAATTAGGACTGATTTTGACTTAATTCTAGAAACTAATTAGACCAATTAGGACCTAATTTGACTTAATTCTAGAATAATTAGACTAATTAGGACCAATTAGGACCTAATTAGACTAATTAGGACCAATTGGGACCTAATTAGACTCAATTAGACCAATTAGGACCTAATTAGACTTAATTCTAGATGAATTAGGACCTATTGGAACAAATTATGACCAATTATGACTAATTAGGAGCTATTTATATTTAATTAGGCCAATTAAAACATAATTTGACTTAATTAGACCAATTAGGACCTAAGTACACTCAATTCTAGACCAATTAGGACGTATTAGGACTGAGTTTGACCCAATTAGACCTATTAGGACCAATTGGGACCAATTAGACGAATTAGGACCTAATAAGACTCAATTCTAAACCAATTAGGACCCAATTAGACCTATTAGGACCAGATAGGACCCAATTAGACCTATTAGGGCCAATTAAGACCAATTAGGACCAATTAGGACCTAATTAAACTTAATTCTTGTCTAATTATACCAATTAGGACCTAATTAGACTTAATTCTAGACCAGTTAGACCAAATAGGACCTATTAGGACCAATTATGACCAATTAGGACCTATTAGGACCTATTTATATCTAATTAGACTTAATTAGACCACTTAAGACCTAATTTGACTTAATTAGACAAATTAGGACCTAATTAGACTCAATTCTAGACCAATTAGGACCTAATTAGACCCAATTAGACCTATTATGACGAATTATGACCAATTAAGACCTAATTAGAATCAATTATAGACCAATTAAGACCTATTAGGACCAATTATTACCAATTATTACCTATTAGGACCTATTTATACCTAATTAGACTTAATTGTACTAATTAAGACCTAATTCAACTTAATTAGACCAATTAGGACCTAATTGGATTCAATTATAAACCAATTAGGACCAATTAGGATCCAATTAGACCAATTGGGACCTAATTAGATTAATTAGGATCTAATTAGACTCAATTCTATACCAATTAGGACCAATTACGACCCAATTAGACCCAATTAGACCAATTAGGACCTAATTAGACTTAATTCTAGACTAATTAGACCAATTAGGACCATATTAGACATAATTCTAGACCAATTAGGACCAATTAAGACCTAATTAGACTTAATTTTGGACCAGTTAGGACTTATTAGGACCAATTATGACCTATTAGGACCTATTATGACCAATTATGACCCATGAGGACCAAGTAGGACCTATTTATACCTAATTATACTTAGACTAATTAAGACCTAATTTGACTTAATTAGACCAAATAGGACCTAATTCGACTCAATTCTAGACCAATTAGGACCCAATGAGACCCAATTAGATATATTAGGACCAATTAGTACCAATTAGACCAATTAGGACCTAATTAGACTAAATTATAGACCAGTTAGGACCTATTATGACCTAATTAGAGCTTATTAGGACCCAATTAGACCAATTAAAGACCAATTAGACATAATACAAACCTATTATGACATATTGGGACCCAAATAGACTTAATTAGATGAATTAGGACTTAATTAGATATAATATGAACCTATTAGGACCTAATATGACCTATTAGGACATAATTAGACTCAATTAGACCTAATTAGGACATAATAAGACTTAATTCTAGACTAATTAGACCTATTAGGACCAATTAGGACCAATTAGACCCAATTAGTACTAATTGAGACCAATTAGGACCTATTAGGACTAATTATGAGCAATTAGGACTAATTAAGACCAATTAGGACTTAATTAGACCTATTTAGAACTAATTTGGACATAATTAGACTTAATTAAAGACCAATTAGATATAATATGAACCTATTATGACCTATTTGGATCCAATTAGACTTAATTAGATGAATTAGGACCTAATTAGACATAATATGAACCTATTGTGACATATTACGACCCAATTAGAGTTAATTAGACCCAATTAAGACTAATTACACATAATATGAACCTATTAGGACCTAATATGACCTATTAGGACATAATTAGACTCAATTAGACCAATTAGGACCTAATTAGACTTAATTCTAGACTAATTAGAAAAAATTAGGACTAATTAGAACTAATTAGACCTAATTAGACTTAATTAGGACCAATTAGACACAATTAGAAGAAATTAGGATGTATTAGGACCTATTAGGATGAATTATGACCAATTAGGACTAATTAGGACCAATTAGGACTTAATTGCACCCAATTAGAACTCATTAGGACCTAATTAGACTTAATTAAAGACCAATTAGACATAATATGAACTATTATGACCCAATTAGACTTAATTAGAATAATTATAACCTAATTAAATGTAATATGAACCTATTAGGACCTATTAGGACCTAAGTAGACTTAATTCTAGACTAATTAGACCTATTAGAACCTATTAAGACAAATTAGGACCAATTGCAACCTAATTAGATTGACTAAGACCTGATTAGAACCACTAGGACCCAATTAGGACCCAATTACACCTAATTAGACCTAATTAGACTTGATTATACCAATTAAGACCTTATTAGACTCAATTAGACCAATTATAGCCTAATTAAACTTACTTCTAGACCAATTAGGACCTATTAGGAACCAATTATAACTAATTAGACCTATTAGGACCAATTAGGACCCAATTAGACCCACTAGGACCTAATTAGGACCACTTAGACCCAATTAGGTCCCAATTACACCCAATTAGACCTAATTAGACTCAGTTAGACCAATTAGGACCTAATTAGACTCAATTAGACTAATTAGGACCTAATTAAACTTAATTCTAGACCAATTAGGACGCAATTAGACCCAATTAGACCTAATCAGCTCTTGATTAGACCTAATTAGACCTATTACAACCAATTATCACCAATTAGGACCCAATTAGACCCACTAGGACCTAATTAGAACCCAATTAGACCCAATTACACCTATTAGGACCTATTAGGACTAAAATATGAGCCTATTATGACCTATTTTGACTTAATATGAACTTAGTTAGACCAATTAGACATAATATGAACCTATTAGGACCTAATTAGACTTAATTAGATCAGTTGAGACCTAATTTGACTTAATTAGACCAATTAGGACATAGTTAAACTAAATTAGACCAAGTAGGACCTAATTAGACTTAATTGTAAACCAATTACGACCCAATTAGATTTAATTAGACCAATTAGGACCAATTAGGATGAATTAGGACCCAATTAGACCCACTAGGACCTGATTTAGACCTAATTACACCTAATTAGACCTATATTAGGACCTATTAGAACTAAAATATGAACCTATTTAGATCAATTAGACATAATATGAACCTACTAGGACCTAATATGACCTATTATGATCCAATTAGACTTAGTTAGACCAATTAGGACCTAATTAGACATAATATGAACCTATTAGGACCAATTCGACCAATTAGACCAATTAGAATCAATTAAGACCTAATTACACTTAATTAGACTGATTAGACTCAATTAGAATCAATTGGGACCTAATATGACCAATTAGGACCCAATTAGACTTAATTAGACCAATTAGAACCTAAATAGACTTAATTATAGACCAATTAAAACCTATAAGGACCCAATTAGACCAAATTATACCTATTAGGACCAATTAGGACCAATTATAGACCTAATTAGGACCTAATTAGACCTTATTAGACCAAATTAAACCCAATTAGAGCTAATTAGGACCTAATTAGACTTAATTAGACCAATTAGACTCAATTAAAACCAATTAGACTCAATTAAAACCAAGTAAGACCTAATATGACCTATTAGGACCCAATTAGACTTAATTAGATCAATTAGGACCTAATTAAACTTAATTAGATCTATTAGTATCTAATTAGACATAATATGAACCTATTATAACCTATTAGGACCCAATTAGACTTAATTAGACCAATTACAACCTAATTAGACTTAATTAGACTAGTTAGGACCTAAGTAGACTTAATTAGACCAATTAGGACCTAATTAGACTTAATTATAGACCAATTAGGACCTATGATGACCCAATTAGAACCAATTAGACATATTAAGACCAATTAGACCTAATTAGGACCAAATTAGACCTAATGAGACCTATTATGACCAATTAGGACTATTTAGGACCCAAGTAGACCTACTATGCCTCAATTAGGACCCAATTACACCCAATTAGACTTATTAGGACCTATTAAGACTAAAATATAAACCTATTAGGACCTATTTTGACTTAATATGAACTTAGTTACACTAATTAGACATAATATGAGCCTATTACGACCTATTTATACCTATTAGGACCTAACTAGACTTAATTCCAGTTAGTTAGATTAATTAAGACCTAATTTGACTTAATTACACTAATTAGGACCTAATTAGAATCAATTAGACTGATTAGCACCTAATTAGACTTAATTCTAGACCAATTAGGACCTATTCAGATCCAATTAGACCTAATTAGACCTATTAGGACCAATTAGGACCTAATTAGACCCATTAGGACCCAATTAGGATACAATTAAACATAATTAGACTTAATTAGACAAATTAGGACCTAAATTAGACTCAGTTAGACAAATTAGGACCTAATTAGACTTAATTAGACCAATTAGCACCCAATTGGTGCAGGAGCACCTAGGCTATCCCTAAAACCCTCACTTTATTTTGGATTGTAACTCACTCTAGCCAAGTTATAAATTTTTTGATTTGGAGCTTAGAAGGTCTTGTTTGATGTGTGCCTAGATGGATTAGTAGTTAGTACTATCCAATCTAGTCTATCTTAGTTTTCTTTCAAAGTTAGTCCTTAGGGGTAGTCCTAAAAGTTGGGAAATGAAATCTAAATATGTCTTAATCTTGAGAAAATTTTGGGAGATGCCTAAAAATGCCTTAAAGAGGTTAGTTCATCAAGATAAGTGGGATAGAGGTCCTTAAAATCAGTTGGCATCATATATGAAAAAGATGCTAAAAATTTGTCATGGCAACA
Source organism: Chamaecyparis obtusa (assembly GCA_027943335.1). Classification (NCBI taxonomy): domain Eukaryota; kingdom Viridiplantae; phylum Streptophyta; class Pinopsida; order Cupressales; family Cupressaceae; genus Chamaecyparis; species Chamaecyparis obtusa. The sequence continues at coordinate 5,375 of BSBK01008536.1, forward strand.
TGAGCAATTTTTGTAAATATTGCATGCAACTCGTCAAATTTGGATTCCCCTCATTCTAGGAGTGGGAAATAAATGTAAAGGCCTAAAATTTTGGGATGGGAATCTTATGATACCTTATGGTTCATTTATTGAGGCATAAGTTAGTGGGTGTAAGATTTTAGTTGGTGAATAGAGAATATATCTGGTTTTCTTGATTACAGTCATATTTATTCAATGGTTATAGTATGATAATAAGTTTGAATGTGAAATGTAATTTTGGATTCATGATATAGAGGTAGTTTTAAGAATTTTAGTTTTATTTATTATACATTTTTGAGTAGTTCTTTTTCTTTCTTTCTTATTTTTGATCAGTAAAAGGTCGTGGCCAATAACTTTTTATTAATAATAAAAATAAAAATACATGAAAACCCCACTCAGGGAAAGCGCTAGTAGGAAAGAGCAGGGTCAAGAAAACCTCCAACCTTGCCTAGGACTATTAGTTCAGATTCTAATACATAGATTCATGGGCATACCCATTATTGATAGCAATCAAGTAGAAAATACAAGTCTAAAAGGAGACTTGACATAAAAAAATAAACACATGCTTTTATGAATTGCCTATTTCATGTGAATTCTAGATGAACATTATTTTCAATGGTATTCTCCATTGTAGCTTTTATTAGGCATTTATCCTTATGCTTAGCTTAGGAAAATTTCCCTATAAAAACCAAATTCTACCTCCCAAACTTATTATTAAAATAGAAATCATTGATCTTATGAAATATAAATGAACTCACCCTTTACCTGTATGGCTTAAACCTTTATAGGGCTAATAGAAGGTCTAGATACCTATGACAGTGTTAGGAAGACACAATTTGCTACTAATATACAAGGTGCAAATGTTGAGCAGACAACATCACATCATATTAACCTTAGCATTTACTAATTGAGAAAATAAATTTAATGTAGTCTATATAAAAAATTAAAACCATCTTAAGAGATCTATCTGTCTGTATAGATACTTTCTTTATGCAATTTCAAAAATTAAGTTTGTCTTCACCACTTCTAATTATATTAATAATCATTTTTCTTACTGCTTAAAGCTCGTATTTGAGTATTTAAGTTTGGGTTGTTTAATACATTTGAGCAGACACCTATGGATTTACTAATTAAAATTTGATTTTTCCTCACTCTTTTTCTTCTCCTTATACATTGTGCCTTTGTTCAACCATAAATCTATTATCTCCTCCTATTCCATTTCTGCTAGGAGTAGCATATCTGTGATTCTGACTTTATCCAAATTCCAGTAATTGTAAAACCAATCTTCCCTTTTTGGTCTGAGTACATTAAAATATGTTATTAGGAAGATTGTATTTCTCTTTGCTATTTCTTCATCTTCGTCATGCTCCTTTGTCTTCTCTTTGACATAAAGAGTAGATGATGTAGGATCTTGTATCTTCCTCTACTTCCCAAAAATATGATGATCATTATAGTACTGTAGAGCATAGTCTATGTTTCCTAGGTATCTCTTCTTAAAAGTCTCCATGCATAGTTTCCTCAAAGGGACTGGTGCTAGTTATTATAATAATACACATGAAGCATAAGACTTGGAGTAAAGTTGTGATGATTAATTGTTGACATCCTCATTCCTTTAAAGTTACTCCATTTTCTCCTTGGTTTGCTAATAGGTCCACATCCTTGTTACCCCCCCTATAAGTGTGCCTAACTTCATATTTAGGTATAGCATCTAAGATTAAACCAATCTCTTTGATTTTAGAGTTAAGGGTCCAGTTAGCTATCTTTTTAGTTCTGATTGCATTAATGATGATTTGTGAGTCCCCTTCAATAATAACTTTTGGTAAATTGAGTTTTTTACATATTTTAAGGCCTTCTAGTGATGCCTTACATTCTGCCATGTTGTTCATCATGGGGTTGATCGGGCATGCATATTTGTATATAATTTATTCCTTCCAATTTCTTATGATACCTCCAATACCTACAATGCCAGGGTTACCTCTTGAAGCCCCATCAAAATTGAGTTTATACCAGCCCTCCCTGGGTGGTTCCCAGTTATAGTTAGCTCTGTTCGATTTTGATTTAAAGCCTCCTTTAACATATAGTGGTGGGATATCTAGTTTAGGCCATTTTAGCCTAATTTTTTTATCCCAATGTTTAAAGGATTCTTCATAACTGATTTGATCACGCAATTTACTATTAATAATTTCAATGATAGATGTTTCTATTTTGTTTACGATTGTTTTCCAATCGAGTTTTTGATTTGTGAATATCCTCCTATTACATTCCTTCCAGACTTCCCATACAAGGATAGAGGGTGAGATTGTCCAAATATCCTTATATAAGTTATCTTTATACAAAGCTGACCATGCTTTGAGGAGGCTAATCAAATCATTAGGTAGTGCAGTTTTCCAATCAAGGCAATGTTGAAGCCATTTCCAGCGTTTTTGTGTATAGGTACAGCTTAGAAGTAAGTGATTAACATCTTCTATATGGTTTTCACATAGGGGGCATCTTGATGGGCCTTCAAAACCCATCTTTCTAAGTCTATCAGCCATAAGAATTTTATGTTGCATGGCAGCCCATAAAAACATACCAGCCTTGGGAAGACATGTTTTATTCCAACATAAGTTTAGAGGGATATCTATATTATCCAAGTTATGATCTGATACTATGGATCTATATCTAGCTTTAACTTAATATTCTCCATTATTAGATCCTACCCATATAAGTTGATTTGATCTATTTTTGTAATGTATTTCTCTTTTGTTGAGAATGTCCAACAATTTTTGCTTATCTTTGTAGTATTCAAGGATGTTTTCTACTATACTCAAAGTTGAACCTTTTACATTGCTAATATAATCTTTTAGGAGTATACATATATTATCTTTGCAAGTCTCAATAAAGTTATGAGAAAAGCCCATCTTATTTAGAGGGGTAAAGCTTGCCCATGAGTCATCCCAAAATAGGGTTTTGTCACCCTTGCCTATATTCCATGTAAGATATTTATTAATAATCTTCCTGGAATCTATCATAAAATTCCAAATGCAGGACCCTTTTACATGTGTTTGTGCTCTAAAAATATTAATGGGGTCCGCATCTGGGATATATTTCTGCAATAAAATTGAGGTCGATTTTCTTTTAGATTCCTTATAGAGTCTCCATATGAGCTTTGCTCCTAATTCTTTGTTTTTCCATTGAAGGTTCTTAATTCCTAACCCTCCTTCTATGATATGTTTACATAAGTTATCCCATTTAATGAGTGCTAGATTTTTTTCTTCTGACGGGCCTTGCCAGTAAAAATCCATAAGAGTCTTATCTAAACTATTTTTTATATTAATTGGGAGAGCAAGAATAGACATGTGATAAGTTGGTATGGCTGTCAAAACTAATTTAATCATTGTAGTTCTACCAGCTTTAGTAAGCCATCTACCTTTCCAAGATCCTTTTTTGTTTCTGAACCTTTGACAACACTTCTTTCCAAAGTTTGGATGTTTGTGTTCCTTTATCGAGGTCAATACCTAGATATTTACATGGAAATTTGCCATGTTTATAACCAAGAATGGTACAAATTCTCTTTTCCAAAATTGGAGGGGTATTGATGAAAAAAATATCAGATTTATTGGGATTAACTTGCTGTCCTGAAGCCGTCATGTATAAGTTTAGGACTTCTTTAAAGGCCCTAGCTTCTTTACATTTGGTTGTGCTAGGAAAAATTGTATCATCAACAAATTGTTGATGGGTTATGTTGGGGATATCTTCTACTGCTTTTAAACCTCTGATTTTACCTTATATTTTCCTCTTGGTTATAGTTCTGCCTAAAGCTTCTACCATGATAACATATAGAAAGGGTGATAACGGGTCTCCTTGTCTGATGCCTCTAGATATACCAAAAAAACCTTCTGGGGATCCATTGATAAGAATAGATATTTTTGGACTTGATATACAATTGAAAATAAGGTTAACCCATTGCTTGGAGAAACCAAATGCTTCCATGCATTTGCAAAGAAATCTCCAATCTACCTTGTCATAAGCTTTTTGGATGTCTACTTTTATAAACATACTTGGGTCTTTAGTTAATTGAGCTGAATGAACTGATTCTTGGGCTATGATTATACCATCTAGGATTGATCTATTGGAAACAAACCCTATCTGTTCCTCTTAAATAATAGTAGGGAGTAAATTTTTTAGTCTGTTAGCCAAACATTTTGATAAGATTTTATAAATGGTGTTACAAAGAGATATAGGCCGAAAGTCTCCTAGATCCCTACACATTCTTTTTTGGTATCAGTGAAAATAAAGTGTTGTTAATTTTAGTTAATATGGAACACAAGTTTCTAGTTCCTTCTACTACTTGCCCAGTTTTGAGTAGTTCTATTAGCCATTAGAAAATCTTTTATCAAGTAGGTAGTTGACTAGTTTAATCTATGAAGTTTTTAGTTTCATGGTCCCCCATAAATTCTAACCAAGGGAAACCTAGGGTTTTGAATGAAAATGGTTAGGGAGCCATTTTAAAGTATAAATATGAGGTTTGGGAGTTTGAAGAATCAATATGATATTTTTAAAGTCATGCCCTAGGCGAGACTTGTGTACCTGACTAGGAGTGTGACATAGAAGAAATGGGTGTATACATGTAGGGGAAAGAAAGTGAGTATACAACAAGCATGGTTCCAAATAGCTTATGAACATTTTGGCATATGTTAAAGAGATTGGACATTGGTCAATCCATTTTCTTATACTTTGAGAAAGAAATCAATAAAGACCTTAAAAATAGGCATATTAGCCCTATTGGCCCTACTTTAGAGGAAGCCCCTTTAAGAAGGCCCTAGAACCCTAAAAAATACTGAATCTCTAGTGTATTCCAAAAGGGTATTCTAATATTAAATTGGTTTTATAGGTCATTTGGGTGTTTTTGTCAAGAAATAGGAAAAGTACCCTGCCAAGGGCTACAAGCAAACCATTAGGCCTAATAGGTCTCAAACAAGCCAATTTGTGGACCTGATGGAGAAGACCTTTGAGACCTATCAAAATAAGGTCAAAAGGATTAAAAATGGATGTTTTCAAGATGAATGGAACCCCTACATCCCTAATGCCAAGTTGTAGTGAAAGAAGCACTAAGAGTCTTCTAAGTGATTGAGAAGCATTGAGACAAAACTATTGATTGTTGTGCTTCAAGGTTAAACAAAAGGATGCTAACTCTTGGAGTAGAGTAAGTGTAGTCTTAGGATTGAAAAATTGAGGCTAAAAATCTTCTAGTAGAGAGAATAGGATCAAAAGAAGATAGGACAAGTGAGGTCCTGAAAAGCTTGTGTGACCACACCTTGGAGCACATCTATCAGATTGGTATCAGAGCCTAGTTGATTAGGCTTGTGGTGAATGTTTTAACCATCTGATTCAGTAGGAGATTCCACAATGGTGACCAATGCTAAATTGGCCAAGAAAGTGGAAGAGTCAGAAGAGGAAAATAGGTTTCTTAAGGAATGATTGGAGCAATTGGAACAAGAGGTAGATGAAGTTGATGAGAAGGCCAAGGAAGCCAAAGAAAAAATAGATGGGAAAAATAAGGAGATCCCTTTAGAGGATGAGGTCCCTGAACTAGACCCACTATTAGCTGAAGAACCATTCTTGAAGGAATTGAAGGCCTTGAGTGGGAAACAACTAGAAGGTATTCTAAGTTTTAATGGTAAAATGGAACTAGAGGTAGTCCTAGATTGGATTGAAGGACTAGAAAAATATTTTGAGGGTGATGGTATTACAAAGGCTCAAAAGTTAAAAGTGGCTAAGGGTAGGGTGGAAATTTCTCCAAGATGAGAGAGAGAAAGAAGGTAAGAAACTAATTGCTACATCGAAGGAAATGGTGGCCAAAATCAGAGGTGCTTATGTTCTAGAGGATTATGAAATCCAATTGCATAAGAAAAGAAAAAGTCTGAAGAAAAAATACTTAGATGTGAACTCCTATACAAAAGAGTTCCAAAGGATTTTCATGAGGTCTTAGGTTGCAGAGGATGAGAAAGTAAATGTAGCAAGATACCTTAATGGACTGAAGTGGAATATACAAGATGACATGAGTCTCTTGACTCTAGACACCATTCAGAAATGTCACCAACTTGCTGTTAAGTTAGAATATAAGCTAAGAAAGAAATTAGATTCTACTACTTCTAGAGGCAGAGGTAGAGGAAGAGACAATAAAAGGCAGAGAGGTGGATATGGCAGAAGGATTTCAGAACCAAAGAATCAAGAATAAATAAAATGCACTGAGAAACAAGAAGGAGGCCCTAGTAGAGGTAGTAGAGGAAGGAACTCCAACAATAGAAGAAGTGGAGGTTAGGGTAGAGGAAATTACTTTTCCAACATGAAATGCTACCACTGTAATCAAATGGGACACCCTACCTATAGGTGTCCAGAGAAAGGTAGTACTTCTCAAGGAAATTATAAAAGAGTGAAACTTTGTTCATGAAGAAACAAGTAAAGGAGTGAAACCCCCTAAAGTACCTTTGAAATAATATGAAGGAGAAAACCTTATGATGAGAAGAACCTTGATTAAGGATCTAGTTAAAGAAGAACCTAGCCAGAGGGGGTCACTGTTTAGAGTGAAATGTAAAATGATGGGTAAGGTGTGTAGAGTCATCATAGACTTAGGGTCTACTAACAACATAGTGTTAGAGGAGATAGTTAGAAAGTTGAAGATGAAGAGAATACCCCACACAAGCCCCTATAAAGTTGCTTGGTTGAATAAAGGCCAACATGTTCCTGTTAATGAACAATCTTGGGTGGAGTTTTCAATTGGGAGATATAAGGATAATTTTTTAGGTGATGTGTTACCTATGGATTCTTTTCACTTGATCCTAGGTAGACCATGTCAATTTTACCTACAGGCCATGCATGATGGAGTAAAAAACTCATACTCTTTCAAGAAAGACAATGTGACATTTACGATTTAGTAACTGTTAGAAGATGCAGAGGTGAAGTCAAGTGGTCCCAATGTCCTCATGGTGAGTGAAAAAGAGTTCTTAGAAGTCCTACAAGAAGGAGAAGGAGTTATATTTGCATTGGTGTTAAAGCCTAAGGAGGTAATTTATGACAAGGTAGTCGAGAAACCAAAGTTACCAAAGGAGATACAAGATATGTTGTAGACATATGAAGGTATTATTAGTGATGGACAACCATAAAAACTACCCCCTAAGAGAGATATAAGTCATAGGATAAACTTCATACCAGGAGCTACCCTTCCCAATAAGGCAGCCTATAAGATGACCCCTCAATAAAATGAGGAAATATCCAAACAAATCCAAGATCTCTTAAGCCAAGGTCTTATCAGGAAGAGCATTAGTACTTGTGGCATACCCACTATCTTAGCACCTAAAAAGGGTGGAACTTGGAGGCTATGTGCTGATTCAAGAGCAATACATAGGATAACCATTAGGTATAGGTTCCCTCTCCAAAAAATAGAAGACCTAATAGACTACCTAGGAGAAGCTAAATACTTTACTAAAAGTGACCTAAAGAGTGGTTACCACTAAATTAGGATTCATGAGGGAGATGAGTGGAAGACAACCTTCAAAACCATTAAGGGTTTGTATGAGTGGCTTGTCATGCCCTTTGGGATTTCTAATTCCCCCTCCACACTCTTGAGGCTCATGAATGAAGTCCTCAAAGACTACATTGGAAAATTTTTTGTAGTGTATCTAGATGATATACTAATTTATAGAAAGACCAAGGATGAACATCTCCAACATTTATAGGTTGTTATCAAGAAGCTACATGAGGAGAAATTGATAATAAATTTGGAGAAATGTGAGTTCATGAAGTAATAACTAGTGTACCTTGGGTTTGTGCTATCTCATGGAAATCTGAAAATGGACCCTAGAAAAGTGGAATCCATACTCAATTGGCCTACTCCAAGTACAAAAATAGAGGTAAGAACTTTTCATGGTTTGGCTCAGTACTATAGAAAGTTTATCAAACAATTTAGTGAAATTTGTGTGCCAACATTAGATACCATTAAAGGTGGCATGAAGACTAAGTTCATATGGAATGAGAAAGATAACCATGGTTTTGAATTGCTAAAGAAGAAGATTTCTACTCAACCAATCTTAACCTTGCCAAGTTTTGAGAAATTGTTCATAGTTGAGTGTGATGCTAGTAATGTGGCCATAGGTGTTGTCTTGAGCCAAGAGAAAAGACTAATAGCTTTCCATTCAGAGAAATTAAGTGATGCTAAGAAGAAGTACTCTTCTTATGACTTAGAGATGTATGCTCTAGTCGAAGCACTAAGAAAGTGGAGACACTACTTGCTCCCAAAAGAGTTTGTGGGCTTTTATGACAACCAAACACTAAGTTTCATGAATTTTGAAGACAAACTCAGTCAATGTTGCTTGGCATATTAGTGATTATTAATTAATAGGTTCTGCCCCTATATCTGTGCTAGTTGCTTCCCGGTCAATTCAGTATGCTACTAGTGATTCTAGATATGTAAGGTTGTTGTTTCAACCTACTATTCTAAAGGGAAGCCCCACCCTTCAAATAGTAAGGGGGGAGGGTAGGCATGTTATGTATATAATTTAGATGGTTGGGTTTACCGATAGCTCAAGAGAAGTTCCCTACTATTCGTAACTTGGCCAGGCCCTACTATTTGCAACTTGGTTTTTTGACCACAGGGTAAGGATATTTTATTGCCCCACTGAGATCACAGAAGGGTGAGATGGCAATAACTAACTTTATTAGGACTTTAGGGTAGTCTCAACAATGGTTTTATTGTCTTAGCTCCAGCAGTGACCATGGGTGTTCATGGGAAAGCCTTTGTTTCCCCTCCCTCCTTTGTGCTCTGGATGGACAGTAGCCCAATGAGGGAGGTAGGAGTAGACTAAAAACCCCTTCCCTAGGGCCTATAAAATAGTAGGGTGACTACAGGGTGAAGGACTTTAGGATGTTCTATCCAACCATACATTATATCAGGCCATAGCTTCTAATGGCATTAATTAATAAAAAGGGGGGGGTGCCATAGCTTCCAATGGCATCTAGCTCTGGAAGGAAGGTCCATCGCACCAAGGTCCATCACTCCACCCTTTAAATAGTAGGGGTAGGGAAATTAGCAATGTTACATCTAGAATCTCACCCCGTAAACTACCAACCAAAATTCTAGCCTACTATTCTATTCTATATAGTAATGTTGGGAGGGGAAAAAATAATAGGGGTGACCCCACCAATGAAGGGAACCCAACCAAGTGAGCAACACACTCATTACAATCTAAAAATGAAAGGGCAAGGGTGGGAAACTATAGTTGTTCTAGGTGGGTGGCAATATAAACCCCCACCCATCCCTAGACATGCCCCCCACCATACATGCATGTGAATTGGGTGGGTGGCCCCTACTAATTGCTAGGGATGCGGAGGACTTATCCAATGATAGGCATCTACTAGGAAAGATAGATAACCCTCCTGGCCCCTTTCAATAGTAGGGCAATCCCTCAGCATGCACCTAAAGGAAGGCCGAAGGTGCATGTCTATCACATGAAGGATGTTGGCCCATCATTGAAGAGACTAGGTGCCACCCTGCATTCACCCCCGATCACCTTTTTTCTATAATTGCGAGGAGTAATGCTAAGGCCACTTAGTTTCATTACCCACCCGAGACTCCACGAAAGAGTGCCTTGCGGGCCCACCCCTCCTTATTCTAGTTGGAGTTAGTCCCTCTAAACCACCCAAGTGGCACATTAGAGCCTACCCAAGAAAGGGTTCTACATCATGAGCTTGATCCAGTAACAAAGTAGCCCTATCCTATACTCTTGTTGGGCTCGACTGCCCCTTAGAATAGTAGGGCCTCAGGAAAATCAGAATTGAACGAAGGAGGCAACTGAGGTTAGGAATTGAGATAGAGGATCCCCTCACCTTGGAATTCATATAATGGCTCTAGACTTTCCACCTTGCCCCCCAACCCCCATTATAGTTGTCGCACATCTGAGCCAGCAAATAAGATAGCAAGAAGAACAAAGGTGGTTAGAGCATAGGTAGATGCAGTTTAACTTGTTGGATGCAGGGGCCCTGATAGTATTGTTGTGTCTACCTAGTAAAATAGGGAATTGGAAATGAAAAGAAGACAATTACTTAATGGGCATCCCACCTTCCATATCATAATCCTACTAGAGCATTGGATATTGGACACCAACAGCCAAACTGAGGAAGAATATGAAGTGGGTAGAATACTTGTAGGCCTGCACCATCAACATCAAACACAAGAAGGGATTGAAAAAAAAGGTGGCTGATGCCTTGAGAAGAAGAGTTCTTACAGTCCAAGAGGTATAGTTTCAAAGCATGGGTATAGACAACTTCAAAGACCTATATGAACATGATGAAGGTTTTGCAGAAATTAATAAGGTATGCCAAGAGTATAAGAATCAATTTCATAGTAAATTATCTAAGTATAATGTGTAGAGTAGTCATTTATTTAAAGGAGGTCATATGTGTTTCCCTAGAGGGTCTATAAGAGAGAATATAATCCAAGAAAAGCACAATGGTGCACTTAGTGGCCATTTTGGTGTCAAAAAGATCCAAAAATTAGTTCAAAGGTTCTATTTTTGGCCTAGAATGAGCCTAGAAATTAGAAAGTATGTAGAGGTATGTGGTGTGTGTCAAAAATCCAAGGGAACATCCACTAATGTAGGACTTTATCAACCACTACCCATTCCAAAAAGACCATGGGACTATTTGAGCATGGATTTTATGGTAGGTTTTCCCAAGACAAAATAGGGAATGGATAGTATTTATGTTATAGTGGATAGGTTCAGTGAGATGGCACACTTTGTACCATGCAAGAAAAAACATGATGCCAACCAGATAGCTTCATTGTTCTTCAAATAAGTAGTTAGGATATATGCTTTACCATTGAGTATAGTGTCAGACAGAGACACAAAGTTCATGAGTCATTTTTGGAAGACTCTATGGAAAAAACTAGGTACCAAATTTTCCTTATGATCAACATACCACCCTATGACTGATGGTCAAAGTGAGGTGGTAAATAGGAGTCTTGGTAATCTCCTAATATTCTTAACTAAATAGTATGGTTAGACTTGGGACCAAGTCATTGGGTAGGCAGAGTATGCTTCCAATGACATAGTGAACATGACAACTGGCAAGAGTCCCTTTGAAATTGTTTATGGTCTTCATCCTAGAGGCATATATGAGCTCAAATATCTTAAAGATGGAGCCAAAGGAGGTGCATATGATGAATAATTTTCCATTGTTATGTAGGAAATACATGATATAGTGAAGAAGAGACTCACTGAGAATACATGGAAGATCAACCATAAGATGGATGAAAGAAAGAAAGTTGTCCAATTTAAGGTGGAAGATCTAGTAATGGTTTATCTTAGTAAGGCTAGGTTGTAGAAGGGAGTGCCTCATAAGCTTCAGATGAGCATAATAGGCCCATGTACCATTTTAGAAAAGTATGACACCAATGCATAGAAGTTGAAACTATCAAAGGACAATGGATTATCTTCCGTCTTTAATGTGACAAATTTAGTCCTATACAAAGGACTAGTCCTTGACCCTTATCAGAGTTTAAATGAAGTCACTCAAGAGGTGGAAGATCTTCATTTTCCATCGACACCACCAAAGGTAGTAGAGGCAATCCTAGATTCCAAAGTTTACAAAAAGACTAGACAGAGGACTTATTATGAACACATGGTGAAGTGGCATGGACAAGCGAATACAGATGTAAGTTGGATAAAGGAATCAAACTTCATGAAGTTGGGGACTTATCTCAACTTACTCAATCCAAGGATGGATTCAATCTTTCTATTTTTGGGAGAATGGTGCAGGAGCACCTAGGCTATTCCTAAAAGCCTTACTTTATTTTGGCTTATAACTGAGTCTAGTCAAGTTAGTAAAATTTTAGCTTAGATGTTAAAAGGTCTTCTTTTATGTGTTCCTAGATGGATTAGTAGTTAGTACTATCCAATCTAGTCAAGCTTAGTTTTCTTTCAAAGTTAGTCCTTGGGGGTAGTCCTAAAAGTTGGGAAATGAAATATAAATGTGTCTTAACCTTGAGAAAAGTATGGGAGATGCCTAAAAAGGCCTTAAATATGTTAGTTCATCGAGCTAAGTGAGATAGAGGTCCTAAAAATTAGTTGGCATTACAAATGAAAAAGATGGTAAAATTTTGTCATGGCAACGTGATCATTTTTTACAAATGCTGCATGCAACTCGATAACTTTGGATTCCCCTCATTCTAGGAGTGGGAAATTAATCTAAAGGCCTCAAATGATGGGATGGGAATGTTATGATATCTTGTGCCTCATTTCCTAATGTAGAAGTTAGTGGTTGTAATATTTTAGTTGGTGAATAGAGAAGATCTCTGGTTTTCCTGAGTACAGTCATATTTCTTCAATGGTTATAGTATGCTAATAAGATAGAATGTGAAATGTAATATTGGATTCATGATATAGAGGTATTTTTAAGACTTTTATTTTTAGTCATCATACAATTTTGAGAAGTTCTATTATCCATTAGAAAATATTTTATCAAGTAGGTAGTTCACTGGTTTAATCTAGGAAGTTTTTAGTTTCATGGCTCCCCCATAGATTCCAACAAAGGGAAACCTAGGGTTTTGAATAGAAATGGTTAGGGACCCATTTTATAGTGTAAATATGGATTTTAGGATTTTGAAGGATGAATATGCTATTTTTAAAGTCATGCCCTAGGAGATATTGGTGTACCCGGATAGGAGTGTGACATAGAAGAGATGTGTGTATACATGTAGGGAAAAGAAGGTGATTATAGAACAAGCATGGTTCTAGATAGCTTATGAACATTTTGGCATATGTTAAAGAGATTTGGCACTGGACAATCCATTTTCGTAGACTTTGAGCAAGAAATCAGTAAAGACCTTAAAAATAGGCCTATTAGCCCTATTGGCCCTACTTCAGAGGAAGCCACTGTAGGAAGGCCCTAGAACCCTAAAACCTCCTCAATCTCTAGTGTCTTCCAAAAGGGTATTCAAATATCAAATAGGGTTTTTAGGTCATTTGGGAGTTTTTGACAAGAAATAGGAAAAGGACCCTACCAAGGGCTACAAGAAAATAATTAGGCCTAATAGGTCTCAAACAAGCCAGTTTGTGGACCCGATGGAGAAGACCTTTGAGACCTATAAAAATGAGTTCAAAAGGATTAAAAATGGATTTTTTCAAAGTAAATGGACCCCCTACATCCCTAATGCCAAGTTGCAGTGAAAGAAGCACTTAGAGTCTTCTAAGTGATTGAGAAGCATTGAGACAAAACTATTGAATATTTTCCCTCAAGGTTAAACACAAGGAGGCTAACTATTGGAGTAGAGTTAGAGTTGTCTTAGGCTTGCAAAATTGAGGTTAAAAAGATCATAGTAGAGAGAATAGGATCAAAAGTAGATAGAACAAGTGAGGTCCTCAAAATCTTGTGTGAGCACACCTTGGAGCACATCTATCACTAATTAGACTTAATTAGACCAATTAGGACCTATTAGGACCTAACTAGACCGATTATGACCTTTTTTTGACTTAATAAATTAACATAGTTAGACCTAACTTCATTCGAAAGTTTTTATTTCATAATTTTTACTTTGTATGTAGGAAATGCTCAAGAAGAACAACCTTCTGAATTTGGAGAAGGGTCATCACAAGCTCAACAAGCCAAAGCTTTTGAAGTTGGAGAAGGGTCATCACAAGCTCCATAAGCACAAGCTTCAAAAGACGGAGAAGGGTCATTACAAGCTCAACAAGCACAACTCTCAAAATATCAAACAAGTATATATATAAATGTACATACACATATATATGACATGTTTATGTATATATATACATACATACATACATACATAAATACACATGTACATATATATGTGTGTGTACACATATATACACATTTGTATATATGTGTATATATGTGTACATGCAAATAAATATCTATCTATCTATCTATCTATCTATCTATCTATCTATCTATCTATCTATCTATATATATATATATATCTATATATCTATATATCTATATATATATATATATATATATATATATATATATATATATATATATATATATATATATATATATATATATATATATATATATATATATATATATATATATATATATATATATATATATATATATATATATATATATCTATATATATATATATATATATATATATACACATATTGTATCATCTTAAAATGGAAGCACTTCCATATTGATAGGTTTAACACCCTCTTTTAGTACATTTATTATGATAGACTTGCATTTAGGATGCATTATGCACTTCATTCCTTCATTCTAGGCGAAATTAGGGCTAGGATCCTGAGGATTCTCCTTAATTTCCCTCTTCCATGGCTCTATTTTCTAGGTAGGATTTAGAAATAAGTCCTCTTGGCCTTCATCATGATCATCATAGTATTTTGTTCCTTTCCCTAGCATTATGTCCCACTCTGGCATCATTTCTAGGTCTCCGGGCATCCACAGGACCTCTTGTCCTAATTCTGGCAAGATCTGAATATCTGGGTCATAGTCGACCTAGGCTCTGACCTAGGTCAAAGTTGAGGTCATCCTTGACCTAGGTTAGAGTCGAGATTTTCACTAACCTATTTTAGAGATGAGGTCATCTTTGATCTCCTCTGGAATTTGTGCCCCTTTTTCAAATTTGGCCCCGACGGGCCCTGAAATCAATGTCAGGTCCCCAAATACAAGTGTGGAAAGGTTTTAATTAGAACTTCATTTATTTATTTCCCTCATTAAGTTAGTTATTACAATTGGACCATAGTTTAAGGTAAGATTTGAATTATGGATCCTCACATTTCTCTAAGAGCCTCACCTTGAAACCTCTATATAAAGACTCTCATTTGCCTTCATTTACAATGACAACAACAAGACCAAGAAATTTCATGATCAAGTGCTCTTAAGGAGACAATTTCATGAACAAGGAGATTCAAGCAAGCCAGGCATGGTGAACTGAAGATGCAAGATTGCAAGAGGATGATATAGAAGATCAAGCCATTGTTGACATCAAGAATCTTTGTGAAGCACACCATTGTGGACACCTACTTGGAGCAAGAGAGATCCTTTCTTCTTTGATCCACCATAATCAACATTAAAGCATTCAAAGATAAAATCATGGGATAGAAATTACAGATTGTGAGTTTGGTAGGAGTACTTTATCCTTGGGGGCTTGGTATGCTTTCCTATCTCATTCAAATCGATTCATTGTTTCTCATACATATTCATGCTAGGGTTTTTAATCTAGAGAATTAGATCTTGGCATTGCACTTTCAATACATACACACACACATTCTATTTAAATTGCCTATTCATGGAGGTGGAGATCACCTAAATGTGAGTTTGACTAAGGCAAAACCCTATATAGCCACCCCAAAACACCATTTTTTAGATATCTATGGTCATTGTTTCAAGAATTGGAGGACATATCTGAGTACCCTTTTCGGAAAACTTCTGAGATCTGTGAAAAAATTCAAAATTGACCTTCATAATTAAAATGTAGCCTTTCACCTTTTATAGGGGTCAAAGACTACCTGCCACTAGAAAGACAAATTTTTTCTGAGTTTTCTCTGTTACAGTTTTCTGGTCCTGAATCTGGTTGCAGAATCTTCTGAAACTCTACACAAACTTCAGAAAAAAGGTATTTTTCAATCTATTACATAATGAGGTATGTATTGTATCTTAATTAATTTTCAAATATTTCTAGATTTATTTATGCTATTTCAATTCAAATGAATAGTGGTGAATGATAGGTGCATTTTTAAGGTTCCATTTTTAACATTATTCATTTTGGTGAACCTGATAAATTTTTTTGGGTTTTCTCTGTTACAGTTTTCTGGTCCTGGATCTGGTTGCAGAATCTTCTAAAACTCCCCACAGGCTTCAAAAAATAGGTATTTTTAAATCTATTGCATAATGAGGTATGTATCGTATCTTAATTAATTTTCAAGTATTTCCAGATTTATTTATGCTATTTCAATTCAAATGAATAGTGGTGAATGATATGTGCATTGTTAAGACTACATTTTTAACATTATTCATTTTGGTGAGCCTGTTTATAATAAATCTTTCTTTTTGGTGTTAGATTTAGATCTTGCATATTTATATTTGAGAAAAATACAAAAAAATTGCAACATCCCTTTAAAAAAAATACAAAAAATATATAATTTTTCATGCTTTTAGTATTTCTTTGTATTCAACATGTATGATTCTTGTTTTGAGTACTTTGATGAGGCTTTTATTGTATAAGAGAATAGATTCCATAAAGAGGTACACGGTAGTGAGCATGAAAATGGTTTGGATAAGATCTCCATGGATCCTATTCCTATTTCACCCTCCTCCACAACCTGTCCAATTGACCTTTACCATAGGGTGTGTGCATGGTTACCTCCATGTCTCACTATTTGCAACATTGATAAACCTAAAATGATGTATCCTACACCTTTGATGATGGTAAGAGGATGTCCTCGTATAACAATTAAGGGTAAACTTAGAGATCCTTTGTATCTCTTCGATAACACTGATTCTGTTTCACATGCTTATCGCACATGAAAGAATCCTCAGCCTACTATTTTGGTTTCTTTACCACATTCTCAACCTATTCTTTCTCAAGCACCTCGGTTTCCATCTACCTTTAAGGAGTATAACTTAGTTGACCAATTACGTGCTACTCCTGGTAAGCTATCTTTATGGGAATTAGTTCAAACTTCCCCAACATATCATGAGGCATTACAAAAAGCTTTATCTACCATTCTTCCTTCGCCTCCTAATCAAGATAATATTCATTCTATTTTGGATTGTATGCATACTATGCCATCTGGACCTCCTATTGTGTATTCTGATAATGATTTACCTTCCCTAGAGGTTAAGAATTAATATGATGCTCTTATGGTTGTTGTCTCTATTAATCAGAGTATCATTTGAAGAACCTTAATTGATAATGGATCTGGGCTTAATGTTTGTAGCATGGATATGCTCAAGGAAATTAAGGCTGACCTTACTACTATTCAACCTAATAATGTTCCTATACGTGGATTTGACAATATTGCGAAGAGAACTTTGGGCATTATTACATTACCTGTTAAAGTTGGTTCGGTTATCCTAAATACTCCTATTCATGTTATGCCTGGACCTCTTAATTATAACCTTCTTTTAGGAAGACCATGGTTACATACTATGCATGCAGTTCCCTCTACTCTTCATCGCAAGGTTAGGTTCATCTATAACAACTTAATGTATACATTACATGCGGATGATGCCCCGAATCCTTGCTTAAATGTAGAATATGCCAAGAACTTTGAGCCTTTTCAACCTAGTAAAGAGATTGAAAAACAACCGGAGATACACCAATCTAAGATGAAAGAACCTAAGATTCAACAATAGGAAAATTCATCTTCTTCTTCTTTAACTGAGGATGATTTGGGGACATTGGATTTTACTCCTACTTTTATTGGAGAATATAAGGTCTTTGATTTGGAATTCATGAAGCAACAAAATGAATTTGAGAAAAAAAAATTTATCTCTTCCCCGCTTTCTAAAGAACTAAAAAGTAATTTTGTTGACCCTTCGATTAATGAAACAATTGAAACTATAAATCCTTATTTTTATGACATTGTGACATATGTTCCTCCTTGGACTCCTTCTGATATAACTAATCGACATGGTCCTAGTTATCATTTTCTTAAAAAAATTGGATTTAATGGGAAAGGATGTGGTAAATATGAACAAGGTATACAAGTACCTTTGGATAATGAAGTTTATTATCATACATATGGATTAGGATTCAATCCTTACTGACAACCATCATCTTTTTCTCTTAATGTTAATCATATTTGCAGTGGATAATTGAAGTTGGTTAACCCATTGCTTATTGACCTTAATCAAGAACCTTCTTTGAATATTTTTCCTAAAGATGATGCCTTAAAGGAATTTTTAGGGGTTTATGAAGATTTACCTAAGTTTCATCACAAATGAGGAAAGCCTTATTGTTTAAATACCAATACTTATTTTGGAGAACATGATGAACAAGATATTCTCCCTTTACCGATGGATCCTCCGATAAGAAGTGATTTGTTAATAACTGAAACTATTGATATTCAAATGGATGAAAATAACTCTGAAAGGATAATAAAAATTGGGAAATGTTTGAATCAGGATGAACGTGATTAATTGGTTTCCCTTTTGCTTGAATTTAAGGATATCTTTTCTTGGACATATTCAGATATGTTAGGTATAGATTCTAAGATTGTTACTCATAACATTGTTTTAAAACAAAAAATGAAACTTGTGAAACAGAAAATTCAAGAGATGAATCCGTGAATTGCTTTATTAGTTAGAGGTGAAATTGAAAAATTATTGGATTCTAGATTTATCTATTCTATTGATTAGTCAGATTGGATTTCAAACATTGTGCCTGTATCAAAAGGAGAAAATAAGATAAGAATGTGTACTGATTTTAGAGATTTAAACAAGGCATCCTTGAAAGATGATTTCTCATTACCTAATATTGATATGATTGTGGATTCAACAACAGGTCATGCCTTGTTAGCTTTTATGGATGGTTTTTCAGGATATAATCAAATCTTTATCCCTCTTGAAGATCAATTTAAAACTACATTTATAACACCTTGGGGAACCTTTTGTTTGGTCATGATGCCTTTTGGATTAAAAAATAAAGGAGAGACTTATCAACGAGCTATGACTCTAATTTTTCACGATTACATTCATAAGATCCTTGAAGATTATGTGGATGATATCTTGGAAAAATTGATACAAAGAGAAAATCATGTTACTATTTTACAACAGATATTTGAAAGGATTAGAAGTTACAATATGAGATTGAATCCTAAGAAATGTGTCTTTGGAGTTGATTCTGGTAAATTATTAGGATTTATAATCTCTAAGCAAGGCATAGAAGTAGATACAGAAAAGATTGAAGCTATTGTGAATATGCCTCCTCTTAAGAATATTTCTCAGTTACGGAGTTTACAAGGAAAAATATAAGCTATTTGTCACTTTACTTCTAATTTGGTGGATCAAACTATCCCTTTTACATCCTTTCTTAGAAAGGATACCACTTTCTCTTCAAATGATGAATGTAAACAAACTTTTGAGCAATTTAAGGAGTATCTTGCAAATCCTCCTATCTTCCAGCCTACTAATTTTGATAAACCATTTCATTTATACACTTCAGTGACTCTACAGGCTGTGAGTGCATTGTTAGCTCAAATTGGTGATGATGGTAAGGAAAGACCTGTGTATTACATTAGTCAGAATATACTTGATTATAAAACAAGATAAATAGATTTAGAAAGACATGTCTAGCTATAGTTTATGCATGTTAGAAACTCAAGCATTATCTTATAAATGTTGAGGCTAATGTGATTGTCAAATTTGATCCTTTAAAACATATTTTCTCACAAACTGATCTATCTGGCCTGTTGGCAAAATGGGTGATGTTGCTTATAGAATTTGATCTTAATTTTATTTTTTAGAAATCTATGAAGGGACAAGAATTAATAGATTATCAAGCTGAAGGTCCTTGTCCTCAGTCAGATAAATATTCTACTTCCATAGAATTTCTCGATGATAATATTCTAGCTATTCAACAAGATGACATTTGGGAATTATATTTTGATGGGTCTAAATGTAAGACAGGTTCTGGTGTGGGTATCATCTTGATTCCACCTATCAAAAAACCCATTCCTTTATCATAAAAATCAACCTTTCCTTGTACTAATAACATTTTGGAATATGAAGCTCTTCTAGCTAGTCTACGAGCAACTTCATCCCTTAACATCAAATATTTACAAATATATGGAGATTTGCAATTAATTGTTGAACAGATTAAAGGAGGATATCAAAATAAGAATGTTAAAATAACACAATATAGAGATTTAGCTCATGATGTGCTTTCACAATTCTCCTCTTATATGATTTAGACTTTACCTAGGAAAGATAATCGACATGCAAACGTCATGGCAAGTGCAACTTCTTTGGTTTGTCTCAAGAATAATGCTGAAATTTTTTAATTTACTATACAAACTCTTAAAAGCCCTACAATTTTTGACAAGATTACCTCTGATTGTTTCAACTTGCATTCAGATGAATGGTATTCACATATTTTTCATTTTTTGAAGGATAGTGTTTTTCCCTAATTGGCAACAAGGAACACGCGTAATCGTATTAAGAAGCTTGCAACATGTTACATCATTTTAGGAGTAAAACTTTATAAATGCTCTTATGAAGGATTATTATTAAGATGTCTCAATAGAGCTGAAATCCCTATAGATTTGGCAGAAGCTCATTCTGGTTCTTGTGGGGGACATTTTGGTGGAAAATCCTTCTTTAATAAATTGCTTAGAATGGGATATTATTGGAAAAATATGGAACAAGATTTTTCATGTTTGTTAAGAAATGTCATCAATATCAACAACATAGTAATTTGACTCATACTCTTGCTCGTGAGCTTCATAATCAAGTTTCTCCATGGCCTTTTAGTGTTTGGGGTTTTGACCTTATTGGAAAAATCTCACAGGCTTCCTCTCAAGGACATACTTCTATTCTAATTACTATGGATTACTTCAAAAAGTTGTTCAAATATGTCTCTCTTCATTCAACAACAATGAATGTTATTTTTTATTTCATCCTTAATAATATCATAACAAGATTTGGTATTCCTTCGATGATAATTTCAGATAATGGAACCTCTTTTTTTTTTTTTAAAAGTCACAATTTTTTTGGAGAAGTATAGAATTCAACATAGATATTCAACTCCTTATTATCCTCAATCTAATGGACAAGATGAACAATCAAATAAAATTATTGAACAGATCTTGAGAAAAAATAGTTAGTAAGCATGCAAAAGATTGGCATACTTAATTGAATTATGCTTTATGGGATTATAGGACTAGTGTTCACACTGCTATGGGTACTTCTCCTTATAACCTTGTCTCTAGTACTAACACTATTATACCTTTGGAACTAGAAATACCCTTTGTACATGTTTCATTTCATGGGATAATTGATAAAGATACTTTTCATGAACAACGCTTACAAGAGTTAGAAATGTTGGATGAACAACAAATACATGCATTAGAACATATAAAGGCTTATCATAAATCTCTTCATAAACAATATAATCATAAGGTAATTGAATGAACATTTGTAGTTGGTGATTTAGCCCTTTATGAGAATCAACAAAATGTGAATGCTTTACCAGGTGAAAATGAAAATTTAGCCCTAATTGGCTTTGGCATTTTGTGGTTATTGAAGAATTTGGTTTGGGTGCTTATAAATTTGTTGATATGGATGGTGTTTATTTTACAGAGCCCATTAATATTATGCATCTTAAACATTGTTATCCTTAAGTTTTTCATTTTTTTCCTTGTGCATTTATGTAATCCTTATAAAGATTATTTTATAGGTTATGTAGTTCTAGAAAAAATACATATTGAATATATTTATGCACTTTCTTTCTTTCTATTAAGCTTTATATTGATGAAAACATAGTAATCAAACACAGAACTAATCAGTAGAGAAATTTTTTCATTCATCACAAAGAGTTTTTAAAGTTCTGATACATATGTGGCCAATGGCCCTATCTATCACTATTCTCTGATGGTCGATGGCTCCCAGATCTCTCTGTCATGTGATGGGAAGATGAATATTTGTGTGTCTGTGTATGGCTCCTAGATATGCTCATACCATGTGAAAATTCTTGGATACTCTGTACCTCCACCATTAGCTTCTCCTCTCTTTCTTTTTACAATCTCAGCTCTTGCTAGATGCATACAAAGATGTCAGCATGCCTGTCGGGATCTCTGTGATCGATGGAATAATCTTTCTTCTCGGCTAGTATTCAGTATGATATAATTTTATCCTTGAGAATCTCAGATACAAAACCCCTCCACTCTGCTATGCTAGCTATAGAATGAAAACATTTATTAGTCTAGTGTTTTTCTATCTCAAATCAAATCACATATTCAATTTAATTTCATGTTTCATACCTGGGTCTCCCTCCTGGATGTCACTAAAGTGTCTAGATGGTGGGGGCATGGAGTGACTACTCTCTCCATGCTCTCTATATCTAGGCCTCAAGGGTGGTGTCTCTTTGTGGGTTCATGGGGGCCATCATGATCTAAGTGGTGATGTGTGGGTAATGGGTATATCTGTACTAGTATCACAAGCTAGGGGCATGTCCTTGACTCTCTCCTCTTCTCTCTCTACTCTCTCCTCCTCAATGGGATCTCCCCAAAAGATGTTCTTCTCCTCATCTCTAATATCCTCATCCTCCTCTATGGTATTACTATCTCAGTGTGTCCCATCTATAAAACCTGGATCACATGTGGGATAGTCCTCAGGGAAGATAGGACTAATCCCCTACACACTCCAATACCTAATGTAATTGTGGCTCACACCTGAATAGGTCACATATGATGGTACCTCTATGTCCTCTATCTCATCTCCATTGATATCCTCTATATCTTCTATTGATGGTCTATGCATAGCACCAAGTCTCTGATAGTACCTCATCAGATGTATATAGTGATTTACTACACTAGGGACTCTATGTAATAGGCCAAACTCCCTCATCACCCGATCATAATAGTAGGGCATCACTATATGACTCTGATGACCCTATAGAAGCTTACACTGATGTGAATGTCTCATTTGGAATCACGTATCAGGCCACTTTGTCATCTGGTAGTAGGGTTTCCATATCACATCAGTGAATGAAATTTGGTCTAGATGTACTATCTAGTAGAGAAAATCTCCAAACTGCCAAACATCTCTCAAGGGATACGTGAAGACTCTTAGTGTAATCACATCTACCATCACTAGAAATCCCTATGGACATGTACATTTGAAATGCTCAAACAACCAAATCTGCAAGAGGGTGCATATTAATAGACTCTTCCTCTGATACCTCACTAGCTGACCTAGCTCATGGTATAGCTGAGCTAATATGCTATGAAACCATGAGAACATGGTCCTATCTCTCTCCATCCTCTATATGAGATGTGTAAGAGGTGAACAAAATATAGTACCCTTTGAGTTTGGTAACACAACCAAGGATACTATGCAAAGCATCACCCTTCGGACTAAGGGTGTAGGGACTGACAATATGGAGGATAACATGACCTCA
This sequence comes from Chamaecyparis obtusa, assembly GCA_027943335.1. Taxonomy (NCBI): domain Eukaryota; kingdom Viridiplantae; phylum Streptophyta; class Pinopsida; order Cupressales; family Cupressaceae; genus Chamaecyparis; species Chamaecyparis obtusa. The sequence continues at coordinate 28,539 of BSBK01008536.1, forward strand.
TCTGACCATGTCCACATCTGTGGCATCCATCATGTACAATAATTTTTGTCTACACAGATCTCCTCATAAGAACATTATGCTCTATGTCTGACAGTCTCACCTTAGACCAGAAGCCACATGATTCTATAGACATCCTCTAATGTCACTATGATCTCTTCAGAGGGAAGAGGGAAGGAGCATGTATCCTCATCCCACCTCTCTATCAGAGCCGATATCATAGCTAGGTGTAGTATAATCTATAGAAGGATTGATACCCAGTATAGTCCTGCATCTCATAGTAACTACATCTCATCATCATCAAACTCAGACAGTCTCTCTCTGACTCTAACTAGCAACTCTCCAAAGGGATGCTCTCAGAAACAAACCAAGTCCTGCAAGCACAAACAAACATCATATCAGTCATCCACATCAACAAATCTACAAGTCTAACTAAACTAGGACAAATTTGACCTTAGTTAGGTCAAGGATGACCTTACTAGGTCAATGTCAACTTTTCTGGGTTAGGGTCGACCTTTTTGGGTCAAGGTCGACCTCATCCAAGAAAAAAGCAAAAATGCTTTGGTCAATGTTGACTTTCATGGGTCAAAGTTGACCTAAATGGGTCGCATCAACCTAAGAGGGGTAAAGTAGACCTTGCCTATGAAAAATGAATTTGGAAAGTACAGAAGCATACAACAGTAAACTCACCTCAGGTATTGACTGTCCGGTAGCCAAGCTGTGTCTCAGAAGCTACATATGCATCTCTCAAAGTTCCTCTCTCTTTGGCATCTTGCTTCCTTGTTTCGAATCTACAAATTATAAGAATGAGTAAGTATTTATCTCTTTTCCTTATTTATAAGTTCAAATTAGGGTTTCTTATAGGGTTTCCTCATGGTAAACTTGAAATTCACTTCTTATGCATCTAGACACACATCTACTCTTTTCATCATAACTTGAGCTCGGTAACTTTGTTTTCATTGCCATCAATGGTGTTGGAATCATGATTCAGTTACCTAACTCCTTGAACTAGTTTAGGAAGGTTAGGAATCCTCCTAATAGGTTTAGGAATGAGCTTTTCAACATATTGCATATCTAGTATAAAGGGTTTTTCTTATCACCCTATTTCACCCTTCCGAAGTAGAAAGCCGAAATAGGGGGGCATAAGGGGCTCTATGCACTTCTCAAATTGTCATATAGTAAACCTTAGGTGATTTATGGATTTTAATTAACCTTGTGTGTTGTAGGTTCTAACAATTTTCTGGAGGATCTTTAGATCGAGGACTTGGCTATATCCTTTTTAATTACTATGATGTTTTTCTTACTTTAGCTTGCATATTCACACAGTGTCATATCTACGATAAAGTGGGGGCTAAATGTATCATCTTGAAATGGAAGGACTTCCATCTTGATAGGTTTAGGACTCTCTTTTAGTACATTTATCATGATAGAGTTTCATTTAGGATGCATTATGCACTTGATTCCTTCATTCTAGGTGAAATTAGGGCTAGGATCCTAAGGATTCTCCTTAATTTACCTCTTCCATAGCTCTATTTTCTAGGTAGGATTTAGAAATAAGTCCTCTTAGCTTTCATCATGATCATCATAGGATTTTGTACCTTTCCCCAACATTCTGTCCCACTCTGGCATCATTTCTAGGTCTCCGGGCATCCTCGGGACATCCTGTCCTGATTCTGGTAGGATTTGGATCTCTGGGTTCTAGATCTCTGGGTCAAAGTCAACCTAGAATCTGACCTAGGTCATATTTGAGGTCATCCCTAACCTAGGTCAAAGTCAAGATCTTCCCTGACCTAGGTCAGAGATGAGTTTGTCTTTGACCTACTCCAAAATCTGTGCCCCTTTTTGAAATTTAGCCCCGGTGGGCCCTTAAATCAATGTCAGGCCATTGGATCCGAGTGCGAAAAAGTTTTAATTCAAAATTCATGTATTTATTTTCCCTCCGTAATTTAGTTATTGTGATTAGACTATAATTTGAGGTGAAATTTGAATTATGGGTCCTCACATTGCTCTAGGAGCCTCACCTTGAAACCTCTATATAAAGACTCTAATTTGCCATCATTTACAACGACAACAACAACAAGACCAAGCAATTTAATGATCAAGTTCTTTCAAGGAGACAATTTCATGAACAAGGAGATTCAAGCAAGAAAGGCATGGTGAAGTGAACATGCAAGATTACAAGAGGATGATATAGAAGATCAAGCCATTGTTGACATCAAGAACCTTTGTGAAGCACACCATTGTGAACACCTACTTGGAGCAAGAGAGATCGTTTATTCCTTGATCCACTATTATCAACATTCAAGCATTCAAAGATACAATCATGGGATAGAAATTGTGGATTTTAACTTTGGTAGGAGTAATTTAGCATTTGGGGCTTGGTATGCTTTCCTATCTCTTTCAAATCTATGCATTGTTTCTCATACATATTCATGCTAGGGTTTTTAATCTAGAGGATTAGATCTTGGCATTGCACTTTCAATACATACACACACACATTCTATTTCAATTGGCTATTCCTGGAGGTGGAGATCACCAAAATGAGGGTTTGACTAAGGCAAAACCCTATATAGCCACCCCAAAAAACACTATTTTTCAGATATCTAGGGTCGTTGTTTCGAGAATTGGAGGATAGATTTGAGTAAGCTTTCTGGAAAAATTTCAAGATCTGTGAACAAAGTCAAAATTGACCTTCAGAATAAAAATGTAGTCTTTGACCTTTTATCGGAGTCAAAGACTACCTGCCACCAGAAAGATGAAATTTTCTTGGGTTTTCTCTGTTACAATTTTTTTGGTCCGGGATCTAGTTATAGAATTTTCCGAACCTCCGCACATGCTTCAGAAAACATGTATTTTTAAATCTATTGCATAATGAGGTATGTATTGTATCTTAATTAATTTTCAAGTATTTCCAGATTTATTGATGCTATTTCAATTCAAATGAATAGTGGTGAATGATACGTGTATTCTTAAGCCTCCATTTTTAACATTATATATATATCTACACATATATACATCTATATATGTATACATATATACACACATACATGTATATATATACACATGTACACATATATATATTCATATATACACACATACATGTACATATATGTACAAACGTATACATGTATATATGTACACCTATATATATATATACATATATATACATGTATATATATGTGTGTATATATATACTTATATACATATAGACACACATATATATCTATATATATACATCGATATATATGTGTGTGTGTGTGTGTGTGTGTGTGTGTGTGTGTGTGTATGTATGTATCTACATACATACATATATAGATATACATTGTATACATATACATATATATACATATACATATATATACATATACATATATATATATATATATATATATATATATATATATATATATATATATATATATATATATATATATATATATATATATATATACATGTTTATATATATATACAAACATATATACATATATATATACATATATATGTATATATATCCATGTATATATATAGATATATATGTATGTATGTATATATATATGTGTGTGTGTGTGTATGTGTGTGTGTATAGACATGTATATATGTATATATATACATGTATATATGCACATGTATATATGTACATGTATGTGTGTATATATGAATGTATATATGTTTACATGTGTATATATACACCTATCATTCACCACTATTCATTTGAATTGAAATAACATATAT